>JBBPFK010000048.1:260270-485000 GCA_037975005.1 Platalea minor | reverse complement strand
CGCTGAGTACAGCCGGAGCCCAGATAAGCAATTGCCAACGTCCAGGGATTGCTCCCACACCAAAGGGGCCACGACCAAAAGCTCTTGCTGCTCTTCAAGTAGCCAGGCAACCCCATTCACTGCCCCACAGACGCTGGCGCTGCCTCTTCCTGCAGCCTCCCAAAGCCCAAGATTATCTGCTTGGTGCGCTGAGTAGGCCCAGAGCCCAGCTCAGCAATTGCCAACGTCCAGGGATTCCTCCCACACCAAAGGGGCCACGACCAAAAGCTCTTGCTGCTCTTCAACTAGCCAGGCAACCCCATTCACAGCCCCACAAAGGCTGGCGCTGTCTCTTCCTGCAGCCTCCCAAAGCTCAAGATTATCTGCCTGGGCCGCTGAGTACAGCCGGAGCCCAGCCCAGCAATTGCCAACGCCCAGTGATTCCTCCCACAGCAAAGGGACCACGACCCAAACCTCTTGCTGCTCTTCAAGTAGCCAGGCAACCCCATTCACAGCCCCACAAGTCTTGGGGCTCTCTCTATGTATAGGATCCCAAAGTCAAATAATATCTGCCTGGGCCGCTGAGTATGCCTGGAGCCCAGCTCAGCAATTGCGAATGTCCAGGGATTCCTCCCACACCAAAGGGGCCACGACCAAAAGCTCTTGCTGCTCTTCAAGTAGCCAGGCAACCCCTTTCACAGCCCCACAAAGGCTGGCGCTGCCTCTTCCTGCAGCCTCCCAAAGCTCAAGATTATCTGCCTGGGCCGCTGAGTATAGCCGGATCCCAGCCCAGCAATTGCCAATGTCCAGGGATTCCTCCCACACCAAAGGGGCCACGACCAAAAGCTCTTGCTGCTCTTCAAGTAGCCAGGCAACCCCATTTAGAGCTCCACAAGTCTTGGGGCTCTCTCTTTGTATAGCATCCCAAAGTCAAATAATATCTCCCTGGGCCGCTGAGTAGGCCTGGAGCCCAGCTCAGCAATTGCGAATGTCCAGGGATTCCTCCCACATCAAAGGTGCCATGACCAAAGGCTCTTGCTGCTCTTCAACTAGCCAGGCAACCCCATTCACAGCCCCACAAACGCTGGGGCTGCCTCTTTCTGCAGCCTCCCAAAGCTCAAGATTATCTGCCTGGGCCGCTGAGTACAGCCGGAGCCCAGATAAGCAATTGCCAACGTCCAGGGATTGCTCCCACACCAAAGGGGCCACGACCAAAAGCTCTTGCTGCTCTTCAAGTAGCCAGGCAACCCCATTCACTGCCCCACAGACGCTGGCGCTGCCTCTTCCTGCAGCCTCCCAAAGCCCAAGATTATCTGCTTGGTGCGCTGAGTAGGCCCAGAGCCCAGCTCAGCAATTGCCAACGTCCAGGGATTCCTCCCACACCAAAGGGGCCACGACCAAAAGCTCTTGCTGCTCTTCAAGTAGCCAGGCAACCCCATTCACAGCCCCACAAAGGCTGGCGCTGTCTCTTCCTGCAGCCTCCCAAAGCTCAAGATTATCTGCCTGGGCCGCTGAGTACAGCCGGAGCCCAGCCCAGCAATTGCCAACGCCCAGTGATTCCTCCCACAGCAAAGGGGCCACGACCAAAAGCTCTTGCTGCTCTTCAAGTAGCCAGGCAACCCCATTCACTGCCCCAGAGACGCTGGTGCTGTCTCTTCCTGCAGCCTCCCAAAGTCCAAGACTATCTGCTTGGTGCGCTGAGTAGGCTCAGAGCCCAGCTCAGCAATGGCCAACGTCCAGGGATTGCTCCCACACCAAAGGGGCCACGACCAAAAGCTCTTGCTGCTCTTCAAGTAGCCAGGCAACGCCATTCACTGCCCCACAAACGGTGGCGCTGTCTCTTCCTGCAGCCTCCCAAAGCTCAAGATTATCTGCTTGGTGCGCTGAGTAGGCCCAGAGCCCAGCTCAGCAATTGCCAACGTCCAGGGATTGCTCCCACACCAAAGGGGCCACGACCAAAAGCTCTTGCTGCTCTTCAAGTAGCCAGGCAACCCCATTCACTACCCCACAAAGGCTGGCGCTGTCTCTTCCTGCAGCCTCCCAAAGCTCAAGATTATCTGCTTGGTGCGCTGAGTAGGCCCAGAGCCCAGCTCAGCAGTTGCCAACGTCCAGGGATTCCTCCCACACCAAAGGGGCCACGACCAAAAGCTCTTGCTGCTCTTCAAGTAGCCAGGCAACCCCATTCACAGCCCCACAAGTCTTGGGGCTCTCTCTATGTATAGGATCCCAAAGTCAAATAATATCTGCCTGGGCCGCTGAGTATGCCTGGAGCCCAGCTCAGCAATTGCGAATGTCCAGGGATTCCTCCCACACCAAAGGGGCCACGACCAAAAGCTCTTGCTGCTCTTCAAGTAGCCAGGCAACCCCATTCACTGCCCCACAGACGCTGGCGCTGTCTCTTCCTGCAGCCTCCCAAAGTCCAAGACTATCTGCTTGGTGCTCTGAGTAGACTCAGAGCCCAGCTCAGCAATTGCCAACGTCCAGGGATTCCTCCCACACCAAAGGGGCCACGACCAAAAGCTCTTGCTGCTCTTCAAGTAGCCAGGCAACCCCATTCACTGCCCCACAAGTCTTGGGGCTCTCTCTATGTATAGGATCCCAAAGTCAAATAATATCTGCCTGGGCCGCTGAGTAGGCCTGGAGCCCAGCTCAGCAATTGCGAATGTCCAGGGATTCCTCCCACACCAAAGGGGCCACGACCAAAAGCTCTTGCTGCTCTTCAAGTAGCCAGGCAACCCCATTCACTGCCCCACAAACGCTGGGGCTGCCTCTTTCTGCAGCCTCCCAAAGCTTAAGATTATCTGCCTGGGCCGCTGAGTACAGCCGGAGCCCAGCCCAGCAATTGCCAACGCCCAGTGATTCCTCCCACAGCAAAGGGGCCACGACCCAAACCTCTTGCTGCTCTTCAAGTAGCCAGGCAACCCCATTTAGAGCCCCACAAGTCTTGGGGCTCTCTCTATGTATAGGATCCCAAAGTCAAATAATATCTGCCTGGGCCGCTGAGTATGCCTGGAGCCCAGCTCAGCAATTGCGAATGTCCAGGGATTCCTCCCACACCAAAGGGGCCACGACCAAAAGCTCTTGCTGCTCTTCAAGTAGCCAGGCAACCCCATTCACAGCCCCACAAAGGCTGGCACTGCCTCTTCCTGCAGCCTCCAAAAGCTCAAGATTATCTGCTTGGTCCGCTGAGTATAGCCGGATCCCAGCCCAGCAATTGCCAATGTCCAGGGATTCCTCCCACACCAAAGGGGCCATGACCAAAAGCTCTTGCTGCTCTTCAAGTAGCCAGTCAACCCCATTCACTGCCCCACAGACGCTGGCGCTGTCTCTTCCTGCAGCCTCCCAAAGTCCAAGACTATCTGCTTGGTGCGCTGAGTAGACTCAGAGCCCAGCTCAGCAATTGCCAACGTCCAGGGATTCCTCCCACACCAAAGGGGCCACGACCAAAAGCTCTTGCTGCTCTTCAAGTAGCCAGTCAACCCCATTCACTGCCCCACAGACGCTGGCGCTGTCTCTTCCTGCAGCCTCCCAAAGTCCAAGACTATCTGCTTGGTGCGCTGAGTAGACTCAAAGCCCAGCTCAGCAATTGCCAACGTCCAGGGATTCCTCCCACACCAAAGGGGCCACGACCAAAAGCTCTTGCTGCTCTTCAAGTAGCCAGGCAACCCCATTCACAGACCCACAAGTCTTGGGGCTCTCTCTTTGTATAGCATCCCAAAGTAAAATAATATCTGCCTGGGCCGCTGAGTAGGCCTGGAGCCCAGCTCAGCAATTGCGAATGTCCAGGGATTCCTCCCACATCAAAGGTGCCATGACCAAAGGCTCTTGCTGCTCTTCAAGTAGCCAGGCAACCCCATTCACAGCCCCACAAACGCTGGGGCTGCCTCTTTCTGCAGCCTCCCAAAGCTTAAGATTATCTGCCTGGGCCGCTGAGTACAGCCGGAGCCCAGCTCAGCAATGGCCAACGTCCAGGGATTCCTCCCACACCAAAGGGGCCACGACCAAAAGCTCTTGCTGCTCTTCAAGTAGCCAGGCAACCCCATTCACTGCCCCACAGACGCTGGCGCTGCCTCTTCCTGCAGCCTCCCAAAGCCCAAGATTATCTGCTTGGTGCGCTGAGTAGGCCCAGAGCCCAGCTCAGCAGTTGCCAACGTCCAGGGATTCCTCCCACAGCAAAGGGGCCACGACCAAAAGCTCTTGCTGCTCTTCAACTAGCCAGGCAACCCCATTCACAGCCCCACAAAGGCTGGCACTGTCTCTTCCTGCAGCCTCCCAAAGCTCAAGATTATCTGCCTGGGCCGCTGAGTACAGCCGGAGCCCAGCCCAGCAATTGCCAACGCCCAGTGATTCCTCCGACAGCAAAGGGACCACGACCAAAAGCTCTTGCTGCTCTTCAAGTAGCCAGGCAACCCCATTCACAGCCCCACAAGTCTTGGGGCTCTCTCTATGTATAGGATCCCAAAGTCAAATAATATCTGCCTGGGCCGCTGAGTAGGCCTGGAGCCCAGCTCAGCAATTGCGAATGTCCAGGGATTCCTCCCACACCAAAGGGGCCACGACCAAAAGCTCTTGCTGCTCTTCAAGTAGCCAGGCAACCCCATTCACTGCCCCACAGACGCTGGCGCTGTCTCTTTCTGCAGCCTCCCAAAGTCCAAGATTATCTGCCTGGGCCGCTGAGTACAGCCGGAGCCCAGCTCAGCAATGGCCAACGTCCAGGGATTCCTCCCACACCAAAGGGGCCACGACCAAAAGCTCTTGCTGCTCTTCAAGTAGCCAGGCAACCCCATTTAGAGCTCCACAAGTCTTGGGGCTCTCTCTTTGTATAGCATCCCAAAGTAAAATAATATCTGCCTGGGCCGCTGAGTAGGCCTGGAGCCCAGCTCAGCAATTGCGAATGTCCAGGGATTCCTCCCACATCAAAGGTGCCATGACCAAAGGCTCTGGCTGCTCTTCAACTAGCCAGGCAACCCCATTCACAGCCCCACAAACGCTGGGGCTGCCTCTTCCTGCAGCCTCCCAAAGTCCAAGACTATCTGCTTGGTGCGCTGACTAGACTCAGAGCCCAGCTCAGCAATTGCCAACGTCCAGGGATTCCTCCCACACCAAAGGGGCCACGACCAAAAGCTCTTGCTGCTCTTCAACTAGCCAGGCAACCCCATTCACAGCCCCACAAGTCTTGGGGCTCTCTCTTTTTTAGCATCCCAAAGTAAAATAATATCTGCTTGGGCCGCTGAGTAGGCCTGGAGCCCAGCTCAGCAATTGCGAATGTCCAGGGATTCCTCCCACACCAAAGGGGCCACGACCAAAAGCTCTTGCTGCTCTTCAACTAGCCAGGCAACCCCATTCACTGCCCCACAGACGCTGGCGCTGTCTCTTCCTGCAGCCTCCCAAAGTCCAAGACTATCTGCTTGGTGCGCTGAGTAGGCCCAGAGCCCAGCTCAGCAATTGCCAACGTCCAGGGATTCCTCCCACACCAAAGGGGCCACGACCAAAAGCTCTTGCTGCTCTTCAAGTAGCCAGGCAACCCCATTCACTGCCCCACAAACGGTGGGGCTGTCTCTTCCTGCAGCCTCCCAAAGCCCAAGATTATCTGCCTGGGCCGCTGAGTACAGCCGGAGCCCAGCTCAGCAATTGCCAACGTCCAGGGATTCCTCCCACACCAAAGGGGCCACGACCAAAAGCTCTTGCTGCTCTTCAAGTAGCCAGGCAACCCCATTCACTGCCCCACAAAGGCTGGCGCTGTCTCTTCCTGCAGCCTCCCAAAGCCCAAGATTATCTGCCTGGGCCGCTGAGTACAGCCGGAGCCCAGCTCAGCAATTGCCAACGTCCAGGGATTCCTCCCACACCAAAGGGGCCACGACCAAAAGCTCTTGCTGCTCTTCAAGTAGCCAGGCAACCCCATTCACTGCCCCACAAAGGCTGGCGCTGTCTCTTTCTGCAGCCTGCCAAAGTCCAAGACTGTCTGCCTGGTCTGCTGAGCAGAGCCGGAGCCCAGCTCAGCAATGGCCAACGTCCAGGGATTCCTCCCACACCAAAGGGGCCACGACCAAAAGCTCTTGCTGCTCTTCAAGTAGCCAGGCAACCCCATTCACTGCCCCACAGACGCTGGCGCTGTCTCTTTCTGCAGCCTCCCAAAGTCCAAGATTATCTGCCTGGGCCGCTGAGTACAGCCGGAGCCCAGCTCAGCAATGGCCAACGTCCAGGGATTCCTCCCACACCAAAGGGGCCACGACCAAAAGCTCTTGCTGCTCTTCAAGTAGCCAGGCAACCCCATTCACTGCCCCACAAACTGTGGCACTGTCTCTTCCTGCAGCCTCCCAAAGATCAAGATTATCTGCTTGGTGCGCTGAGTAGGCCCAGAGCCCAGCTCAGCAGTTGCCAACGTCCAGGGATTCCTCCCACACCAAAGGGGCCACGACCAAAAGCTCTTGCTGCTCTTCAACTAGCCAGGCAACCCCATTCACTGCCCCACAAACTGTGGCACTGTCTCTTTCTGCAGACTCCCAACGTGCAAGACTATCTGCCTGGGCCGCTGAGTACAGCCGGAGCCCAGCTCAGCAATTGCCAACGTCCAGGGATTCCTCCCACACCAAAGGGGCCACGACCAAAAGCTCTTGCTGCTCTTCAAGTAGCCAGGCAACCCCATTCACTGCCCCACAGACGCTGGCGCTGTCTCTTCCTGCAGCCTCCCAAAGCTCAAGATTATCTGCTTGGTGCGCTTAGTAGGCCCAGAGCCCAGCTCAGCAATTGCAAACGCCCAGGGATTCCTCCCACAGCAAAGGGGCCACGACCAAAAGCTCTTGCTGCTCTTCAAGTAGCCAGGCAACCCCATTCACTGCCCCACAAAGGCTGGCGCTGTCTCTTTCTGCAGCCTGCCAAAGTCCAAGACTGTCTGCCTGGTCTGCTGAGCAGAGCCGGAGCCCAGCTCAGCAATGGCCAACGTCCAGGGATTCCTCCCACACCAAAGGGGCCACGACCAAAAGCTCTTGCTGCTCTTCAAGTAGCCAGGCAACCCCATTCACTGCCCCACAAGTCTTGGGGCTCTCTCTTTGTTAGCATCCCAAAGTCAAATAATATCTGCCTGGGCCGCTGAGTAGGCCCAGAGCCCAGCTCAGCAATTGCGAATGTCCAGGGATTCCTCCCACACCAAAGGTGCCATGACCAAAGGCTCTTGCTGCTCTTCAAGTAGCCAGGCAACCCCATTCACTGCCCCACAGACGCTGGCGCTGTCTCTTTCTGCAGCCTCCCAAAGTCCAAGATTATCTGCCTGGGCCGCTGAGTACAGCCGGAGCCCAGCTCAGCAATGGCCAACGTCCAGGGATTCCTCCCACACCAAAGGGGCCACGACCAAAAGCTCTTGCTGCTCTTCAACTAGCCAGGCAACCCCATTCACTGCCCCACAAACTGTGGCACTGTCTCTTCCTGCAGCCTCCCAAAGATCAAGATTATCTGCTTGGTGTGCTGAGTAGGCCCAGAGCCCAGCTCAGCAGTTGCCAACGTCCAGGGATTCCTCCCACACCAAAGGGCCCACGACCAAAAGCTCTTGCTGCTCTTCAACTAGCCAGGCAACCCCATTCACTGCCCCACAAACTGTGGCACTGTCTCTTCCTGCAGCCTCCCAAAGATCAAGATTATCTGCTTGGTGTGCTGAGTAGGCCCAGAGCCCAGCTCAGCAGTTGCCAACGTCCAGGGATTCCTCCCACACCAAAGGGCCCACGACCAAAAGCTCTTGCTGCTCTTCAACTAGCCAGGCAACCCCATTCACTGCCCCACAAACTGTGGCACTGTCTCTTTCTGCAGCCTCCCAAAGTCCAAGACTATCTGCCTGGGCCGCTGAGTACAGCCGGAGCCCAGCTCAGCAATTGCGAATGTCCAGGGATTCCTCCCACACCAAAGGGGCCACGACCAAAAGCTCTTGCTGCTCTTCAAGTAGCCAGGCAACCCCATTCACTGCCCCACAAAGGCTGGCGCTGTCTCTTCCTGCAGCCTCCCAAAGTCCAAGACTATCTGCCTGGTCAGCTGAGCAGAGCCGGAGCCCAGCTCGGCAATTGCCAACGTCCAGGGATTCCTCCCACACCAAAGGGGCCACGACCAAAAGCTCTTGCTGCTCTTCAAGTAGCCAGGCAACCCCATTCACTGCCCCACAGACGCTGGCGCTGTCTCTTCCTGCAGCCTCCCAAAGCTCAAGATTATCTGATTGGTGCGTTTGTAGGCCCAGAGCCCAGATCAGCAATTGCCAACGTCCAGGGATTCCTCCCACACCAAAGGGGCCACGACCAAAAGCTCTTGCTGCTCTTCAAGTACCCAGGCAACCCCATTCACTGCCCCAGAAACGGTGGGGCTGTCTCTTCCTGCAGCCTCCCAAAGCCCAAGGTTATCTGCTTGGTGCGCTGAGTAGGCCCAGAGCCCAGCTCAGCAATTGCCAACGTCCAGGGATTCCTCCCACACCAAAGGGGCCACGACCAAAAGCTCTTGCTGCTCTTCAAGTAGCCAGGCAACCCCATTCACTGCCCCACAAAGGCTGGCGCTGTCTCTTCCTGCAGCCTCCCAAAGCTCAAGATTATCTGCCTGGGCCGCTGAGTACAGCCGGAGCCCAGCTCAGCAATGGCCAACGTCCAGGGATTCCTCCCACACCAAAGGGGCCACGACCAAAAGCTCTTGCTGCTCTTCAAGTAGCCAGGCAACGCCATTCACTGCCCCACAGACGCTGGCGCTGTCTCTTCCTGCAGCCTCCCAAAGTCCAAGACTATCTGCTTGGTGCGCTGAGTAGACTCAGAGCCCAGCTCAGCAATTGCCAACGTCCAGGGATTCCTCCCACACCAAAGGGGCCACGACCAAAAGCTCTTGCTGCTCTTCAAGTAGCCAGGCAACCCCATTCACTGCCCCACAGACGCTGGCGCTGTCTCTTCCTGCAGCCTCCCAAAGCCCAAGACTATCTGCTTGGTGCGCTGAGTAGGCCCAGAGCCCAGCTCAGCAATTGCCAACGTCCAGGGATTCCTCCCACAGCAAAGGGGCCACGACCAAAAGCTCTTGCTGCTCTTCAAGTAGCCAGGCAACCCCATTCACAGCCCCACAAGTCTTGGGGCTCTCTCTATGTATAGGATCCCAAAGTCAAATAATATCTGCCTGGGCCGCTGAGTAGGCCTGGAGCCCAGCTCAGCAATTGCGAATGTCCAGGGATTCCTCCCACACCAAAGGGGCCACGACCAAAAGCTCTTGCTGCTCTTCAAGTAGCCAGGCAACCCCATTCACAGCCCCACAAAGGCTGGCGCTGCCTCTTCCTGCAGCCTGCCAAAGCTCAAGATTATCTGCTTGGTCCGCTGAGTATAGCCGGAGCCCAGCCCAGCAATTGCCAATGTCCAGGGATTCCTCCCACACCAAAGGGGCCACGACCAAAAGCTCTTGCTGCTCTTCAAGTAGCCAGGCAACCCCATTCACTGCCCCACAGACGCTGGCGCTGTCTCTTCCTGCAGCCTCCCAAAGTCCAAGACTATCTGCTTGGTGCGCTGAGTAGACTCAGAGCCCAGCTCAGCAATTGCGAACGTCCAGGGATTCCTCCCACATCAAAGGTGCCATGACCAAAGGCTCTTGCTGCTCTTCAAGTATCCAGGCAACCCCATTCACAGCCCCACAAACGCTGGGGCTGCCTCTTTCTGCAGCCTCCCAAAGCTTAAGATTATCTGCCTGGGCCGCTGAGTACAGCCGGAGCCCAGATAAGCAATTGCCAACGTCCAGGGATTGCTCCCACACCAAAGGGGCCACGACCAAAAGCTCTTGCTGCTCTTCAAGTAGCCAGGCAACCCCATTCACAGCCCCACAAGTCTTGGGGCTCTCTCTATGTATAGCATCCCAAAGTCAAATAATATCTCCCTGGGCCACTGAGTATGCCTGGAGCCCAGCTCAGCAATTGCGAATGTCCAGGGATTCCTCCCACACCAAAGGGGCCACGACCAAAAGCTCTTGCTGCTCTTCAAGTAGCCAGGCAACCCCATTCACTGCCCCACAGACGCTGGCGCTGCCTCTTCCTGCAGCCTCCCAAAGCCCAAGACTATCTGCTTAGTGCGCTGAGTAGGCCCAGAGCCCAGCTCAGCAATTGCCAACGTCCAGGGATTCCTCCCACAGCAAAGGGGCCACGACCAAAAGCTCTTGCTGCTCTTCAAGTAGCCAGGCAACCCCATTCACAGCCCCACACGTCTTGGGGCTCTCTCTTTTTTAGCATCCCAAAGTAAAATAATATCTGCCTTGGCCGCTGAGTAGGCCTGGAGCCCAGCTCAGCAATTGCGAATGTCCAGGGATTCCTCCCACACCAAAGGGGCCACGACCAAAAGCTCTTGCTGCTCTTCAACTAGCCAGGCAACCCCATTCACTGCCCCACAAACCGTGGCACTGTCTCTTTCTGCAGACTCCCAACGTCCAAGACTATCTGCCTGGGCCGCTGAGTACAGCCGGAGCCCAGCTCAGCAATTGCCAACGTCCAGGGATTCCTCCCACACCAAAGGGGCCACGACCAAAAGCTCTTGCTGCTCTTCAAGTAGCCAGGCAACCCCATTCAGAGCCCCACAAGTCTTGGGGCTCTCTCTACGTATAGCATCCCAAAGTCAAATAATATCTCCCTGGGCCACTGAGTATGCCTGGAGCCCAGCTCAGCAATTGCGAATGTCCAGGGATTCCTCCCACACCAAAGGGGCCACGACCAAAAGCTCTTGCTGCTCTTCAAGTAGCCAGGCAACCCCATTCACAGCCCCACAAAGGCTGGCGCTGTCTCTTCCTGCAGCCTCCCAAAGCTCAAGATTATCTGCCTGGGCCGCTGAGTACAGCCGGAGCCCAGCCCAGCAATTGCCAACGTCCAGGGATTCCTCCCACACCAAAGGGGCCACGACCAAAAGCTCTTGCTGCTCTTCAAGTAGCCAGGCAACCCCATTCACTGCCCCACAGACGCTGGCGCTGTCTCTTCCTGCAGCCTCCCAAAGCCCAAGACTATCTGCTTGGTGCGCTGAGTAGGCCCAGAGCCCAGCTCAGCAATTGCCAACGTCCAGGGATTCCTCCCACAGCAAAGGGGCCACGACCAAAAGCTCTTGCTGCTCTTCAAGTAGCCAGGCAACCCCATTCACAGCCCCACAAGTCTTGGGGCTCTCTCTTTTTTAGCATCCCAAAGTAAAATAATATCTGCCTGGGCCGCTGAGTAGGCCTGGAGCCCAGCTCAGCAATTGTGAATGTCCAGGGATTCCTCCCACACCAAAGGGGCCACGACCAAAAGCTCTTGCTGCTCTTCAAGTAGCCAGGCAACCCCATTCACTGCCCCACAGACGCTGGCGCTGTCTCTTCCTGCAGCCTCCCAAATCTCAAGATTATCTGCTTGGTGCGCTTAGTAGGCCCAGAGCCCAGCTCAGCAATTGCAAACGCCCAGGGATTCCTCCCACAGCAAAGGGGCCACGACCAAAAGCTCTTGCTGCTCTTCAAGTAGCCAGGCAACCCCATTCACTGCCCCACAAAGGCTGGCGCTGTCTCTTTCTGCAGCCTGCCAAAGTCCAAGACTGTCTGCCTGGTCTGCTGAGCAGAGCCAGAGCCCAGCTCAGCAATGGCCAACGTCCAGGGATTCCTCCCACACCAAAGGGGCCACGACCAAAAGCTCTTGCTGCTCTTCAAGTAGCCAGGCAACCCCATTCACAGCCCCACAAGTCTTGGGGCTCTCTCTTTGTTAGCATCCCAAAGTCAAATAATATCTGCCTGGGCCGCTGAGTAGGCCCAGAGCCCAGCTCAGCAATTGCGAATGTCCAGGGATTCCTCCCACACGAAAGGGGCCATGACCAAAGGCTCTTGCTGCTCTTCAAGTAGCCAGGCAACCCCATTCACTGCCCCACAGACGCTGGCGCTGTCTCTTTCTGCAGCCTCCCAAAGTCCAAGATTATCTGCCTGGGCCGCTGAGTACAGCCGGAGCCCAGCTCAGCAATGGCCAACGTCCAGGGATTCCTCCCACACCAAAGGGGCCACGACCAAAAGCTCTTGCTGCTCTTCAAGTAGCCAGGCAACCCCATTCACTGCCCCACAAACTGTGGCACTGTCTCTTCCTGCAGCCTCCCAAAGATCAAGATTATCTGCTTGGTGCGCTGAGTAGGCCCAGAGCCCAGCTCAGCAGTTGCCAACGTCCAGGGATTCCTCCCACACCAAAGGGGCCACGACCAAAAGCTCTTGCTGCTCTTCAACTAGCCAGGCAACCCCATTCACTGCCCCACAAACTGTGGCACTGTCTCTTTCTGCAGACTCCCAACGTGCAAGACTATCTGCCTGGGCCGCTGAGTACAGCCGGAGCCCAGCTCAGCAATTGCCAACGTCCAGGGATTCCTCCCACACCAAAGGGGCCACGACCAAAAGCTCTTGCTGCTCTTCAAGTAGCCAGGCAACCCCATTCACTGCCCCACAAACGCTGGGGCTGCCTCTTTCTGCAGCCTCCCAAAGCTTAAGATTATCTGCCTGGGCCGCTGAGTACAGCCGGAGCCCAGCTCGGCAATTGCCAACGTCCAGGGATTCCTCCCACACCAAAGGGGCCACGACCAAAAGCTCTTGCTGCTCTTCAAGTAGCCAGGCAACCCCATTCACTGCCCCACAGACGCTGGCGCTGTCTCTTCCTGCAGCCTCCCAAAGTCCAAGACTATCTGATTGGTGCGTTTGTAGGCCCAGAGCCCAGCTCAGCAATTGCCAACGTCCAGGGATTCCTCCCACACCAAAGGGGCCACGACCAAAAGCTCTTGCTGCTCTTCAAGTAGCCAGGCAACCCCATTCACTGCCCCAGAAACGGTGGGGCTGTCTCTTCCTGCAGCCTCCCAAAGCCCAAGATTATCTGCCTGGGCCGCTGAGTACAGCCGGAGCCCAGCTCAGCAATTGCCAACGTCCAGGGATTCCTCCCACACCAAAGGGGCCACGACCAAAAGCTCTTGCTGCTCTTCAAGTAGCCAGGCAACCCCATTCACTGCCCCACAAAGGCTGGCTCTGTCTCTTCCTGCAGCCTCCCAAAGCCCAAGGTTATCTGCTTGGTGCGCTGAGTAGGCCCAGAGCCCAGCTCAGCAATTGCCAACGTCCAGGGATTCCTCCCACACCAAAGGGGCCACGACCAAAAGCTCTTGCTGCTCTTCAAGTAGCCAGGCAACCCCATTCACTGCCCCACAAAGGCTGGCGCTGTCTCTTCCTGCAGCCTCCCAAAGCTCAAGATTATCTGCCTGGGCCGCTGAGTACAGCCGGAGCCCAGCTCAGCAATGGCCAACGTCCAGGGATTCCTCCCACACCAAAGGGGCCACGACCAAAAGCTCTTGCTGCTCTTCAAGTAGCCAGGCAACGCCATTCACTGCCCCACAGACGCTGGCGCTGTCTCTTCCTGCAGCCTCCCAAAGTCCAAGATTATCTGCTTGGTGCGCTGAGTAGACTCAGAGCCCAGCTCAGCAATTGCCAACGTCCAGGGATTCCTCCCACACCAAAGGGGCCACGACCAAAAGCTCTTGCTGCTCTTCAAGTAGCCAGGCAACCCCATTCACTGCCCCACAGACGCTGGCGCTGTCTCTTCCTGCAGCCTCCCAAAGCTCAAGATTATCTGCTTGGTGCGCTTAGTAGGCCCAGAGCCCAGCTCAGCAATTGCAAACGCCCAGGGATTCCTCCCACAGCAAAGGGGCCACGACCAAAAGCTCTTGCTGCTCTTCAAGTAGCCAGGCAACCCCATTCACTGCCCCACAAAGGCTGGCGCTGTCTCTTTCTGCAGCCTGCCAAAGTCCAAGACTGTCTGCCTGGTCTGCTGAGCAGAGCCAGAGCCCAGCTCAGCAATGGCCAACGTCCAGGGATTCCTCCCACAGCAAAGGGGCCACGACCAAAAGCTCTTGCTGCTCTTCAAGTAGCCAGGCAACCCCATTCACAGCCCCACAAGTCTTGGGGCTCTCTCTTTGTTAGCATCCCAAATTCAAATAATATCTGCCTGGGCCGCTGAGTAGGCCCAGAGCCCAGCTCAGCAATTGCGAATGTCCAGGGATTCCTCCCACACCAAAGCTGCCATGAACAAAGGCTCTTGCTGCTCTTCAAGTAGCCAGGCAACCCCATTCACTGCCCCACAGACGCTGGCGCTGTCTCTTTCTGCAGCCTCCCAAAGTCCAAGATTATCTGCCTGGGCCGCTGAGTACAGCCGGAGCCCAGCTCAGCAATGGCCAACGTCCAGGGATTCCTCCCACACCAAAGTGGCCACGACCAAAAGCTCTTGCTGCTCTTCAAGTAGCCAGGCAACCCCATTCACTGCCCCACAAACTGTGGCACTGTCTCTTCCTGCAGCCTCCCAAAGATCAAGATTATCTGCTTGGTGCGCTGAGTAGGCCCAGAGCCCAGCTCAGCAGTTGCCAACGTCCAGGGATTCCTCCCACACCAAAGGGGCCACGACCAAAAGCTCTTGCTGCTCTTCAACTAGCCAGGCAACCCCATTCACTGCCCCACAAACTGTGGCACTGTCTCTTTCTGCAGCCTCCCAACGTCCAAGACTATCTGCTTGGGACGCTGAGTACAGCCGGAGCCCAGCTCAGCAATTGCCAACGTCCAGGGATTCCTCCCACACCAAAGGGGCCACGACCAAAAGCTCTTGCTGCTCTTCAAGTAGCCAGGCAACCCCATTCACTGCCCCACAGACGCTGGCGCTGCCTCTTCCTGCAGCCTCCCAAAGCCCAAGATTATCTGCTTGGTGCGCTGAGTAGGCCCAGAGCCCAGCTCAGCAATTGCCAACGTCCAGGGATTCCTCCCACACCAAAGGGGCCACGACCAAAAGCTCTTGCTGCTCTTCAAGTAGCCAGGCAACCCCATTCACAGCCCCACAAGTCTTGGGGCTCTCTCTTTGTATAGCATCCCAAAGTCAAATAATATCTGCCTGGGCCGCTGAGTAGGCCTGGAGCCCAGCTCAGCAATTGCGAATGTCCAGGGATTCCTCCCACACCAAAGGGGCCACGACCAAAAGCTCTTGCTGCTCTTCAAGTAGCCAGGCAACCCCATTCACTGCCCCACAGACGCTGGCGCTGTCTCTTTCTGCAGCCTCCCAAAGTCCAAGATTATCTGCCTGGGCCGCTGAGTACAGCCGGAGCCCAGCTCAGCAATGGCCAACGTCCAGGGATTCCTCCCACACCAAAGGGGCCACGACCAAAAGCTCTTGCTGCTCTTCAAGTAGCCAGGCAACCCCATTCACTGCCCCACAAACTGTGGCACTGTCTCTTCCTGCAGCCTCCCAAAGATCAAGATTATCTGCTTGGTGCGCTTAGTAGGCCCAGAGCCCAGCTCAGCAATTGCCAACGTCCAGGGATTCCTCCCACACCAAAGGGGCCACGACCAAAAGCTCTTGCTGCTCTTCAAGTAGCCAGGCAACCCCATTCACAGCCCCACAAGTCTTGGGGCTCTCTCTTTGTATAGCATCCCAAAGTCAAATAATATCTGCCTGGGCCGCTGAGTAGGCCTGGAGCCCAGCTCAGCAATTGCGAATCTCCAGGGATTCCTCCCACACCAAAGGGGCCACGACCAAAAGCTCTTGCTGCTCTTCAAGTAGCCAGGCAACCCCATTCACAGCCCCACAGACGCTGGCGCTGTCTCTTCCTGCAGCCTCCCAAAGTCCAAGACTATCTGCCTGGGCCGCTGAGTACAGCCGGAGCCCAGCTCAGCAATTGCGAACGTCCAGGGATTCCTCCCACACCAAAGGGGCCACGACCAAAAGCTCTTGCTGCTCTTCAAGTAGCCAGGCAACCCCATTCACTGCCCCACAAACGGTGGGGCTGCCTCTTTCTGCAGCCTCCCAAAGTCCAAGACTATCTGCCTGAACCGATGAGTACAGCCGGAGCCCAGCTCAGCAATGGCCAACGTCCAGGGATTCCTCCCACACCAAAGGGGCCACGACCAAAAGCTCTTGCTGCTCTTCAAGTAGCCAGGCAACCCCATTCACAGCCCCACAAAGCCTGGCGCTGTCTCTTCCTGCAGCCTCCCAAATCTCAAGATTATCTGCCTGGGCCGCTGAGTACAGCCGGAGCCCAGCCCAGCAATTGCCAACGCCCAGGGATTCCTCCCACACCAAAGGGGCCACGACCAAAAGCTCGTGCTGCTCTTCAAGTAGCCAGGACACCCCATTCACTGCCCCACAGACGCTGGCGCTGTCTCTTCCTGCAGCCTCCCAAAGCCCAAGACTATCTGCCTGGGCCGCTGAGTACAGCCGGAGCCCAGCTCAGCAATTGCCAACGTCCAGGGATTCCTCCCACACCACAGGGGCCACGACCAAAAGCTCTTGCTGCTCTTCAAGTAGCCAGGCAACCCCATTCACTGCCCCACAAAGGCTGGCGCTGTCTCTTCCTGCAGCCTGCCAAAGCTCAAGATTATCTGCTTGGTCCGCTGAGTACAGCCGGAGCCCAGCCCAGCCATTGCCAACATCCAGGGATTCCTCCCACACCAAAGGGGCCACGACCAAAAGCTCTTGCTGCTCTTCAAGTAGCCAGGCAACCCCATTCACTGCCCCACAAACGGTGGGGCTGTCTCTCCCTGCAGCCTCCCAAAGCCCAAGATTATCTGCCTGGGCCGCTGAGTACAGCGGAGCCCAGCTCGGCAATTGCCAACGTCCAGGGATTCCTCCCACACCAAAGGGGCCACGACCAAAAGCTCTTGCTGCTCTTCAACTAGCCAGGCAACCCCATTCACTGCCCCAAAGACGCTGGCGCTGTCTCTTCCTGCAGCCTCCCAAAGCTCAAGATTATCTGCTTGGTGCGCTGAATAGGCCCAGAGCCCAGCTCAGCAATTGCCAACGTCCAGGGATTCCTCCCACACCAAAGGGGCCACGACCAAAAGCTCTTGCTGCTCTTCAAGTAGCCAGGCAACCCCATTCACAGCCCCACAAGTCTTGGGGCTCTCTCTATGTATAGCATCCCAAAGTAAAATAATATCTGCCTAGGCGCTGAGTAGGCCTGGAACCCAGCTCAGCAATTGCGAACGTCCAGGGATTCCTCCCACACCAAAGGGGCCACGACCAAAAGCTCTTGCTGCTCTTCAAGTAGCCAGGCAACCCCATTCACAGCCCCACAAGTCTTGGGGCTCTCTCTTTGTATAGCATCCCAAAGTCAAATAATATCTGCCTGGGCCGCTGAGTAGGCCTGGAGCCCAGCTCAGCAGTTGCGAATGTCCAGGGATTCCTCCCACATCAAAGGTGCAATGACCAAAGGCTCTTGCTGCTCTTCAACTAGCCAGGCAACCCCATTCACAGCCCCACAAACGGTGGGGCTGCCTCTTTCTGCAGCCTCCCAAAGTCCAAGACTATCTGCTTGGGCCGCTGAGTACAGCCGGAGCCCAGCTCAGCAATTGCCAACGTCCAGGGATTCCTCCCACACCAAAGGGGCCACGACCCAAAGCTCTTGCTGCTCTTCAAGTAGCCAGGCAACCCCATTCACTGCCCCACAAACTGTGGCGCTCTCTCTTTCAGCAGCCTCCCAACGTCCAAGACTATCTGCTTGGGCCACTGAGTACAGCCGGAGCCCAGCCCAGCAACTGTCAACGTCCAGGGATTCCTCCCACACCAAAGGGGCCACGACCAAAAGCTCTTGCTGCTCTTCAAGTAGCCAGGCAACCCCATTCACTGCCCCACAAACGGTGGGGCTGTCTCTTCCTGCAGCCTCCCAAAGCCCAAGATTATCTGCCTGGGTCGCTGAGTACAGCCGGAGCCCAGCTCAGCAATTGCCAACGTCCAGGGATTCCTCCCACACCAAAGGGGCCACGACCAAAAGCTCTTGCTGCTCTTCAACTAGCCAGGAAAACCCCATTCACTGCCCCAAAGCCGCTGGCGCTGTCTCTTCCTGCAGCCTCCCAAAGATCAAGATTATCTGCTTGGTGCGCTGAATAGGCCCAGAGCCCAGCTCAGCAATTGCCAACGTCCAGGGATTCCTCCCACACCAAAGGGGCCACGACCAAAAGCTCTTGCTGCTCTTCAAGTAGCCAGGCAACCCCATTTAGAGCTCCACAAGCCTTGGGGCTCTCTCTATGTATAGCATCCGAAAGTAAAATAATATCTGCCTAGGCCGCTGAGTAGGCCTGGAACCCAGCTCAGCAATGGCCAACGTCCAGGGATTCCTCCCACACCAAAGGGGCCACGACCAAAAGCTCTTGCTGCTCTTCAAGTAGCCAGGCAACCCCATTCACAGCCCCACAAGTCTTGGGGCTCTCTCTTTGTATAGCATCCAAAGTCAAATAATATCTGCCTGGGCCGCTGAGTAGGCCTGGAGCCCAGCTCAGCAGTTGCGAATGTCCAGGGATTCCTCCCACATCAAAGGTGCAATGACCAAAGGCTCTTGCTGCTCTTCAACTAGCCAGGCAACCCCATTCACAGCCCCACAAACGGTGGGGCTGCCTCTTTCTGCAGCCTCCCAAAGTCCAAGACTATCTGCTTGGGCCGCTGAGTACAGCCGGAGCCCAGCTCAGCAATTGCCAACGTCCAGGGATTCCTCCCACACCAAAGGGGCCACGACCCAAAGCTCTTGCTGCTCTTCAAGTAGCCAGGCAACCCCATTCACTGCCCCACAAACTGTGGCGCTCTCTCTTTCAGCAGCCTCCCAACGTCCAAGACTATCTGCTTGGGCCACTGAGTACAGCCGGAGCCCAGCCCAGCAACTGTCAACGTCCAGGGATTCCTCCCACACCAAAGGGGCCACGACCAAAAGCTCTTGCTGCTCTTCAAGTAGCCAGGCAACCCCATTCACTGCCCCACAAACGGTGGGGCTGTCTCTTCCTGCAGCCTCCCAAAGCCCAAGATTATCTGCCTGGGTCGCTGAGTACAGCCGGAGCCCAGCTCAGCAATTGCCAACGTCCAGGGATTCCTCCCACACCAAAGGGGCCACGACCAAAAGCTCTTGCTGCTCTTCAACTAGCCAGGCAACCCCATTCACTGCCCCAAAGACGCTGGCGCTGTCTCTTCCTGCAGCCTCCCAAAGCTCAAGACTATCTGCTTGGTGCGCTGAATAGGCCCAGAGCCCAGCTCAGCAATTGCCAACGTCCAGGGATTCCTCCCACACCAAAGGGGCCACGACCAAAAGCTCTTGCTGCTCTTCAAGTAGCCAGGCAACCCCATTCACAGCCCCACAAGTCTTGGGGCTCTCTCTTTGTATAGCATCCCAAAGTCAAATAATATCTGCCTGGGCCGCTGAGTAGGCCTGGAGCCCAGCTCAGCAATTGCGAATGTCCAGGGATTCCTCCCACATCAAAGGTGCAATGACCAAAGGCTCTTGCTGCTCTTCAACTAGCCAGGCAACCCCATTCACAGCCCCACAAACGGTGGGGCTGCCTCTTTCTGCAGCCTCCCAAAGTCCAAGACTATCTGCTTGGGCCGCTGAGTACAGCCGGAGCCCAGCTCAGCAATTGCGAATGTCCAGGGATTCCTCCCACACCAAAGGGGCCACGACCCAAAGCTCTTGCTGCTCTTCAAGTAGCCAGGCAACCCCATTCACTGCCCCACAAACTGTGGCGCTCTCTCTTTCAGCTGCCTCCCAACGTCCAAGACTATCTGCTTGGGCCACTGAGTACAGCCGGAGCCCAGCCCAGCAATTGCCAACGTCCAGGGATTCCTCCCACACCAAAGGGGCCACGACCAAAAGCTCTTGCTGCTCTTCAAGTAGCCAGGCAACCCCATTCACTGCCCCACAAACGCTGGCTCTGTCTCTTCCTGCAGCCTCCCAAAGCCCAAGATTATCTGCCTGGGTCGCTGAGTACAGCCGGAGCCCAGCCCAGCAACTGTCAACGTCCAGGGATTCCTCCCACACCAAAGGGGCCACGACCAAAAGCTCTTGCTGCTCTTCAAGTAGCCAGGCAACCCCATTCACTGCCCCACAAACGGTGGGGCTGTCTCTTCCTGCAGCCTCCCAAAGCCCAAGATTATCTGCCTGGGTCGCTGAGTACAGCCGGAGCCCAGCTCAGCAATTGCCAACGTCCAGGGATTCCTCCCACACCAAAGGGGCCACGACCAAAAGCTCTTGCTGCTCTTCAACTAGCCAGGCAACCCCATTCACTGCCCCACAGACTCTGGCGCTGTCTCTTCCTGCAGCCTCCCAAAGCTCAAGACTATCTGCTTGGTGCGCTGAATAGGCCCAGAGCCCAGCTCAGCAATTGCCAACGTCCAGGGATTCCTCCCACACCAAAGGGGCCACGACCAAAAGCTCTTGCTGCTCTTCAAGTAGCCAGGCAACCCCATTCACAGCCCCACAAGTCTTGGGGCTCTCTCTTTGTATAGCATCCCAAAGTCAAATAATATCTGCCTGGGCCGCTGAGTAGGCCTGGAGCCCAGCTCAGCAATTGCGAATGTCCAGGGATTCCTCCCACATCAAAGGTGCAATGACCAAAGGCTCTTGCTGCTCTTCAAGTAGCCAGGCAACCCCATTCACAGCCCCACAAACGGTGGGGCTGCCTCTTTCTGCAGCCTCCCAAAGTCCAAGACTATCTGCTTGGGCCGCTGAGTACAGCCGGAGCCCAGCTCAGCAATTGCGAATGTCCAGGGATTCCTCCCACACCAAAGGGGCCACGACCCAAAGCTCTTGCTGCTCTTCAAGTAGCCAGGCAACCCCATTCACTACCCCACAAACGCTGGCGCTGTCTCTTTCAGCTGCCTCCCAACGTCCAAGACTATCTGCTTGGGCCACTGAGTACAGCCGGAGCCCAGCCCAGCAATTGCCAACGTCCAGGGATTCCTCCCACACCAAAGGGGCCACGACCAAAAGCTCTTGCTGCTCTTCAAGTAGCCAGGCAACCCCATTCACTGCCCCACAAACGCTGGCTCTGTCTCTTCCTGCAGCCTCCCAAAGCCCAAGATTATCTGCCTGGGTCGCTGAGTACAGCCGGAGCCCAGCTCAGCAATTGCCAACGTCCAGGGATTCCTCCCACACCAAAGGGGCCACGACCAAAAGCTCTTGCTGCTCTTCAACTAGCCAGGCAACCCCATTCACTGCCCCAAAGACGCTGGCGCTGTCTCTTCCTGCAGCCTCCCAAAGCTCAAGATTATCTGCTTGGTGCGCTGAATAGGCCCAGAGCCCAGCTCAGCAATTGCCAACGTCCAGGGATTCCTCCCACACCAAAGGGGCCACGACCAAAAGCTCTTGCTGCTCTTCAAGTAGCCAGGCAACCCCATTTAGAGCTCCACAAGTCTTGGGGCTCTCTCTTTGTATAGCATCCCAAAGTCAAATAATATCTGCCTGGGCCGCTGAGTAGGCCTGGAGCCCGGCTCAGCAATTGCCAACGTCCAGGGATTCCTCCCACACCAAAGGGGCCACGACCAAAAGCTCTTGCTGCTCTTCAACTAGCCAGGCAACCCCATTCACAGCCCCACAAACGCTGGGGCTGCCTCTTTCTGCAGCCTCCCAAAGCCCTAGATTATCTGCCTGGGCCGCTGAGTACAGCCGGAGCCCAGCTCAGCAATTGCGAATGTCCAGGGATTCCTCCCACACCAAAGGGGCCACGACCCAAAGCTCTTGCTGCTCTTCAAGTAGCCAGGCAACCACATTCACTGCCCCACAAACTGTGGCGCTCTCTCTTTCAGCTGCCTCCCAACGTCCAAGACTATCTGCTTGAGCCACTGAGTACAGCCGGAGCCCAGCCCAGCAATTGCCAACGTCCAGGGATTCCTCCCACATCAAAGGGGCCACGACCAAAAGCTCTTGCTGCTCTTCAAGTAGCCAGGCAACCCCATTCACTGCCCCACAAACGCTGGCTCTGTCTCTTCCTGCAGCCTCCCAAAGCCCAAGATTATCTGCCTGGGTCGCTGAGTACAGCCGGAGCCCAGCCCAGCAACTGTCAACGTCCAGGGATTCCTCCCACACCAAAGGGGCCACGACCAAAAGCTCTTGCTGCTCTTCAAGTAGCCAGGCAACCCCATTCACTGCCCCACAAACGGTGGGGCTGTCTCTTCCTGCAGCCTCCCAAAGCCCAAGATTATCTGCCTGGGTCGCTGAGTACAGCCGGAGCCCAGCTCAGCAATTGCCAACGTCCAGGGATTCCTCCCACACCAAAGGGGCCACGACCAAAAGCTCTTGCTGCTCTTCAACTAGCCAGGCAACCCCATTCACTGCCCCACAGACGCTGGCGCTGTCTCTTCCTGCAGCCTCCCAAAGCTCAAGACTATCTGCTTGGTGCGCTGAATAGGCCCAGAGCCCAGCTCAGCAATTGCCAACGTCCAGGGATTCCTCCCACACCAAAGGGGCCACGACCAAAAGCTCTTGCTGCTCTTCAAGTAGCCAGGCAACCCCATTCACAGCCCCACAAGTCTTGGGGCTCTCTCTTTGTATAGCATCCCAAAGTCAAATAATATCTGCCTGGGCCGCTGAGTAGGCCTGGAGCCCAGCTCAGCAATTGCGAATGTCCAGGGATTCCTCCCACATCAAAGGTGCAATGACCAAAGGCTCTTGCTGCTCTTCAACTAGCCAGGCAACCCCATTCACAGCCCCACAAACGGTGGGGCTGCCTCTTTCTGCAGCCTCCCAAAGTCCAAGACTATCTGCTTGGGCCGCTGAGCACAGCCGGAGCCCAGCTCAGCAATTGCGAATGACCAGGGATTCCTCCCACACCAAAGGGGCCACGACCCAAAGCTCTTGCTGCTCTTCAAGTAGCCAGGCAACCCCATTCACTGCCCCACAAACTGTGGCGCTCTCTCTTTCAGCTGCCTCCCAACGTCCAAGACTATCTGCTTGGGCCACTGAGTACAGCCGGAGCCCAGCCCAGCAATTGCCAACGTCCAGGGATTCCTCCCACACCAAAGGGGCCACGACCAAAAGCTCTTGCTGCTCTTCAAGTAGCCAGGCAACCCCATTCACTGCCCCACAAACGCTGGCTCTGTCTCTTCCTGCAGCCTCCCAAAGCCCAAGATTATCTGCCTGGGTCGCTGAGTACAGCCGGAGCCCAGCTCAGCAATTGCCAACGTCCAGGGATTCCTCCCACACCAAAGGGGCCACGACCAAAAGCTCTTGCTGCTCTTCAACTAGCCAGGCAACCCCATTCACTGCCCCAAAGACGCTGGCGCTGTCTCTTCCTGCAGCCTCCCAAAGCTCAAGATTATCTGCTTGGTGCGCTGAATAGGCCCAGAGCCCAGCTCAGCAATTGCCAACGTCCAGGGATTCCTCCCACACCAAAGGGGCCACGACCAAAAGCTCTTGCTGCTCTTCAAGTAGCCAGGCAACCCCATTTAGAGCTCCACAAGTCTTGGGGCTCTCTCTTTGTATAGCATCCCAAAGTAAAATAATATCTGCCTGGGCCGCTGAGTAGGCCTGGAGCCCGGCTCAGCAATTGCCAACGTCCAGGGATTCCTCCCACACCAAAGGGGCCACGACCAAAAGCTCTTGCTGCTCTTCAACTAGCCAGGCAACCCCATTCACAGCCCCACAAACGCTGGGGCTGCCTCTTTCTGCAGCCTCCCAAAGCCCTAGATTATCTGCCTGGGCCGCTGAGTACAGCCGGAGCCCAGCTCAGCAATTGCGAATGTCCAGGGATTCCTCCCACACCAAAGGGGCCACGACCAAAAGCTCTTGCTGCTCTTCAAGTAGCCAGGCAACCACATTTAGAGCCCCACAAAGGCTGGCGCTGTCTCTTCCTGCAGCCTCCCAAAGCTCAAGATTATCTGCCTGAGCCGCTGACTACAGCCGGAGCCCAGCTCAGCAGTTGCCAACGTCCAGGGATTCCTCCCACACCAAAGGGGCCACGACCAAAAGCTCTTGCTGCTCTTCAAGTAGCCAGGCAACCCCATTCACTGCCCCACAGACGCTGGCGCTGTCTTTTTCTGCAGCCTCCCAAAGTCCAAGACTATCTGCCTGGGCCGCTGAGTACAGCCGGAGCCCAGCTCAGCAATTGCGAACGTCCAAGGATTCCTCCCACACCAAAGGGGCCGCGACCAAAAGTTCTTGCTGCTCTTCAAGTAGCCAGGCAACTCCATTCACTGCCCCACAAAGGCTGGCGCTGTCTCTTCCTGCAGCCTCCCAAAGCCCAAGATTATCTGCTTGGTGCGCTGAGTAGGCCCAGAGGCCAGCTCAGCAGTTGCCAACGTCCAGGGATTCCTCCCACACCAAAGGGGCCACGACCAGAGGCTGCAGAAAGAGACAGCCCCACCGTTTGTGGGTCTGTGAATGGGGTTGCCTGGCTAGATGAAGAGCAGCAAGAGCTTTTGGTCGTGGCCCCTTTGGTGTGGGAGGAATCCCTGGACGTTGGCAATTCCTGGGCTGGGCTCCGGCTGTACTCAGCGGCCCAGGCAGATAGTCTTGGACTTTGGGAGGCTGCAGGAAGAGACAGCGCCAGCGTTTGTGGGGCAGTGAATGGGGTTGCCTGGCTACTTGAAGAGCAGCAAGAGCTTTTGGTCGTGGCCCCTTTGGTGTGGGAGGAATCCCTGGACGTTGACAATTGCTGGGCTGGGCTCCGGCTGTACTCAGCGGTACAGGAAGATAGTCTTGGACTTTGGGAGGCTGCAGAAAGAGACAGCACCAGCGTTTGTGGGGCAGTGAATGGGGTTGCCTGGCTACTTGAAGAGCAGCAAGAGGTTTTGGTCGTGGCCCCTTTGGTGTGGGAGGAATCCCTGGACGTTGGCAAATACTGAGCTGGGTCCCGGGCCTACTCAGCGGCGCAGGCACATATAATTTGACTTTGGGATGCTAGAGAAAGAGAGAACCCCAAGACTTGTGGGGCAGTGAATGGGGTTGCCTGGCTACTTGAAGAGCAGCAAGAGCTTTTGGTCGTGGCCCCTTTGGTGTGGGAGGAATCCCTAGACGTTCACAATTGCTCAGGTTGCCTTCGTGCCTACTAAGCGGTGCAGGCAGATAGTCTTGGACTTTGGGAGGCTGCAGAAAGAGACAGCACCAGCGTTTGTGGGGCAGTGAATGGGGTTGCCTGGCTAGTTGAAGAGCAGCAGGAGCTTTTGGTCGTGGCCCCTTTGGTGTGGGAGGAATCCCTGGACGTTGGCAAATACTGAGCTGGGCTCCGGCTGTACTCAGCGGCCCAGGCAGATAGTCTTGGACTTTGGGAGGCTGCAGAAAGAGACAGCGCCAGCGTTTTTTACACAGTGAATGGGGTTGCCCTGCTACTTGAAGAGCAGCAGGAGCTTTTGGTCGTGCCAACATAGGTGTGGGAGGAATCCCTGGACGTTGGCAATTGCTGAGCTGGGCTCCGGCTGTACTCAGCGGCCCAGGCAGATAGTCTTGGACTTTGTGAGGCTGCAGAAAGAGAGAGCCACAGCGTTTGTGGGGCAGTGAATGGGGTTGCCTGGCTACTTCAAGAGCAGCAGGAACTTTTTGTCGTGGCCCCTTTGGTGTGGGAGGAATCCCTGGATGTTCACACCTGCTAAGTTGTGCTCCGGCTGTACTCAGCAGCCGAGGCAGTTAGTCTTGGACTTTGGGAGGCTGCAGAAAGAGACAGCGCCAGCGTTTGTGGGGCAGTGAATGGGGTTGCCTGGCTACTTAAAGAGCAGCAAGAGCTTTTGGTTGTGGCCCATTTGGTGTGGGAGGAATCCCTGGACGTTGGCAATTGCTGAACTGGGCTCCAGCTGTACTCAGCGGCCCAGGCAGATATTATTTGACTTTGGGATGCTAACAAAGAGAGAGCCCCAAGACTTGTGGGGCTGTGAATGGGGTTGCCTGGCTACTTGAAGAGCAGCAAGAGCTTTTGGTCTTGGCCCCTTTGGTGTGGGAGGAATCCCGGGACGTTGGCAATTGCTGAGCTGGGCTCCGGGCCTACTCCGCGGAGACGGCACATATAATTTGAGTTTGGAATGCTATAGAAAGAGAGAACCCCAAGACTTGTGGGGCAGTGAATGGTGACCTGGCTACTTGAAGAGCAGCAAGAGCTTTTGGTCGTGGCCCCTTTGGTGTGGGAGGAATCCCTGGACGTTGGCAATTGCTGAGCTGGGCTCAGGGTCTAATCAGCGGCGCATGCACATACAATTTGAATATGGGATGCTATAGAAAGAGAGAAACCCAAGACTTGTGGGGCAGTGAATGGGGTTTCCTGGCTACTTGAAGAGCAGCAAGAGCTTTTGTCGTGGCCCCTTTGGTGTGGGAGGAATCCCTGGACGTTGGCAATTGCTGAGCTGGGCTCCGGCTGTACTCAGCGGCCCAGGCAGATAGTCTTGGACTTTGAGAGGCTGCAGAAAGAGACAGTGCCAGCGTCTGTGGGGCAGTGAATGGGGTTGCCTGGCTACTTGAAGAGCAGCAAGAGCTTTTGATCGTGGCCCCTTTGGTTTGGGAGGAATCCCTGGACGTTGGCAATTGCTGGGCTGGGCTCCGGCTGTACTCAGCGGCCCAGGCACATATTATTTGACTTTGGGATGATATACAAAGAGAGAGCCCCAAGACTTGTGGGGCTGTGAATGGGGTTGCCTGGCTACTTGAAGAGCAGCAAGAGCTTTTGGTCGTGGCCCCTTTGGTGTGGGAGGGATCCCTGGCCGTTGGCAATTGCTGATCTGGGCTCGGGCTGTACTCAGCGGCCCAGGCAGATAGACTTGGACTTTGGGAGGCTGCAGGAAGAGACAGCGCCAGCGTTTGTGGGGCAGTGAATGGGGTTGCCTGGCTACTTGAAGAGCAGCAAGAGCTTTTTGTTGTGGCAACATAGGTGTGGGAGGAATCCCTGGACGTTCTGTAGTGCTAAGCTGGGCTCCGCCTGTACTCAGTGGCCCTGGCAGATAAACTTGGACTTTGGGAGTCTGCAGAAAGAGAAAGCGCCAGCTTTTGTGTGGCAGTGATTGGGGTTGCCTGGCTACTTGAAGAGCAGCAAGAGCTTTTGGTCGTGGCCCCTTTGGTGTGGGAGGAATCCCTGGACGTTGGCAAATACTGAGCTGGGCTCCGGCTGTACTCAGCGGCCCAGGCAGATAGTCTTGGACTTTGGGAGGCTGCAGGAAGAGACAGCGCCAGCGTTTGTGGGGCAGTGAATGGGGTTGCCTGGCTACTTGAAGAGCAGCAAGAGCTTTTGGTCGTGGCCCCTTTGGTGTGGGAGGAATCCCTGGACGTTGACAATTGCTGGGCTGGGCTCCGGCTGTACTCAGCGGTACAGGAAGATAGTCTTGGACTTTGGGAGGCTGCAGAAAGAGACAGCACCAGCGTTTGTGGGGCAGTGAATGGGGTTGCCTGGCTACTTGAAGAGCAGCAAGAGCTTTTGGTCGTGGCCCCTTTGGTGTGGGAGGAATCCCTGGACGTTGGCAAATACTGATCTGGGTCCCGGGCCTACTCAGCGGCGCAGGCACATATAATTTGACTTTGGGATGCTAGAGAAAGAGAGAACCCCAAGACTTGTGGGGCAGTGAATGGGGTTGCCTGGATACTTGAAGAGCAGCAAGAGCTTTTGGTCGTGGCCCCTTTGGTGTGTGAGGAATCCGTAGACGTTCACAATTGCTCAGGTGGCCTTCGTGCCTACTAAGCGGTGCAGGCAGATAGTCTTGGACTTTGGGAGGCTGCAGAAAGAGACAGCCCCAGCGTTTGTGGGGCAGTGAATGGGGTTGCCTGGCTACTTGAAGAGCAGCAGTAGCTTTTGGTCGTGCCAGCATAGGTGTGGGAGGAATCCCTGGACGTTGGCAATTGCTGAGCTGGGCTCCGGCTGTACTCAGCGGCCCAGGCAGATATTATTTGACTTTGGGATGCTAACAAAGAGAGAGCCCCAAGACTTGTGGGGCTGTGAATGGGGTTGCCTGGCTACTTGAAGAGCAGCAAGAGCTTTTGGTCTTGGCCCCTTTGGTGTGGGAGGAATCCCGGGACGTTGGCAATTGCTGAGCTGGGCTCCGGGCCTACTCCACGGAGACGGCACATATAATTTGAGTTTGGAATGCTATAGAAAGAGAGAACCCCAAGACTTGTGGGGCAGTGAATGGGGACCTGGCTACTTGAAGAGCAGCAAGAGCTTTTGGTCGTGGCCCCTTTGGTGTGGGAGGAATCCCTGGACGTTGGCAATTGCTGAGCTGGGCTCAGGGTCTAATCAGCGGCGCATGCACATACAATTTGAATATGGGATGCTATAGAAAGAGAGAAACCCAAGACTTGTGGGGCAGTGAATGGGGTTTCCTGGCTACTTGAAGAGCAGCAAGAGCTTTTGTCGTGGCCCCTTTGGTGTGGGAGGAATCCCTGGACGTTGGCAATTGCTGAGCTGGGCTCCGGCTGTACTCAGCGGCCCAGGCAGATAATCTTGGACTTTGAGAGGCTGCACAAAGAGACAGCCACAGCGTTTGTGGGACAGTGAATGGGGTTGCCTGGCTACTTGAAGAGCAGCAAGAGCTTTTGTCGTGGCCCCTTTGGTGTGGGAGGAATCCCTGGACGTTGGCAATTGCTGGGCTGGGCTCCGGCTGTACTCAGCGGCCCAGGCACATATTATTTGACTTTGGGATGCTAAAAAAGAGAGAGCCCCAAGACTTGTGGGGCTGTGAATGGGGTTGCCTGGCTACTTGAAGAGCAGCAAGAGCTTTTGGTCGTGGCCCCTTTGGTGTGGGAGGAATCCCTGGCCGTTGGCAATTGCTGAGCTGGGCTCCGGCTGTACTCAGCGGGTCAGGCAGATAATCTTGGGCTTTGGGAGGCTGCAGGAAGAGACAGACCCAGCGTTTGTGGGGCTGTGAATGGGGTTTCCTGGCTACTTGAAGAGCAGCAAGAGCTTTTGGTCGTGGTTCTTTGGTGTAGGATGTATCCGTGGATATTGTGAATTGCTGAGCTGGGCTCTGGGCCTACTCAGCGCACCAATCACATATTCTTGGACTTTGGGAGCCTGCAGAAAGAGACAGCGCCAGCATTTGTTGGGCGGTGAATGGGGTTGCCTGTCTACTTGAAGAGCAGCAAGAGCTTTTGGTCGTGGCCCGATTGCTGTGGGAGGAATCCCTGGACGTTTGCAATTGCTGATCTGGGCTCCGGGCATACTCCGCTGAGCAGGCACATATAATTTGACGTTGGGATGCTATACAAAGAGAGAAAGCCAAGACTTGTGGGGCAGTGAATGGGGTTGCCTGGCTACTTGAAGAGCAGCAAGAGCTTTTGTCGTGGCCCATGTGGTGTGGGAGGAATCCCTGGATGCTGGCAATTGCTGAGCTGGGCTCCGGCTGTACTCAGCGGCCCAGGCAGATAGGCTTGGACTTTGGGAGGCTGCAGAAAGAGATAGCGCCAGCATTTGTGGGGCAGTGAATGGGGTTGCCTGGCTACTTGAAGAGCAGCAAGAGCTTTTGGTCGTGGCCCCTTTGGTGTGGGAGGAATCCCTGGATGTTCGCACCTGCTAATCTGGGCTCCGGCTGTACTCAGCAGCCCAGGCAGATAGTCTTGGACTTTGGGAGGCTGCAGAAAGGGACAGCGCCAGCGTTTGTGGGGCAGTGAATGGGGTTGTCTAGCTACTTGAAGAGCAGCAAGAGCTTTTGGTTGCGGCAACATAGGTGTGGGAGGAATCCCTGGACGTTCTGTAGTGCTAAGCTGGGCTCCGCCTGTACTCAGTGGCCCTGGCAGATAAACTTGGACTTTGGGAGTCTGCAGAAAGAGAAAGCGCCAGCTTTTGTGTGGCAGTGATTGGGGTTGTCTGGCTACTTGAAGAGCAGCAAGAGCTTTTGGTCGTGGCCCCTTTGGTGTGGGAGGAATCCCTGGACGTTTTCAATTGCTGAGCTGGGATCCGGTTATACTGAGCAGCCCAGGCAAATTATGTTGGACGTTGGGGGGCAGCAGAAAGAGGGAGAACGAGCGTTTGTGGGGCTGTGAATGGAGTTGCCTGGCTACTTGAAGAGCAGCAAGAGCTTTTGGTCGTGGCCCCTTTGGTGTGGGAGGAATCCCTGGACGTTGGCAATTCCTGAGATGGACAAGGGCTGTGCTCAGCAGCCCAGGCAGATAGTCTTGGACTTTGGCAGGCTGCAGAAAGAGACAGCGCCATCATTTTTGGGCATAGAAAGGGATTGCCTGGCTACTTGAAGAGCAGCAAGAGCCTTTGGTCGTGGTCCCTTTACTGTGGGAGGAAGCTCTGGACGTTAGCCATTGCTGAGCTGGGCTCCGGCTGTACTCAGCAGCCCACGCAGCTCGTCTTGGACTTTTGGAGGCTGCAGAAAGAGACAGTCCCAGCGTTTGTGAGGCAGTGAATGGGGTTGCCTGGCTACTTGAAGAGCAGCAAGAGCTTTTGGTCGTAGCCCCTTCGGTGTGGGAGGAATCCCTGGACATTCGCAATTGCTGAGCTGGTCTCCGGCTATACTGAGCAGCACAGGGAAATTATGTTGGACGTTGGGAGGCAGCAAAAGAAGGGAGTACGAGCGTTTGTGGGGCTGTGAAGGAGTTTGCCTGGCTAAATGAAGAGCAGCAAGAGCTTTTGGTCATGGCCCCTTTGGTGTGGGAGGAATCCCTGGACGTTGGCAATTGCTGAGCTGGGCTCAGGGTCTAATCAGCGGCGCATGCACATACAATTTGAATATGGGATGCTATAGAAAGAGAGAAACCCAAGACTTGTGGGGCAGTGAATGGGGTTTCCTGGCTACTTGAAGAGCAGCAAGAGCTTTTGTCGTGGCCCCTTTGGTGTGGGAGGAATCCCTGGACGTTGGCAATTGCTGAGCTGGGCTCCGGCTGTACTCAGCGGCCCAGGCAGATAGTCTTGGACTTTGAGAGGCTGCACAAAGAGACAGCCACAGCGTTTGTGGGACAGTGAATGGGGTTGCCTGGCTACTTGAAGAGCAGCAAGAGCTTTTGATCGTGGCCCCTTTGGTTTGGGAGGAATCCCTGGACGTTGGCAATTGCTGGGCTGGGCTCCGGCTGTACTCAGCGGCCCAGGCACATATTATTTGACTTTGGGATGATATACAAAGAGAGAGCCCCAAGACTTGTGGGGCTGTGAATGGGGTTGCCTGGCTACTTGAAGAGCAGCAAGAGCTTTTGGTCGTGGCCCCTTTGGTGTGGGAGGGATCCCTGGCCGTTGGCAATTGCTGAGCTGGGCTCGGGCTGTACTCAGCGGCCCAGGCAGATAGACTTGGACTTTGGGAGGCTGCAGGAAGAGACAGCGCCAGCGTTTGTGGGGCAGTGAATGGGGTTGCCTGGCTACTTGAAGAGCAGCAAGAGCTTTTTGTTGTGGCAACATAGGTGTGGGAGGAATCCCTGGACGTTCTGTAGTGCTAAGCTGGGCTCCGCCTGTACTCAGTGGCCCTGGCAGATAAACTTGGACTTTGGGAGTCTGCAGAAAGAGAAAGCGCCAGCTTTTGTGTGGCAGTGATTGGGGTTGCCTGGCTACTTGAAGAGCAGCAAGAGCTTTTGGTCGTGGCCCCTTTGGTGTGGGAGGAATCCCTGGACGTTGGCAAATACTGAGCTGGGCTCCGGCTGTACTCAGCGGCCCAGGCAGATAGTCTTGGACTTTGGGAGGCTGCAGGAAGAGACAGCGCCAGCGTTTGTGGGGCAGTGAATGGGGTTGCCTGGCTACTTGAAGAGCAGCAAGAGCTTTTGGTCGTGGCCCCTTTGGTGTGGGAGGAATCCCTGGACGTTGACAATTGCTGGGCTGGGCTCCGGCTGTACTCAGCGGTACAGGAAGATAGTCTTGGACTTTGGGAGGCTGCAGAAAGAGACAGCACCAGCGTTTGTGGGGCAGTGAATGGGGTTGCCTGGCTACTTGAAGAGCAGCAAGAGCTTTTGGTCGTGGCCCCTTTGGTGTGGGAGGAATCCCTGGACGTTGGCAAATACTGATCTGGGTCCCGGGCCTACTCAGCGGCGCAGGCACATATAATTTGACTTTGGGATGCTAGAGAAAGAGAGAACCCCAAGACTTGTGGGGCAGTGAATGGGGTTGCCTGGATACTTGAAGAGCAGCAAGAGCTTTTGGTCGTGGCCCCTTTGGTGTGGGAGGAATCCGTAGACGTTCACAATTGCTCAGGTGGCCTTCGTGCCTACTAAGCGGTGCAGGCAGATAGTCTTGGACTTTGGGAGGCTGCAGAAAGAGACAGCCCCAGCGTTTGTGGGGCAGTGAATGGGGTTGCCTGGCTACTTGAAGAGCAGCAGTAGCTTTTGGTCGTGCCAGCATAGGTGTGGGAGGAATCCCTGGACGTTGGCAATTGCTGAGCTCGGCTCCGGCTGTACTCAGCGGCCCAGGCAGATAGTCTTGGACTTTGTGAGGCTGCAGAAAGAGAGAGCCACAGCGTTTGTGGGGCAGTGAATGGGGTTGCCTGGCTACTTCAAGAGCAGCAGGAACTTTTTGTCGTGGCCCCTTTGGTGTGGGAGGAATCCCTGGATGTTCACACCTGCTAAGTTGTGCTCCGGCTGTACTCAGCAGCCGAGGCAGTTAGTCTTGGACTTTGGGAGGCTGCAGAAAGAGACAGCGCCAGCGTTTGTGGGGCAGTGAATGGGGTTGCCTGGCTACTTAAAGAGCAGCAAGAGCTTTTGGTTGTGGCCCATTTGGTGTGGGAGGAATCCCTGGACGTTGGCAATTGCTGAGCTGGGCTCCGGCTGTACTCAGCGGCCCAGGCAGATATTATTTGACTTTGGGATGCTAACAAAGAGAGAGCCCCAAGACTTGTGGGGCTGTGAATGGGGTTGCCTGGCTACTTGAAGAGCAGCAAGAGCTTTTGGTCTTGGCCCCTTTGGTGTGGGAGGAATCCCGGGACGTTGGCAATTGCTGAGCTGGGCTCCGGGCCTACTCCACGGAGACGGCACATATAATTTGAGTTTGGAATGCTATAGAAAGAGAGAACCCCAAGACTTGTGGGGCAGTGAATGGGGACCTGGCTACTTGAAGAGCAGCAAGAGCTTTTGGTCGTGGCCCCTTTGGTGTGGGAGGAATCCCTGGACGTTGGCAATTGCTGAGCTGGGCTCAGGGTCTAATCAGCGGCGCATGCACATACAATTTGAATATGGGATGCTATAGAAAGAGAGAAACCCAAGACTTGTGGGGCAGTGAATGGGGTTTCCTGGCTACTTGAAGAGCAGCAAGAGCTTTTGTCGTGGCCCCTTTGGTGTGGGAGGAATCCCTGGACGTTGGCAATTGCTGAGCTGGGCTCCGGCTGTACTCAGCGGCCCAGGCAGATAATCTTGGACTTTGAGAGGCTGCACAAAGAGACAGCCACAGCGTTTGTGGGACAGTGAATGGGGTTGCCTGGCTACTTGAAGAGCAGCAAGAGCTTTTGATCGTGGACCCTTTGGTTTGGGAGGAATCCCTGGACGTTGGCAATTGCTGGGCTGGGCTCCGGCTGTACTCAGCGGCCCAGGCACATATTATTTGACTTTGGGATGCTAAAAAAGAGAGAGCCCCAAGACTTGTGGGGCTGTGAATGGGGTTGCCTGGCTACTTGAAGAGCAGCAAGAGCTTTTGGTCGTGGCCCCTTTGGTGTGGGAGGAATCCCTGGCCGTTGGCAATTGCTGAGCTGGGCTCGGGCTGTACTCAGCGGCCCAGGCAGATAGACTTGGACTTTGGGAGGCTGCAGAAAGAGACAGACCCAGCGTTTGTGGGGCTGTGAATGGGGTTTCCTGGCTACTTGAAGAGCAGCAAGAGCTTTTGGTCGTGGTTCTTTGGTGTAGGATGTATCCGTGGATATTGTGAATTGCTGAGCTGGGCTCTGGGCCTACTCAGCGCACCAATCACATATTCTTGGACTTTGGGAGCCTGCAGAAAGAGACAGCGCCAGCATTTGTTGGGCGGTGAATGGGGTTGCCTGTCTACTTGAAGAGCAGCAAGAGCTTTTGGTCGTGGCCCGATTGCTGTGGGAGGAATCCCTGGACGTTTGCAATTGCTGATCTGGGCTCCGGGCATACTCCGCTGAGCAGGCACATATAATTTGACTTTGGGATGCTATACAAAGAGAGAAAGCCAAGACTTGTGGGGCAGTGAATGGGGTTGCCTGCCCCAACTTGAAGAGCAGCAAGAGCTTTTGTCGTGGCCCATGTGTTGTGGGAGGAATCCCTGGATGCTGGCAATTGCTGAGCTGGGCTCCGGCTGTACTCAGCGGCCCAGGCAGATAGGCTTGGACTTTGGGAGGCTGCAGAAAGAGATAGCGCCAGCATTTGTGGGGCAGTGAATGGGGTTGCCTGGCTACTTGAAGAGCAGCAAGAGCTTTTGGTCGTGGCCCCTTTGGTGTGGGAGGAATCCCTGGATGTTCGCACCTGCTAATCTGGGCTCCGGCTGTACTCAGCAGCCCAGGCAGATAGTCTTGGACTTTGGGAGGCTGCAGAAAGGGACAGCGCCAGCGTTTGTGGGGCAGTGAATGGGGTTGTCTAGCTACTTGAAGAGCAGCAAGAGCTTTTGGTTGCGGCAACATAGGTGTGGGAGGAATCCCTGGACGTTCTGTAGTGCTAAGCTGGGCTCCGCCTGTACTCAGTGGCCCTGGCAGATAAACTTGGACTTTGGGAGTCTGCAGAAAGAGAAAGCGCCAGCTTTTGTGTGGCAGTGATTGGGGTTGTCTGGCTACTTGAAGAGCAGCAAGAGCTTTTGGTCGTGGCCCCTTTGGTGTGGGAGGAATCCCTGGACGTTTTCAATTGCTGAGCTGGGATCCGGTTATACTGAGCAGCCCAGGCAAATTATGTTGGACGTTGGGGGGCAGCAGAAAGAGGGAGAACGAGCGTTTGTGGGGCTGTGAATGGAGTTGCCTGGCTACTTGAAGAGCAGCAAGAGCTTTTGGTCGTGGCCCCTTTGGTGTGGGAGGAATCCCTGGACGTTGGCAATTCCTGAGATGGACAAGGGCTGTGCTCAGCAGCCCAGGCAGATAGTCTTGGACTTAGGCAGGCTGCAGAAAGAGACAGCGCCATCATTTTTGGGCATAGAAAGGGATTGCCTGGCTACTTGAAGAGCAGCAAGAGCCTTTGGTCGTGGTCCCTTTACTGTGGGAGGAAGCTCTGGACGTTAGCCATTGCTGAGCTGGGCTCCGGCTGTACTCAGCAGCCCACGCAGCTCGTCTTGGACTTTTGGAGGCTGCAGAAAGAGACAGTCCCAGCGTTTGTGAGGCAGTGAATGGGGTTGCCTGGCTACTTGAAGAGCAGCAAGAGCTTTTGGTCGTAGCCCCTTCGGTGTGGGAGGAATCCCTGGACATTCGCAGTTGCTGAGCTGGTCTCCGGCTATACTGAGCAGCCCAGGGAAATTATGTTAGACGTTGGGAGGCAGCAAAAGAAGGGAGTACGAGCGTTTGTGGGGCTGTGAAGGAGTTTGCCTGGCTAAATGAAGAGCAGCAAGAGCTTTTGGTCATGGCCCCTTTGGTGTGGGAGGAATCCCTGGACGTTGGCAATTGCTGAGCTGGGCTCAGGGTCTAATCAGCGGCGCATGCACATACAATTTGAATATGGGATGCTATAGAAAGAGAGAAACCCAAGACTTGTGGGGCAGTGAATGGGGTTTCCTGGCTACTTGAAGAGCAGCAAGAGCTTTTGTCGTGGCCCCTTTGGTGTGGGAGGAATCCCTGGACGTTGGCAATTGCTGAGCTGGGCTCCGGCTGTACTCAGCGGCCCAGGCAGATAGTCTTGGACTTTGAGAGGCTGCACAAAGAGACAGCCACAGCGTTTGTGGGACAGTGAATGGGGTTGCCTGGCTACTTGAAGAGCAGCAAGAGCTTTTGATCGTGGCCCCTTTGGTTTGGGAGGAATCCCTGGACGTTGGCAATTGCTGGGCTGGGCTCCGGCTGTACTCAGCGGCCCAGGCACATATTATTTGACTTTGGGATGATATACAAAGAGAGAGCCCCAAGACTTGTGGGGCTGTGAATGGGGTTGCCTGGCTACTTGAAGAGCAGCAAGAGCTTTTGGTCGTGGCCCCTTTGGTGTGGGAGGGATCCCTGGCCGTTGGCAATTGCTGAGCTGGGCTCGGGCTGTACTCAGCGGCCCAGGCAGATAGTCTTGGACTTTGGGAGGCTGCAGGAAGAGACAGCGCCAGCGTTTGTGGGGCTGTGAATGGGGTTGCCTGGCTACTTGAAGAGCAGCAAGAGCTTTTTGTTGTGGCAACATAGGTGTGGGAGGAATCCCTGGACGTTCTGTAGTGCTAAGCTGGGCTCCGCCTGTACTCAGTGGCCCTGGCAGATAAACTTGGACTTTGGGAGTCTGCAGAAAGAGAAAGCGCCAGCTTTTGTGTGGCAGTGATTGGGGTTGCCTGGCTACTTGAAGAGCAGCAAGAGCTTTTGGTCGTGGCCCCTTTGGTGTGGGAGGAATCCCTGGACGTTGGCAAATACTGAGCTGGGCTCCGGCTGTACTCAGCGGCCCAGGCAGATAGTCTTGGACTTTGGGAGGCTGCAGGAAGAGACAGCGCCAGCGTTTGTGGGGCAGTGAATGGGGTTGCCTGGCTACTTGAAGAGCAGCAGTAGCTTTTGGTCGTGGCCCCTTTGGTGTGGGAGGAATCCCTGGACGTTGGGAAATACTGATCTGGGTCCCGGGCCTACTCAGCGGCGCAGGCACATATAATTTGACTTTGGGATGCTAGAGAAAGAGAGAACCCCAAGACTTGTGGGGCAGTGAATGGGGTTGCCTGGATACTTGAAGAGCAGCAAGAGCTTTTGGTCGTGGCCCCTTTGGTGTGGGAGGAATCCGTAGACGTTCACAATTGCTCAGGTGGCCTTCGTGCCTACTAAGCGGTGCAGGCAGATAGTCTTGGACTTTGGGAGGCTGCAGAAAGAGACAGCCCCAGCGTTTGTGGGGCAGTGAATGGGGTTGCCTGGCTACTTGAAGAGCAGCAGTAGCTTTTGGTCGTGCCAGCATAGGTGTGGGAGGAATCCCTGGACGTTGGCAATTGCTGAGCTCGGCTCCGGCTGTACTCAGCGGCCCAGGCAGATAGTCTTGGACTTTGTGAGGCTGCAGAAAGAGAGAGCCACAGCGTTTGTGGGGCAGTGAATGGGGTTGCCTGGCTACTTCAAGAGCAGCAGGAACTTTTTGTCGTGGCCCCTTTGGTGTGGGAGGAATCCCTGGATGTTCACACCTGCTAAGTTGTGCTCCGGCTGTACTCAGCAGCCGAGGCAGTTAGTCTTGGACTTTGGGAGGCTGCAGAAAGAGACAGCGCCAGCGTTTGTGGGGCAGTGAATGGGGTTGCCTGGCTACTTAAAGAGCAGCAAGAGCTTTTGGTTGTGGCCCATTTGGTGTGGGAGGAATCCCTGGACGTTGGCAATTGCTGAGCTGGGCTCCGGCTGTACTCAGCGGCCCAGGCAGATATTATTTGACTTTGGGATGCTAACAAAGAGAGAGCCCCAAGACTTGTGGGGCTGTGAATGGGGTTGCCTGGCTACTTGAAGAGCAGCAAGAGCTTTTGGTCTTGGCCCCTTTGGTGTGGGAGGAATCCCGGGACGTTGGCAATTGCTGAGCTGGGCTCCGGGCCTACTCCACGGAGACGGCACATATAATTTGAGTTTGGAATGCTATAGAAAGAGAGAACCCCAAGACTTGTGGGGCAGTGAATGGGGACCTGGCTACTTGAAGAGCAGCAAGAGCTTTTGGTCGTGGCCCCTTTGGTGTGGGAGGAATCCCTGGACGTTGGCAATTGCTGAGCTGGGCTCAGGGTCTAATCAGCGGCGCATGCACATACAATTTGAATATGGGATGCTATAGAAAGAGAGAAACCCAAGACTTGTGGGGCAGTGAATGGGGTTTCCTGGCTACTTGAAGAGCAGCAAGAGCTTTTGTCGTGGCCCCTTTGGTGTGGGAGGAATCCCTGGACGTTGGCAATTGCTGAGCTGGGCTCCGGCTGTACTCAGCGGCCCAGGCAGATAATCTTGGACTTTGAGAGGCTGCACAAAGAGACAGCCACAGCGTTTGTGGGACAGTGAATGGGGTTGCCTGGCTACTTGAAGAGCAGCAAGAGCTTTTGATCGTGGACCCTTTGGTTTGGGAGGAATCCCTGGACGTTGGCAATTGCTGGGCTGGGCTCCGGCTGTACTCAGCGGCCCAGGCACATATTATTTGACTTTGGGATGCTAAAAAAGAGAGAGCCCCAAGACTTGTGGGGCTGTGAATGGGGTTGCCTGGCTACTTGAAGAGCAGCAAGAGCTTTTGGTCGTGGCCCCTTTGGTGTGGGAGGAATCCCTGGCCGTTGGCAATTGCTGAGCTGGGCTCGGGCTGTACTCAGCGGCCCAGGCAGATAGACTTGGACTTTGGGAGGCTGCAGAAAGAGACAGACCCAGCGTTTGTGGGGCTGTGAATGGGGTTTCCTGGCTACTTGAAGAGCAGCAAGAGCTTTTGGTCGTGGTTCTTTGGTGTAGGATGTATCCGTGGATATTGTGAATTGCTGAGCTGGGCTCTGGGCCTACTCAGCGCACCAATCACATATTCTTGGACTTTGGGAGCCTGCAGAAAGAGACAGCGCCAGCATTTGTTGGGCGGTGAATGGGGTTGCCTGTCTACTTGAAGAGCAGCAAGAGCTTTTGGTCGTGGCCCGATTGCTGTGGGAGGAATCCCTGGACGTTTGCAATTGCTGATCTGGGCTCCGGGCATACTCCGCTGAGCAGGCACATATAATTTGACTTTGGGATGCTATACAAAGAGAGAAAGCCAAGACTTGTGGGGCAGTGAATGGGGTTGCCTGCCCCAACTTGAAGAGCAGCAAGAGCTTTTGTCGTGGCCCATGTGGTGTGGGAGGAATCCCTGGATGCTGGCAATTGCTGAGCTGGGCTCCGGCTGTACTCAGCGGCCCAGGCAGATAGGCTTGGACTTTGGGAGGCTGCAGAAAGAGATAGCGCCAGCATTTGTGGGGCAGTGAATGGGGTTGCCTGGCTACTTGAAGAGCAGCAAGAGCTTTTGGTCGTGGCCCCTTTGGTGTGGGAGGAATCCCTGGATGTTCGCACCTGCTAATCTGGGCTCCGGCTGTACTCAGCAGCCCAGGCAGATAGTCTTGGACTTTGGGAGGCTGCAGAAAGGGACAGCGCCAGCGTTTGTGGGGCAGTGAATGGGGTTGTCTAGCTACTTGAAGAGCAGCAAGAGCTTTTGGTTGCGGCAACATAGGTGTGGGAGGAATCCCTGGACGTTCTGTAGTGCTAAGCTGGGCTCCGCCTGTACTCAGTGGCCCTGGCAGATAAACTTGGACTTTGGGAGTCTGCAGAAAGAGAAAGCGCCAGCTTTTGTGTGGCAGTGATTGGGGTTGTCTGGCTACTTGAAGAGCAGCAAGAGCTTTTGGTCGTGGCCCCTTTGGTGTGGGAGGAATCCCTGGACGTTTTCAATTGCTGAGCTGGGATCCGGTTATACTGAGCAGCCCAGGCAAATTATGTTGGACGTTGGGGGGCAGCAGAAAGAGGGAGAACGAGCGTTTGTGGGGCTGTGAATGGAGTTGCCTGGCTACTTGAAGAGCAGCAAGAGCTTTTGGTCGTGGCCCCTTTGGTGTGGGAGGAATCCCTGGACGTTGGCAATTCCTGAGATGGACAAGGGCTGTGCTCAGCAGCCCAGGCAGATAGTCTTGGACTTTGGCAGGCTGCAGAAAGAGACAGAGCCATCATTTTTGGGCATAGAAAGGGATTGCCTGGCTACTTGAAGAGCAGCAAGAGCCTTTGGTCGTGGTCCCTTTACTGTGGGAGGAAGCTCTGGACGTTAGCCATTGCTGAGCTGGGCTCCGGCTGTACTCAGCAGCCCACGCAGCTCGTCTTGGACTTTTGGAGGCTGCAGAAAGAGACAGTCCCAGCGTTTGTGAGGCAGTGAATGGGGTTGCCTGGCTACTTGAAGAGCAGCAAGAGCTTTTGGTCGTAGCCCCTTCGGTGTGGGAGGAATCCCTGGACATTCGCAATTGCTGAGCTGGTCTCCGGCTATACTGAGCAGCCCAGGGAAATTATGTTGGACGTTGGGAGGCAGCAAAAGAAGGGAGTACGAGCGTTTGTGGGGCTGTGAAGGAGTTTGCCTGGCTACTTGAAGAGCAGCAAGAGCTTTTGGTCGTGGCCCCTTTGGTGTGGGAGGAATCCCTGGATGTTGGCAATTGCTGAGCTGGACACAGACTGTGCTCAGCGGCCCAGGCAGATAATCTTGGACTTTGGGAGGCTGCAGAAAGAGACAGCGCCAGCGTTTGTGGGGCAGTGAATGGGGTTGCCTGGCTACTTGAAAAGCAGCAAGAGCTTTTGGTCGTGGCCCCTTTGGTGTGTGAGGTATTCCTGGATGTTGGCAAAAGCAGAGTACAGCCACTGAGGAATCTGTGGACGTTGGTAATTGCTGAGCTGAGCTCCGGCTGTACTCAGCGGTTCAGGCAATAGCCTTGGACTTTGGGAGGCTGCAGAAAGAGACAGCCCCAGCGTTTGTGAGTCTGTGAATGCGGTTGCCTGGCTACTTGAAGAGCAGCAAGAGCTTTTCGTCGTGGCCCCTTTGGTGTGGGAGGAATCCCTGGACGTTTGCAATTGCTAAGCTGGGCTCCGGGCCTACTCAGCGGCGCTGGCACATATAATTTGACTTTGGGATGCTACAGAAAGACAGAGCCCAAAGACTTGTAGGGCAGTGAATGGGGTTGCCCTGCTACTTGAAGAGCAGCAAGAGCTTTTGGTCGTGGCAACATAGGTGTGGGAGGAATCCCTGGACGTTGGCAATTGCTGAGCTGGGCTCTGGGCCTACTCAGTACACCAAGCAGATAATCTTGGGCTTTGGGAGGCTGCAGGAAGAGACAGCGCCAGCCTTTGTGGGGCTGTGAATGGGGTTGCCTGGCTACTTGAAGATCAGCAAGAGCTTTTGGTCGTGGCCCCTTTTGTGTGGGAGGAATCCCGGGACGTTGGCAATTGCTGAGCTGGGCTCCGGCTGTACTCAGCGGCCCAGGCACATAGCCTTGCACTTTGGGAGGCTGCAGAAAGAGACAGCGCCAGCGTTTGTGGGGCAGTGAATGCGGTTGCCTAGCTACTTGAGATCAGCAGGAGCTTTTGATCGTGGCCCTTTTGGTGTGGGAGGAATCCCTGGATGTTCACACCTGCTAAGCTGTGCTCCGGCTGTACTCAGCGGCCGAGGCAGATACTCTTGAACTTTGGGAGGCTGCAGAAAGAGACAGAGCCAGCGTTTGTGGGGCAGCGAATGGGGTTGCCTTGCTAGATGAAGAGCAGCAAGAGCTTTTGTCATGGCCCCTTTGGTGTGGGAGGAATCCCTGGACGTTGGCAATTGCTGAGCTGGGCTTCGGCTGTACTCAGCGGCTGAAGCAGATAGTCTTGGACTTTGGGAGGCTGCAGAAAGAGACAGCACCAGCGTTTGTGGGGCAGTGAATGGGGTTGCCTGGCTAGATGAAGAGCAGCAAGAGCTTTTGGTCGTGGCCCCTTTGGTGTGGGAGGAATCCCTGGACGTTGACAATTGCTGAGCTGGGCTCCGGCTGTACTCAGCGGTTCAGGCAATAGCCTTGGACTTTAGGAGGCTTCAGAAAGTGACAGCGCCAGCGTTTGTGGGTCTGTGAATGTGGTTGCCTGGCTACTTGAAGAGCAGCAAGAGCTTTTGGTCGTAGCCCCTTCGGTGTGGGAGGAATCCCTGGACGTTCTGAATTGCTGAGCTGGGCTCCGGGACCACTCAGCGGCGCAGGCACATATAATTTGACTTTGGGATGCTACACAAAGAGAGAACACCAAGAGTTTTGGGGCAGCGAATGGGGTTGCCTGGCTACTTGAAGAGCAGCAAGAGCTTTTGGTCGTGGCCCCTTTGGTGTGGGAGGAATCCCTGGACGTAGGCAATTGCTCAGGTGGCCTACGGGCCTTCTGAGCCGTGTAGGCAGATAGTCTTGGACTTTGGGAGGCTGCAGAAAGAGACAGCACCAGCGTTTGTGGGGCAGTGAATGGGGTTGCCTGGCTACTTGAAGAGCAGCAAGAGCTTTTGGTCGTGGCCCCTTTGGTGTGGGAGGAATCCCTGGAGTTTGACAATTGCTGGGCTGGGCTCCGGCTGTACTCAGCGGTACAGGAAGATAGTCTTGGACTTTGGGAGGCTGCAGGAAGAGACAGCCCCAGCGTTTGTGGGGCTGTGAATGGGGTTGCCTGGCTACTTGAAGAGCAGCAAGAGCTTTTGGTCGTGGCCCCTTTGGTGTGGGAGGAATCCCTGGACGTTGGCAAATACTGAGCTGCGTCCCGGGCCTACTCAGCGACGCAGGCACATATAATTTGACTTTGGGATGCTATAGAAAGAGAGAACCCAAAGACTTGTGGGGCAGTGAATGGGGTTGCCTGGATACTTGAAGAGCAGCAAGAGCTTTTGGTCGTGGCCCCTTTGGTGTGGGAGGAATCCCTGGACGTAGGCAATTATTCAGGTGGCCTACGGGCCTTCTGAGCGGTGTAGGCAGATAGTCTTGGACTTTGGGAGGCTGCAGAAAGAGACAGCACCAGCGTTTGTGGGGCAGTGAATGGGGTTGCCTGGCTACTTGAAGAGCAGCAAGAGCTTTTGGTCGTGGCCCCTGTGGTGTGGGAGGAATCCCTGGACGTTGGCAAATACTGAGCTGCGTCCCGGGCCTACTCAGCGACGCAGGCACATATAATTTGACTTTGGGATGCTAGAGAAAGAGAGAACCCCAAGACTTGTGTGGCAGTGAATGGGGTTGCCTGGATACTTGAAGAGCAGCAAGAGCTTTTGGTCGTGGCCCCTTTGGTGTGGGAGGAATCCCTGGACGTTGACAATTGCTGGGCTGGGCTCCGGCTGTACTCAGCGGTACAGGCACATAGACTTGGAGTTTGGGAGGCTGCAGAAAGAGACAGAGCCAGCGTTTGTGGGGCAGTGCATGGGGTTGCCTGGCTAGATGAAGAGCAGCAAGAGCTTTTGTCATGGCCCCTTTGGTGTGGGAGAAATCCCTGGACGTTGGCAATTGCTGAGCTGGGCTCCGGCTGTACTCAGCGGTTCTGGCAATAGCCTTGGACTTTAGGAGGCTTAAGAAAGTGACAGCGCCAGCGTTTGTGGGTCTGTGAATGTGGTTGCCTGGCTACTTGAAGAGCAGCAAGAGCTTTTGGTCGTGGCCCCTTTGGTGTGGGAGGAATCCCTGGACGTTCTGAATTGCTGAGCTGGGCTCCGGGCCCACTCAGCGGCGCAGGCATATATAATTTGACTTTGGGATGCTACACAAAGAGAGAACACCAAGACTTGTGGGGCAGTGAATGGGGTTGCCTGGCTACTTGAAGATCAGCAAGAGCTTTTGGTCGTGGCCCCTTTGGTGTGGGAGGAATCCCTGGAGTTTGACAATTGCTGGGCTGGGCTCCGGCTGTACTCAGCGGTACAGGAAGATAGTCTTGGACTTTGGGAGGCTGCAGAAAGAGACAGCCCCAGCGTTTGTGGGGCTGTGAATGGGGTTGCCTGGCTACTTGAAGAGCAGCAAGAGCTTTTAGTCGTGGCCCGTTTGGTGTGGGAGGAATCCCTGGACGTTGACAATTGCTGAGCTGGGCTCCGGCTGTACTCAGCGGTTCAGGCAATAGCCTTGGACTTTAGGAGGCTTCAGAAAGTGACAGCGCCAGCGTTTGTGGGGCAGTGAATGGGGTTGCCTGGCTACTTGAAGAGCAGGAAGAGCTTTTGGTCGTAGCCCCTTTGGTGTGGGAGGAATCCCTGGACATTCTGAATTGCTGAGCTGGACTCCGGGCCCACTCAGCGGCGCAGGCACGTATAATTTGACTTTGGGATGCTACACAAAGAGAGAACACCAAGACTTGTGGGGCAGTGAATGGGGTTGCCTGGCTACTTGAAGAGCAGCAAGAGCTTTTGGTCGTGGCCCCTTTGGTGTGGGAGGAATCCCTGGACGTAGGCAATTATTCAGGTGGCCTACGGGCCTTCTGAGCGGTGTAGGCAGATAGTCTTGGACTTTGGGAGTGTGCAGGAAGAGACAGTGCCACAGTTTGTGGGGCAGTGAATGGGGTTGCCTGGCTACTTGAAGAGCAGCAAGAGCTTTTGGTCGTGGCCCCTGTGGTGTGGGAGGAATCTCTGGACGTAGGCAAATACTGAGCTGGGCTCCGGCTGTACTCAGCGGGTCAGGCAGATACTCTTGGACTTTGGGAGGGTGCAGAAAGAGACAGCGCCAGCGTTTGTGGGGCAGTGAATGGGGTTGCCTGGCTAGCTGAAGAGCAGCAAGAGCTTTTGGTCATGGCCCCTTTGTTGTGGGAGGAATCCCTGGACGTTGGCAATTGCTGGGCTGGGCTCCGGGCCTTCTCAGAGGCGCAGGCACATATAATTTGACTTTGGCATGCTATAGAAAGAGAGAACCCCAAGACTTGTGGGGCAGTGAATGGGGTTGCCTGGCTACTTGAAGAGCAGCAAGAGCTTTTGGTCGTGGCCCCTTTGGTGTGGGAGGAATCCCTGGACGTTGGCAATTGCTGAGCTGGTCTCCGGCTGTACTCAGCGGCCCAGGCAGATCGTCTTGGACTTTGGGAGGCTGCAGAAAAAGACAGCGCCAGCGTCTGTGGGGCAGTGAATGGGGTTGCCTGGCTACTTGAAGAGCAGCAAGAGCTTTTGGTCGTGGCCCCTTTGGTGTGGGAGGAATCCCTGGACGTTCACAATTGCTGAGCTGGGCTCCGGGCCTACTCAGAGTCGCAGGCAGATATTATTTTACTTTGGGATGCAATACAAAGAGAGAGCCCCAAGACTTGTGGGGCTGTGAATGGGGTTGCCTGGCTACTTGAAGAGCAGCAAGAGCTTTTGGTCGTGGCCCCTTTGGTGTGGGAGGAATCCCTGGACGTTGACAATTGCTGAGCTGGGCTCCGGCTGTACTCAGCGGCCCAGGCACATATAATTTGACTTTGGGATGCTATAGAAAGAGAGAACCCCAAGACTTGTGGGGCAGTGAATGGGGTTGCCTGGCTACTTGAAGAGCAACAAGAGCATTTGGTCGTGGCCCGTTTGGTGTGGGAGGAATCCCTGGACGTTGGCAATTGCTGAGCTGGGCTCCGGCTGTACTCAGCGGTTCAGGCAGATATTGTTGGACTTTGGGAGGCTGCAGAAAGAGACAGCGCCAGCGTTTGTGGGGCAGTGAATGGGGTTGCCTGGCTAGCTGAAGAGCAGCAAGAGCTTTTTGTCGTGGCCCCTTTGGTGTGGGAGGAATCCCTGGACGTTGGCAACTGCTGAGCTGGGCTCCGGCTGTAGTCAGCGGCCCAGGAAGATAGTCTTGGACTTTGGGAGGCTGCAGAAAGAGACAGCATCAGCCTTTGTGGAGCAGTGAATGGGGTTTCCTGGCTACTTGAAGAGCAGCAAGAGCTGTTGGTCTTGGCTACATAGGTGTGGGAGGAATCCCTGGAAGTTGGCAATTGTTCAGATGGGCTCCGACTGTTCTCAGGGGCCCAGGCAGGTACTCTTGGGCTTTGGGAGGGTGCAGAAATAGACAGAGCCGGCCGTTTTGACTGAGCGGTCCAGGTCATTATGTGCCTGGAGCAGTCATTACATCCGGAGACTAGCTCAATACTCCCAACTTCCAGGGATTCCTCGCACATCAAAGGTGCCATGATCAAAGGCACTTGCTGCTCTTCAAGTAGCCAGGCAACCCCGTTCACTGCCCCACAAACGCTGGCGCTGTCTCTTTCTGCACCCTCCCAAAGTCCAAGACTATCTGCCTGGGCCGCTGAGTACAGCCGGAGCCCAGCTCAGCAGTTGTCAACGTCCCGGGATTCCTCCCACACCAAAGGGGCCACGACCAAAAGCTCTTGCTGCTCTTCAAGTAGCCAGGCAACCCCATTCACAGACTCACAAATGCTGGCGCTGTCTCTTTCTGCAGCCTCCCAAAGTCCAAGGCTATTTCCTGAACCTCTGAGTAGAGCCGGAGCCCAGCTCAGCAATTGCCAACGTCCAGGGATTCCTCCCACACCAAAGGGGCCACGACCAAAAGCTCTTGCTGCTCTTCAAGTAGCCAGGCAACCCCATTCACTGCCCAACAAGTCTTGGGGTTCTCTCTTTCTATAGCATCCCAAAGTCAAATTATATGTGTCTGCGCCGCTGAGTAGGCCCGGAGCCCAGCTCAGCAATTGCGAACGTCCAGGGATTCCTCCCACAACAAAGGGGCCATGACCAAAAGCTCTTGCTGCTCTTCAAGTAGCCAGGCAACCCCATTCACTGCCCCAAAAGTCTTGGGGCTCTCTCTTTGTATATCATCCCAAAGTCCAAGAGTATCTCCTGAACCGCTGAGTACAGCCGGAGCCCAGCTCAGCAATTGCCAACGTCCAGGGATTCCTCCCACACCAAAGGGGCCATGACCAAAAGCTCTTGCTGCTCTTCAAGTAGCCAGGCAACCCCATTCACTGCCCCACAAAGGCTGGCTCTGTCTCTTTCTGCAGCCTCCCAAAGTCCAAGATTATCTGCCTGGGCCGCTGAGTACAGCCGGAGCCAAGCTCAGCAATTGCCAACGTCCAGGGATTCCTCCCACACCAAAGGGGCCACGACCAAAAGCTCTTGCTGCTCTTCAAGTAGCCAGGCAACCCTATTCACTGCCCCACAAGTCTTGGGGCTCTGTCTTTCTATAGCATCCCAAAGTCAAATTATATGTACCTGCGCCGCTGAGTAGGCCCGGAGCCCAGCTCAGCAATTGCCTACGTCCAGGGATTCCTCCCACACCAAAGGGGCCAACACCAAAAACTCTTGCTGCTCTTCAAGTAGCAGGGCAACCCCATTCACTGCCCCACAAACGCTGGGGCTGTCTCTTTCTGCAGCCTCCCAAAGTCCAAGACTATCTTCCTGTACCGCTGAGTACAGCCGGAGCCCAGCCCAGCAATTGTCAAACTCCAGGGATTCCTCCCACACCAAAGGGGCCACGACCAAAAGCTCTTGCTGCTCTTCAAGTAGCCAGGCAACCCCATTCACTGCCCCACAGACGCTGGCGCTGTCTCTTTCTGCAGCCTCCCAAAGTCCAAGACTATCTGCCTGAACCGCTGAGTACAGACGGAGCCCAGGTCAGTATTTGCCAACGTCCAGGGATTCCTCCCACACCTGTGTTGCCACGACCAAAAGCTCTTGCTGCTCTTCAAGTAGCAGGGCAACCCTATTCACTGCCCCACAAGTCTTGGGGCTCTGTCTTTCTATAGAATCCCAAAGTCAAATTATATGTGCCTGCGCCGGTGAGTAGGCCCGGAGCCCAGCTCAGCAATTGCGAACGTCCAGGAATTCCTCCCACACCAAAGGGGCCATGACCAAAAGCTCTTGCTACTCTTCAAGTAGCCAGGCAACCCCATTCACTGCCCCACAAACACTGGCGCTGTCTCTTTCTGCAGCCTCCCAAAGTCCAAGAATATCTGCCTGGGCCGCTGAGTACAGCCGGAGCCAAGCTCAGCAATTGCCAACGTCCAGGGATTCCTCCCACACCAAAGGGGCCACGACCAAAAGCTCTTGCTGCTCTTCAAGTAGCCAGGCAACCCCATTCACTGCCCCACAAGTCTTGGGGTTCTCTCTTTCTATAGCATCCCAAAGTCAAATTATATGTGTCTGCGCCGCTGAGTAGGCCCGGAGCCCAGCTCAGCAATTGCGAACGTCCAGGGATTCCTCCCACAACAAAGGGGCCATGACCAAAAGCTCTTGCTGCTCTTCAAGTAGCCAGGCAACCCCATTCACTGCCCCAAAAGTCTTGGGGCTCTCTCTTTGTATATCATCCCAAAGTCCAAGAGTATCTCCTTAACCGCTGAGTACAGCCGGAGCCCAGATCAGCAATTGCCAACGTCCAGGGATTCCTCCCACACCAAAGGGGCCATGACCAAAAGCTCTTGCTGCTCTTCAAGTAGCCAGGCAACCCCATTCACTGCCCCACAAACGCTGGCTCTGTCTCTTTCTGCAGCCTCCCAAAGTCCAAGATTATCTGCCTGGGCCGCTGAGTACAGCCGGAGCCAAGCTCAGCAATTGCCAACGTCCAGGGATTCCTCCCACACCAAAGGGGCCACGACCAAAAGCTCTTGCTGCTCTTCAAGTAGCCAGGCAACCCCATTCACTGCCCCACAAGTCTTGGGGTTCTCTCTTTCTATAGCATCCCAAAGTCAAATTATATGTGCCTGCGCCGCTGAGTAGGCCCAGAGCCCAGCTTAGCAATTGCCAACGTCCAGGGATTCCTCCCACACCAAAGGGGCCACGACCAAAAGCTCTTGCTGCTCTTCAAGTAGCCAGGCAACCCCATTCACTGTCCCACAAACTCCGGTGCTTTCTCTTTCTGCAGCCTCCCAAAGTCAAAGAGTATCTGCCTGCACCGCTCAGCAGGCCCGAAGCCTAGCTCAGCAATTGTGAACGTCGAGGGATTCCCCCCACACCAAAGGGGCCACGACCAAAAGTTCTTGCTGCTCTTCAAGTAGCCAGGCAACCCCATTCACTGCCCCACAAACGCTGGCGCTGTCTCTTTCTGCAGCCTCCCAAAGTCCAAGACTATCTGCCTGAACCGCTGAGTACAGCCGGAGCCCAGCTCAGTATTTGCCAAGGTCCAGGGATTCCTCCCACACCTGTGTTGCCACGACCAAAAGCTCTTGCTGCTCTTCAAGTAGCAGGGCAACCCTATTCACTGCCCCACAAGTCTTGGGTCTCTGTCTTTCTATAGCATCCCAAAGTCAAATTATATGTGCCTGCGCCGCTGAGTAGGCCCGGAGCCAAGCTCGGCAATTGCCAACGTCCAGGAATTCCTCCCACACCAAAGGGGCCATGACCAAAAGCTCTTGCTACTCTTCAAGTAGCCAGGACACCCCATTCACTGCCCCACAAACGCTGGCGCTGTCTCTCTGCAGACTCCCAAAGTCCAAGACTATCTGCCTGGGCCGCTGAGTACAGCCGGAGCCCAGCTCAGCAGTTGTCAACGTCCAGGGATTCCTCCCACACCAAAGGGGCCACGACCAAAAGCTCTTGCTGCTCTTCAAGTAGCCAGGCAACCGCATTCACAGACTCACAAACGCTGCCGCTGTCTCTTTCTGCAGCCTCCCAAAGTCCAAGGCTATTGCCTGAACCGCTGAGTACAGCCGGAGCCCAGCTCAGCAATTGCCAACGTCCAGGGATTCCTCCCACACCAAAGGGGCCACGACCAAAAGCTCTTGCTGCTCTTCAAGTAGCCAGGCAACCCCATTCACTGCCCCACAAGTCTTGGGGTTCTCTCTTTCTCTAGCATCCCAAAGTCAAATTATATGTGCCTGCGCTGCTGAGTAGGCCCAGAGCCCAGCTTAGCAATTGCCAACGTCCAGGGATTCCTCCCACACCAAAGGGGCCATGACCAAAGGCTCTTGCTGCTCTTCAAGTAGCCAGGCAACCCCATTCACTGCCCCACAAACGCTGGCGCTGTCTCTTTCTGCAGCCTCCCAAAGTCCAAGACTATCTGCCTGGGCCGCTGAGTACAGCCGGAGCTCAGCTCAGCAATTGCCAACGTCCAGGGATTCCTCCCACACGAAAGGGGCCATGACCAAAAGCTCTTGCTGCTCTTCAAGTAGCCAGGAAAGCCTATACACTGCCCCACAAGTCTTGGGGTTCTCTCTTTCTATAGCATCCCAAAGTCAAATTATATGTGCCTGCGCCGGTGAGTAGGCCCGGAGCCCAGCTCAGCAATTGAAAACGTCCAGGGATTCCTCCCACACCAAAGGGGCCACGACCAAAAGCTCTTGCTGCTCTTCAAGTAGCCAGGCAACCCCATTCACTGACCCACAAGTCTTGGGGCTCTCTCTTTCTATAGCATCCCAAAGTGAAATTATATGTGTCTGCGCCGCTGAGTAGGCCCAAAGCCCAGCTCAGCAATTGCCAACGTCCAGGGATTCCTCCCACACCACAGAGGGCACGACCAAAAGCTCTTGCTGCTCTTCAAGTAGCCAGGCAACCCCATTCACTGCCCCACAAACGCTAGGGCTCTCTCTTTCTGCAGCCTCCCAAAGTCCAAGACTATCTGCCTGGGCTGCTGAGTGCAGCCTGAGCCCAGCCCAGCAATTCTCAACGTCCAGGGATTGCTCCCACACCAAAGGGGCCACGACCAAAAGCTCTTGCTGCTCTTCAAGTAGCCAGGCAACCGCATTCACAGACTCACAAACGCTGGCGCTGTCTCTTTCTGCAGCCTCCCAAAGTCCAAGACTATCTGCCTGGGCTGCTGAGTACAGCCGGAGCCCAGCCCAGCAATTGTCAACGTCCAGGGATTCCTCCCACACCAAAGGGGCCACGACCAAAAGCTCTTGCTGCTCTTCAAGTAGCCAGGCACCCCATTCACAGCCCCACAAACTCTGGTGCTTTCTCTTTCTGCAGCCTCCCAAAGTCAAAGACTATCTGCCTGCACCGCTCAGCAGGCCCGAAGCCAAGCTCAGCAATTGTGAACGTCCAGGGATTCCTCCCACACCAAAGGGGCCACGACCAAAAGCTCTTGCTGCTCTTCAAGTAGCCAGGAAACCCCATTCACAGACTCACAAACGTTGGCGCTGTCTCTTTCTGCAGCCTCCCAAAGTCCAAGGCTATTGCCTGAACCGCTGAGTACAGCCGGAGCCCAGCTCACTATTTGCCAACGTCCAGGGATTCCTCCCACACCTGTGTTGCCACGACCAAAAGCTCTTGCTGCTCTTCAAGTAGCAGGGCAACCCCATTCACTGCCCCACAAGTCTTGGGGTTCTCTCTTTCTATAGCATCCCAAAGTCAAATTATATGTGCCTGCGCCTCTGAGTAGGCCCGGAGCCCAGCTCAGCAATTGCGAACGTCCAGGAATTCCTCCCACACCAAAGGGGCCATGACCAAAAGCTCTTGCTACTCTTCAAGTAGCCAGGCAACCCCATTCACTGCCCCACAAACGCTGACGCTGTCTCTTTCTGCAGCCTCCCAAAGTCCAAGATTATCTGCCTGGGCCGCTGAGTACAGCCGGAGCCCAGCTCAGCAGTTGTCAACGTCCAGGGATTCCTCCCACACCAAAGGGGCCACGACCAAAAGCTCTTGCTGCTCTTCAAGTAGCCAGGCAACCCCATTCACAGCCCCACAAACGCTGGCGCTGTCTCTTTCTGCAGCCTCCCAAAGTCCAAGGCTATTGCCTGAACCGCTGAGTACAGCCGGAGCCCAGCTCAGCAATTGCCAACGTCCAGGGATTCCTCCCACACCAAAGGGGCCACGACCAAAAGCTCTTGCTGCTCTTCAAGTAGCCAGGCAACCCCATTCACTGCCCCACAAGTCTTGGGGTTCTCTCTTTCTCTAGCATCCCAAAGTCAAATTATATGTGCCTGCGCCGCTGAGTAGGCCCAGAGCCCAGCTTAGCAATTGCCAACGTCCAGGGATTCCTCCCACACCAAAGGGGCCATGACCAAAGGCTCTTGCTGCTCTTCAAGTAGCCAGGCAACCCCATTCACTGCCCCACAAACGCTGGCGCTGTCTCTTTCTGCAGCCTCCCAAAGTCCAAGACTATCTGCCTGGGCCGCTGAGTACAGCCGGAGCTCAGCTCAGCAATTGCCAACGTCCAGGGATTCCTCCCACACCAAAGGGGCCATGACCAAAAGCTCTTGCTGCTCTTCAAGTAGCCAGGCAACCCCATTCACTGCCCCACAAGTCTTGGGGTTCTCTCTTTCTATAGCATCCCAAAGTCAAATTATATGTGCCTGCGCCGGTGAGTAGGCCCGGAGCCCAGCTCAGCAATTGAAAACGTCCAGGGATTCCTCCCACACCAAAGGGGCCACGACCAAAAGCTCTTGCTGCTCTTCAAGTAGCCAGGCAACCCCATTCACTGACCCACAAGTCTTGGGGCTCTCTCTTTCTATAGCATCCCAAAGTGAAATTATATGTGTTGCGCCGCTGAGTAGGCCCAAAGCCCAGCTCAGCAATTGCCAACGTCCAGGGATTCCTCCCACACCACAGAGGGCACGACCAAAAGCTCTTGCTGCTCTTCAAGTAGCCAGGCAACCCCATTCACTGCCCCACAAACGCTGGGGCTCTCTCTTTCTGCAGCCTCCCAAAGTCCAAGACTATCTGCCTGGGCTGCTGAGTACAGCCGGAGCCCAGCCCAGCAATTCTCAACGTCCAGGGATTGCTCCCACACCAAAGGGGCCACGACCAAAAGCTCTTGCTGCTCTTCAAGTAGCCAGGCAACCGCATTCACAGACTCACAAACGCTGGCGCTGTCTCTTTCTGCAGCCTCCCAAAGTCCAAGACTATCTGCCTGGGCTGCTGAGTACAGCCGGAGCCCAGCCCAGCAATTGTCAACGTCCAGGGATTCCTCCCACACCAAAGGGGCCACGACCAAAAGCTCTTGCTGCTCTTCAAGTAGCCAGGCACCCCATTCACAGCCCCACAAACTCTGGTGCTTTCTCTTTCTGCAGCCTCCCAAAGTCAAAGACTATCTGCCTGCACCGCTCAGCAGGCCCGAAGCCAAGCTCAGCAATTGTGAACGTCCAGGGATTCCTCCCACACCAAAGGGGCCACGACCAAAAGCTCTTGCTGCTCTTCAAGTAGCCAGGAAACCCCATTCACAGACTCACAAACGTTGGCGCTGTCTCTTTCTGCAGCCTCCCAAAGTCCAAGGCTATTGCCTGAACCGCTGAGTACAGCCGGAGCCCAGCTCACTATTTGCCAACGTCCAGGGATTCCTCCCACACCTGTGTTGCCACGACCAAAAGCTCTTGCTGCTCTTCAAGTAGCAGGGCAACCCCATTCACTGCCCCACAAGTCTTGGGGTTCTCTCTTTCTATAGCATCCCAAAGTCAAATTATATGTGCCTGCGCCTCTGAGTAGGCCCGGAGCCCAGCTCAGCAATTGCGAACGTCCAGGAATTCCTCCCACACCAAAGGGGCCATGACCAAAAGCTCTTGCTACTCTTCAAGTAGCCAGGCAACCCCATTCACTGCCCCACAAACGCTGGCGCTGTCTCTTTCTGCAGCCTCCCAAAGTCCAAGACTATCTGCCTGGGCCGCTGAGTACAGCCGGAGCCCAGCTCAGCAGTTGTCAACGTCCCGGGATTCCTCCCACACCAAAGGGGCCACGACCAAAAGCTCTTGCTGCTCTTCAAGTAGCCAGGCAACCGCATTCACAGACTCACAAACGCTGGCGCTGTCTCTTTCTGCAGCCTAACAAAGTCCAAGGCTATTGCCTGAACCGCTGAGTAGAGCCGGAGCCCAGCTCAGCAATTGCCAACGTCCAGGGATTCCTCCCACACCAAAGGGGCCATGACCAAAGGCTCTTGCTGCTCTTCAAGTAGCCAGGCAACCCCATTCACAGCCCCACAAACGCTGGCTCTGTCTCTTTCTGCAGCCTCCCAAATTCCACGATTATATGCCTGGGCCGCTGAGTACAGCCGGAGCCCAGCTCAGCAATTGCCAACGTCCAGGGATTCCTCCCACACCAAAGGGGCCACGACCAAAAGCTCTTGCTGCTCTTCAAGTAGCCAGGCAACCCCATTCACTGCCCCACAAGTCTTGGGGTTCTCTCTTTCTGTAGCATCCCAAAGTCAAATTATATCTGTCTGCGCCGCTGAGTAGGCCTGGAGCCCAGCTCAGCAATTGCCAAAGCCCAGGGATTCCTCCCACACCAAAGGGGCCATGACCAAAAGCTCTTGCTGCTCTTCAAGTAGCCAGGCAACCCTATTCACTGCCCCACAAGTCTTGGGGCTCTGTCTTTCTATAGCATCCCAAAGTCAAATTATATGTGCCTGCGCCGCTGAGTAGGCCCGGAGCCCAGCTCAGCAATTGCGAAAGTCCAGGAATTCCTCCCACACCAAAGGGGCCATGACCAAAAGCTCTTGCTACTCTTCAAGTAGCCAGGACACCCCATTCACTGCCCCACAAACACTGGCGCTGTCTCTCTGCAGACTCCCAAAGTCCAAGACTATCTGCCTGGGCCGCTGAGAACAGCCGGAGCCCAGCTCAGCAGTTGTCAACGTCCAGGGATTCCTCCCACACCAAAGGGGCCACGACCAAAAGCTCTTGCTGCTCTTCAAGTAGCCAGGCAACCCCATTCACTGCCCCACAAGTCTTGGGGTTCTCTCTTTCTATAGCATCCCAAAGTCAAATTATATGTGCCTGCGCCGCTGAGTAGGCCCAGAGCCCAGCTTAGCAATTGCCAACGTCCAGGGATTCCTCCCACACCAAAGGGGCCATGACCAAAGGCTCTTGCTGCTCTTCAAGTAGCCAGGCAACCCCATTCAGTGCCCCACAAACGCTGGCGCTGTCTCTTCCTGCAGCCTCCCAAAGCCCAAGACTATCTGCCTGGGCCGCTGAGTACAGCCGGAGCCCAGCTCAGCAATGGCCAACGTCCAGGGATTCCTCCCACACCAAAGGGGCCACGACCAAAAGCTCTTGCTGCTCTTCAAGTAGCCAGGCAACCCCATTCACTGCCCCACAGACGCTGGCGCTGTCTCTTCCTGCAGCCTCCCAAAGCTCAAGACTATCTGCTTGGTGCACTGAGTAGGCCTGGAGCCCAGCTCCGCAATTGCCAACATCCAGGGATTCCTCCCACACCAAAGGGGCCACGACCAAAAGCTCTTGCTGCTCTTCAAGTAGCCAGGCAACCCCATTCACAGCCCCACAAGTCTTGGGGCTCTCTCTATGTATAGCATCCCAAAGTAAAATAATATCTGCCTAGGCCGCTGAGTAGGCCTGGAACCCAGCTCAGCAATTGCGAATGTCCAGGGATTCCTCCCACACCAAAGGGGCCACGACCAAAAGCTCTTGCTGCTCTTCAAGTATCCAGGCAACCCCATTCACTGCCCCACAAAGGCTGGCGCTGTCTCTTCCTGCAGCCTCCCAAAGCCCAAGACTATCTGCCTGGGCCGCTGAGTACAGCCGGAGCCCAGCTCAGCAATGGCCAACGTCCAGGGATTCCTCCCACACCAAAGGGGCCACGACCAAAAGCTCTTGCTGCTCTTCAAGTAGCCAGGCAACCCCATTCACTGCCCCACAGACGCTGGCGCTGTCTCTTCCTGCAGCCTCCCAAAGTCCAAGACTATCTGATTGGTGCACTGCGTTGGCCTGGAGCCCAGCTCAGCAATTGCCAACATCCAGGGATTCCTCCCACACCAAAGGGGCCACGACCAAAAGCTCTTGCTGCTCTTCAAGTAGCCAGGCAACCCCATTCACAGCCCCACAAGTCTTGGGGCTCTCTGTTAGCATCCCAAAGTCAAATAATATCTGCCTGGGCCGCTGAGTAGGCCTGGAGCCCAGCTCAGCAATTGCGAATGTCCAGGGATTCCTCCCACACCAAAGGGGCCACGACCAAAAGCTCTTGCTGCTCTTCAAGTAGCCAGGCAACCCCATTTAGAGCTCCACAAGTCTTGGGGCTCTCTCTATGTATAGCATCCGAAAGTAAAATAATATCTGCCTAGGCCGCTGAGTAGGCCTGGAGCCCAGCTCAGCAATTGCCAACATCCAGGGATTCCTCCCACACCAAAGGGGCCACGACCAAAAGCTCTTGCTGCTCTTCAAGTAGCCAGGCAACCCCATTCACTGCCCCACAGACGCTGGCGCTGCCTCTTCCTGCAGCCTCCCAAAGCCCAAGATTATCTGCTTGGTGCGCTGAGTAGGCCCAGAGCGCAGCTCAGCAATTGCCAACGTCCAGGGATTCCTCCCACACCACAGGGGCCACGACCAAAAGCTCTTGCTGCTCTTCAAGTAGCCAGGCAACCCCATTCACAGCCCCACAAGTCTTGGGGCTCTCTCTTTGTTAGCATCCCAAAGTCAAATAATATCTGCCTGGGCCGCTGAGTAGGCCTGGAGCCCAGCTCAGCAATTGCGAATGTCCAGGGATTCCTCCCACACCAAAGGGGCCACGACCAAAAGCTCTTGCTGCTCTTTAGGTAGCCAGGCAACCCCATTCACTGCCCCAAAAACGGTGGGGCTGTCTCTTCCTGCAGCCTCCCAAAGCCCAAGATTATCTGCTTGGTGCGCTGAGTAGGCCCAGAGCCCAGCTCAGCAATTGCCAACGTCCAGGGATTCCTCCCACACAAAGGGGCCACGACCCAAAGCTCTTGCTGCTCTTCAAGTAGCCAGGCAACCCCATTTAGAGCTCCACAAGTCTTGGGGCTCTCTCTATGTATAGCATCCCAAAGTAAAATAATATCTGCCTAGGCTGCTGAGTAGGCCTGGAGCCCAGCTCAGCAATTGCGAAAGTCCAGGGATTCCTCCCACACCAAAGGGGCCACGACCAAAAGCTCTTGCTGCTCTTCAAGTAGCCAGGCAACCCCATTCACTGCCCCACAGACGCTGGCGCTGTCTCTTCCTGCAGCCTCCCAAAGTCCAAGACTATCTGCTTGGTGCGCTGAGTAGGCTCAAAGCCCAGCTCAGCAATTGCCAACGTCCAGGGATTCCTCCCACACCAAAGGGGCCACGACCAAAAGCTCTTGCTGCTCTTCAAGTAGCCAGGCAACCCCATTCACAGCCCCACAAGTCTTGGGGCTCTCTCTATGTATAGCATCCCAAAGTAAAATAATATCTGCCTAGGCCGCTGAGTAGGCCTGGAACCCAGCTCAGCAATTGCGAATGTCCAGGGATTCCTCCCACATCAAAGGGGCCACGACCCAAAGCTCTTGCTGCTCTTCAAGTAGCCAGGCAACCCCATTCACTGCCCCACAGACGCTGGCGCTGTCTCTTCCTGCAGCCTCCCAAAGTCCAAGACTATCTGCTTGGTGCACTGAGTAGGCTCAGAGCCCAGCTCAGCAATTGCCAACATCCAGGGATTCCTCCCACACCAAAGGGGCCACGACCAAAAGCTCTTGCTGCTCTTCAAGTAGCCAGGCAACCCCATTCACTGCCCCACAGACGCTGGCGCTGTCTCTTCCTGCAGCCTCCCAAAGCCCAAGATTATCTGCTTGGTGCGCTGAGTAGGCTCAAAGCCCAGCTCAGCAATTGCCAACGTCCAGGGATTCCTCCCACACCAAAGGGGCCACGACCAAAAGCTCTTGCTGCTCTTCAAGTAGCCAGGCAACCCCATTCACAGCCCCAGAAGTCTTGGGGCTCTCTCTTTGTTAGCATCCCAAAGTCAAATAATATCTGCCTGGGCTGGTGAGTAGGCCTGGAGCCCAGCTCAGCAATTGTGAATGTCCAGGGATTCCTCCCACACCAAAGGGGCCACGACCAAAAGCTCTTGCTGCTCTTCAAGTAGCCAGGCAACCCCATTTAGAGCTCCACAAGTCTTGGGGCTCTCTCTATGTATAGCATCCCAAAGTAAAACAATATCTGCCTGGGCCGCTGAGTAGGCCTGGAACCCAGCTCAGCAATTGCGAATGTCCAGGGATTCCTCCCACACCAAAGGGGCCACGACCAAAAGCTCTTGCTGCTCTTCAAGTAGCCAGGCAACCCCATTCACTGCCCCACAGACGCTGGCGCTGTCTCTTCCTGCAGCCTCCCAAAGTCCAAGACTATCTGCTTGGTGCACTGAGTAGGCCTGGAGCCCAGCCCAGCAATTGCCAACGTCCAGGGATTCCTCCCACACCAAAGGGGCCACGACCAAAAGCTCTTGCTGCTCTTCAAGTAGCCAGGCAACCCCATTCACTGCCCCACAGACGCTGGCGCTGTCTCTTCCTGCAGCCTCCCAAAGCCCAAGACTATCTGCTTGGTGCACTGAGTAGGCCCAGAGCGCAGCTCAGCAATTGCGAATGTCCAGGGATTCCTCCCACACCACAGGGGCCACGACCAAAAGCTCTTGCTGCTCTTCAAGTAGCCAGGCAACCCCATTCACAGCCCCACAAGTCTTGGGGCTCTCTCTTTGTTAGCATCCCAAAGTCAAATAATATCTGCCTGGGCCGCTGAGTAGGCCTGGAGCCCAGCTCAGCAATTGCGAATGTCCAGGGATTCCTCCCACACCAAAGGGGCCACGACCAAAAGCTCTTGCTGCTCTTCAAGTAGCCAGGCAACCCCATTCACTGCCCCAAAAACGGTGGGGCTGTCTCTTCCTGCAGCCTCCCAAAGCCCAAGATTATCTGCTTGGTGCGCTGAGTAGGCCCAGAGCCCAGCTCAGCAATTGCCAACGTCCAGGGATTCCTCCCACACAAAGGGGCCACGACCCAAAGCTCTTGCTGCTCTTCAAGTAGCCAGGCAACCGCATTCACAGCCCCACAAAGGCTGGCGCTGCCTCTTTCTGCAGCCTCCCAAAGCTCAAGATTATCTGCCTGGGCCTCTGAGTACAGCCGGAGCCCAGCCCAGCAATTGCCAACGTCCAGGGATTCCTCCCACACCAAAGGGGCCACGACCAAAAGCTCTTGCTGCTCTTCAAGTAGCCAGGCAACCCCATTCACTGCCCCACAGACGCTGGCGCTGTCTCTTCCTGCAGCCTCCCAAAGTCCAAGACTATCTGCTTGGTGCGCTGAGTAGGCTCAAAGCCCAGCTCAGCAATGGCCAACGTCCAGGGATTCCTCCCACACCAAAGGGGCCACGACCAAAAGCTCTTGCTGCTCTTCAAGTAGCCAGGCAACCCCATTCACTGCCCCACAAAGGCTGGCGCTGTCTCTTTCTGCAGCCTCCCAACGTCCAAGACTATCTGCTTGGGACGCTGAGTACAGCCGGAGCCCAGCTCAGCAGTTGCCAACGTCCAGGGATTCCTCCCACACCAAAGGGGCCACGACCAAAAGCTCTTGCTGTTCTTCAAGTAGCCAGGCAACCCCATTCACTGCCCCACAGACGCTGGCGCTGTCTCTTCCTGCAGCCTCCCAAAGCTCAAGATTATCTGCTTGGTGCGCTGAGTAGGCCCAGAGCCCAGCTCAGCAATGGCCAACATCCAGGGATTCCTCCCACACCAAAGGGGCCACGACCCAAAGCTCTTGCTGCTCTTCAAGTAGCCAGGCAACCCCATTCACAGCCCCACAAGTCTTGGGGCTCTCTCTTTGTTAGCATCCCAAAGTCAAATAATATTTGCCTGGGCCGCTGAGTAGGCCTGGAGCCCAGCTCAGCAATTGCGAATGTCCAGGGATTCCTCCCACATCAAAGGTCCAATGACCAAAGGCTCTTGCTGCTCTTCAAGTAGCCAGGCAACCCCATTCACAGACTCACAAACGGTGGGGCTGCCTCTTTCTGCAGCCTCCCAAAGCTCAAGATTATCTGCCTGGGCCGCTGAGTACAGCCGGAGCCCAGCTCAGCAATTGCCAACGTCCAGGGATTCCTCCCACACCAAAGGGGCCACGACCAAAAGCTCCTGCTGCTCTTCAAGTAGCCAGGCAACCCCATTCACTGCCCCACAAACGCTGGTGCTGTCTCTTCCTGCAGCCTCCCAAAGTCCAAGACTATCTGCCTGCACCGCTCAGTAGGCCCGAAGCCCTCCTGAGCAATTGGGAACGTCTAGGGATTCCTCCCACACCAAACGGGCCACGACCAAAAGCTCCTGCTGCTCTCAAGTAGCCAGGCAACACCATTCACTGCCCCACAAACGCTGGCGCTGTCTCTTTCTGCAGCCTCCCAAAGTCCAAGACTATCTGCCTGCACCGCTCAGTAGGCCCGAAGCCCAGCCCAGCAATTGCAAACGTCCAGGGATTCCTCCCACACCAAAGGGGCCACGACCAAAAGCTCTTGCTGCTCTTCAAGTAGCCAGGCAACCCCATTCACAGCCCCACAAACGCTCGTGCTGTCTCTTTCTGCAGCCTCCCAAAGTCCAAGTCTATCTGCCTGGGCCGCTGAGTACAGCCGGAGCCCAGCTCAGCAATGGCCAACGTCCAGGGATTCCTCCCACACCAAAGGGGCCACGACCAAAAGCTCTTGCTGCTCTTCAAGTAGCCAGGCAACCCCATTCACTGCCCCACAAGTCTTGGGGTTCTCTCTTTCTATAGAATCCCAAAGTCAAATTATATGTGCCAGCACCGCTGAGTAGGCCCGGAGCCCAGCCTAGCAATTGCCAACGTCCAGAGATTCCTCCCACACCAAAGGGGCCACGACCAAAAGCTCTTGCTGCTCTTCAAGCAGCCAGGCAACCCCATTCACTGCCCCACAAACGCTGGCGCTGTCTCTTTCTGCAGCCTCCCAAAGTCCAAGACTATCTTCCTGTACCGCTGAGTACAGCTGGAGCCCAGCTCTGCAATTGCCAACGTCCAGAGATTCCTCCCACACCTATGTTGCCACGACGAAAAGCTCTTGCTGCTCTTCAACTAGCCAGGCAACCCCATTCACTGCCCCACAAGTCTTGGGGTTCTCTCTTTCTATAGCATCCCAAAGTCAAATTATATGTGCCTGTGCCGCTGAGTAGGCCCGGAGCCCGGCTCAGTATTTGCCAACGTCCAGGAATTCCTCCCACACCAAAGGGGCCATGACCAAAAGCTCCTGCTGCTCTTCAAGTAGCCAGGCAACCCCATTCACTGCTCCACAAACGCTGGCGCTGTCTCTTTCTGCAGACTCCCAAAGTCAAAGACTATCTGCCTGCGCCGCTGAGTACAGCCGGAGCCCAGCTCAGCAATTGTCAACGTCCAGGGATTCCTCCCACACCAAAGGGGCCACGACCAAAAGCTCTTGCTGCTCTTCAAGTAGCCAGGCAACCGCATTCACTGCCCCACAAACGCTGGCGCTGTCTCTTTCTGCAGCCTCCCAAAGTCCAAGGCTATTGCCTGAACTGCTGAGTACAGCCGGAGCCCAGCTCAGCAATTGCCAACGTCCAGGGATTCCTCCAACACCAAAGGTGCCATGACAAAAGGCTCTTGCTGCTCTTCAAGTAGCCAGGCAACCCCATTCACAGCCCCACAAACGCTGGCGCTGTCTCTTTCTGCAGCCTCCCAAAGTCCAAGACTATCTGCAGGCACCGCTCAGTAGGCCCGAAGCCCAGCCCAGCAATTGCAAACGTCCAGGGATTCCTCCCACACCAGAGGGGCCACGACCAAAAGCTCTTGCTGCTCTTCAAGTAGCCAGGCAACCCCATTCACTGCCCCACAGACGCTGGCGCTGTCTCTTCCTGCAGCCTCCCAAAGCCCAAGATTATCTGCTTGGTGCGCTGAGTAGGCCCAGAGCGCAGCTCAGCAATGGCCAACGTCCAGGGATTCCTCCCACACCACAGGGGCCACGACCAAAAGCTCTTGCTGCTCTTCAAGTAGCCAGGCAACCCCATTCACAGCCCCACAAGTCTTGGGGCTCTCTCTTTGTTAGCATCCCAAAGTCAAATAATATCTGCCTGGGCCGCTGAGTAGGCCTGGAGCCCAGCTCAGCAATTGCGAATGTCCAGGGATTCCTCCCACACCAAAGGGGCCACGACCAAAAGCTCTTGCTGCTCTTCAAGTAGCCAGGCAACCCCATTTAGAGCTCCACAAGTCTTGGGGCTCTCTCTATGTATAGCATCCCAAAGTAAAATAATATCTGCCTAGGCCGCTGAGTAGGCCTGGAACCCAGCTCAGCAATTGCGAATGTCCAGGGATTCCTCCCACACCAAAGGGGCCACGACCAAAAGCTCTTGCTGCTCTTCAAGTAGCCAGGCAACCCCATTCACTGCCCCATAGACGCTGGCGCTGTCTCTTCCTGCAGCCTCCCAAAGTCCAAGACTATCTGCTTGGTGCACTGAGTAGGCCTGGAGCCCAGCTCAGCAATTGCCAACATCCAGGGATTCCTCCCACACCAAAGGGGCCACGACCAAAAGCTCTTGCTGCTCTTCAAGTAGCCAGGCAACCCCATTCACTGCCCCACAGACGCTGGCGCTGTCTCTTCCTGCAGCCTCCCAAAGCCCAAGACTATCTGCTTGGTGCACTGAGTAGGCCCAGAGCGCAGCTCAGCAATTGCCAACGTCCAGGGATTCCTCCCACACCACAGGGGCCACGACCAAAAGCTCTTGCTGCTCTTCAAGTAGCCAGGCAACCCCATTCACAGCCCCACAAGTCTTGGGGCTCTCTCTTTGTTAGCATCCCAAAGTCAAATAATATCTGCCTGGGCCGCTGAGTAGGCCTGGAGCCCAGCTCAGCAATTGCGAATGTCCAGGGATTCCTCCCACACCAAAGGGGCCACGACCAAAAGCTCTTGCTGCTCTTCAAGTAGCCAGGCAACCCCATTCACTGCCCCAAAAACGGTGGGGCTGTCTCTTCCTGCAGCCTCCCAAAGCCCAAGATTATCTGCTTGGTGCGCTGAGTAGGCCCAGAGCCCAGCTCAGCAATTGCCAACGTCCAGGGATTCCTCCCACACAAAGGGGCCACGACCCAAAGCTCTTGCTGCTCTTCAAGTAGCCAGGCAACCGCATTCACAGCCCCACAAAGGCTGGCGCTGCCTCTTTCTGCAGCCTCCCAAAGCTCAAGATTATCTGCCTGGGCCTCTGAGTACAGCCGGAGCCCAGCCCAGCAATTGCCAACGTCCAGGGATTCCTCCCACACCAAAGGGGCCACGACCAAAAGCTCTTGCTGCTCTTCAAGTAGCCAGGCAACCCCATTCACTGCCCCACAGACGCTGGCGCTGTCTCTTCCTGCAGCCTCCCAAAGTCCAAGACTATCTGCTTGGTGCGCTGAGTAGGCTCAAAGCCCAGCTCAGCAATGGCCAACGTCCAGGGATTCCTCCCACACCAAAGGGGCCACGACCAAAAGCTCTTGCTGCTCTTCAAGTAGCCAGGCAACCCCATTCACTGCCCCACAAAGGCTGGCGCTGTCTCTTTCTGCAGCCTCCCAACGTCCAAGACTATCTGCTTGGGACGCTGAGTACAGCCGGAGCCCAGCTCAGCAGTTGCCAACGTCCAGGGATTCCTCCCACACCAAAGGGGCCACGACCAAAAGCTCTTGCTGCTCTTCAAGTAGCCAGGCAACCCCATTCACTGCCCCACAGACGCTGGCGCTGTCTCTTCCTGCAGCCTCCCAAAGCTCAAGATTATCTGCTTGGTGCGCTGAGTAGGCCCAGAGCCCAGCTCAGCAATGGCCAACGTCCAGGGATTCCTCCCACACCAAAGGGGCCACGACCCAAAGCTCTTGCTGCTCTTCAAGTAGCCAGGCAACCCCATTCACAGCCCCACAAGTCTTGGGGCTCTCTCTTTGTTAGCATCCCAAAGTCAAATAATATTTGCCTGGGCCGCTGAGTAGGCCTGGAGCCCAGCTCAGCAATTGCGAATGTCCAGGGATTCCTCCCACATCAAAGGTCCAATGACCAAAGGCTCTTGCTGCTCTTCAACTAGCCAGGCAACCCCATTCACAGACTCACAAACGGTGGGGCTGCCTCTTTCTGCAGCCTCCCAAAGCTCAAGATTATCTGCCTGGGCCGCTGAGTACAGCCGGAGCCCAGCTCAGCAATTGCCAACGTCCAGGGATTCCTCCCACACCAAAGGGGCCACGACCAAAAGCTCCTGCTGCTCTTCAAGTAGCCAGGCAACCCCATTCACTGCCCCACAAACGCTGGCGCTGTCTCTTTCTGCAGCCTCCCAAAGTCCAAGACTATCTGCCTGCACCGCTCAGTAGGCCCGAAGCCCAGCCCAGCAATTGCCAACGTCCAGGGATTCCTCCCACACCAAAGGGGCCACGACCAAAAGCTCTTGCTGCTCTTCAAGTAGCCAGGCAACCCCATTCACAGACCCACAAACGCTCGTGCTGTCTCTTTCTGCAGCCTCCCAAAGTCCAAGTCTATCTGCCTGGGCCGCTGAGTACAGCCGGAGCCCAGCCTAGCAATTGCCAACGTCCAGAGATTCCTCCCACACCAAAGGGGCCACGACCAAAAGCTCTTGCTGCTCTTCAAGTAGCCAGGCAACCCCATTCACTGCCCCACGAACGGTGGCTCTGTTTCTTTCTGCAGCCTCCCAAAGTCCAAGGCTATCTGCCTGGGCCGCTAAGTAGGCCCGAAGCCCAGCTCAGCAATTGCGAACGTCGTAGGATTCCTCCCACACCAAAGGGGCCACGACCAAAAGCTCTTGCTGCTCTTCAAGTAGCCAGGAAACCCCATTCACAGACCCACAAACGCTGGCGCTGTCTCTTTCTGCAGCCTCCCAAAGTCCAAGACTATCTTCCTGTACCGCTGAGTACAGCTGGAGCCCAGCTCTGCAATTGCCAACGTCCAGAGATTCCTCCCACACCTATGTTGCCACGACGAAAAGCTCTTGCTGCTCTTCAACTAGCCAGGCAACCCCATTCACTGCCCCACAAGTCTTGGGGTTCTCTCTTTCTATAGCATCCCAAAGTCAAATTATATGTGCCTGTGCCGCTGAGTAGGCCCGGAGCCCGGCTCAGTATTTGCCAACGTCCAGGAATTCCTCCCACACCAAAGGGGCCATGACCAAAAGCTCCTGCTGCTCTTCAAGTAGCCAGGCAACCCCATTCACTGCCCCACAAACGCTGGCGCTGTCTCTTTCTGCAGACTCCCAAAGTCAAAGACTATCTGCCTGCGCCGCTGAGTACAGCCGGAGCCCAGCTCAGCAATTGTCAACGTCCAGGGATTCCTCCCACACCAAAGGGGCAACGACCAAAAGCTCTTGCTGCTCTTCAAGTAGCCAGGCAACCGCATTCACTGCCCCACAAACGCTGGCGCTGTCTCTTTCTGCAGCCTCCCAAAGTCCAAGGCTATTGCCTGAACTGCTGAGTACAGCCGGAGCCCAGCTCAGTATTTGCCAACGTCCAGGGATTCCTCCAACACCAAAGGTGCCATGACAAAAGGCTCTTGCTGCTCTTCAAGTAGCCAGGCAACCCCATTCACAGCCCCACAAACGCTGGCGCTGTCTCTTTCTGCAGCCTCCCAAAGTCCAAGACTATCTGCCTGCACCGCTCAGTAGGCCCGAAGCCCAGCCCAGCAATTGCAAACGTCCAGGGATTCCTCCCACACCAAAGGGGCCACGACCAAAAGCTCTTGCTGCTCTTCAAGTAGCCAGGCAACCCCATTCACTGCCCCACAGACGCTGGCGCTGTCTCTTCCGGCAGCCTCCCAAAGCCCAAGATTATCTGCTTGGTGCGCTGAGTAGGCCCAGAGCCCAGCTCAGCAATTGCCAACGTCCAGGGATTCCTCCCACACCACAGGGGCCACGACCAAAAGCTCTTGCTGCTCTTCAAGTAGCCAGGCAACCCCATTCACAGCCCCACAAGTCTTGGGGCTCTCTCTTTGTTAGCATCCCAAAGTCAAATAATATCTGCCTGGGCCGCTGAGTAGGCCTGGAGCCCAGCTCAGCAATTGCGAATGTCCAGGGATTCCTCCCACACCAAAGGGGCCACGACCAAAAGCTCTTGCTGCTCTTCAAGTAGCCAGGCAACCCCATTTAGAGCTCCACAAGTCTTGGGGCTCTCTCTATGTATAGCATCCGAAAGTAAAATAATATCTGCCTAGGCCGCTGAGTAGGCCTGGAACCCAGCTCAGCAATTGCGAATGTCCAGGGATTCCTCCCACACCAAAGGGGCCACGACCCAAAGCTCTTGCTGCTCTTCAAGTAGCCAGGCAACCCCATTCACTGCCCCACAGACGCTGGCGCTGTCTCTTCCTGCAGCCTCCCAAAGTCCAAGACTATCTGCTTGGTGCACTGAGTAGGCCTGGAGCCCAGCTCAGCAATTGCCAACATCCAGGGATTCCTCCCACACCAAAGGGGCCACGACCAAAAGCTCTTGCTGCTCTTCAAGTAGCCAGGCAACCCCATTCACTGCCCCACAGACGCTGGCGCTGTCTCTTCCTGCAGCCTCCCAAAGCCCAAGACTATCTGCTTGGTGCACTGAGTAGGCCCAGAGCGCAGCTCAGCAATTGCCAACGTCCAGGGATTCCTCCCACACCACAGGGGCCACGACCAAAAGCTCTTGCTGCTCTTCAAGTAGCCAGGCAACCCCATTCACAGCCCCACAAGTCTTGGGGCTCTCTCTTTGTTAGCATCCCAAAGTCAAATAATATCTGCCTGGGCCGCTGAGTAGGCCTGGAGCCCAGCTCAGCAATTGCGAATGTCCAGGGATTCCTCCCACACCAAAGGGGCCACGACCAAAAGCTCTTGCTGCTCTTCAAGTAGCCAGGCAACCCTATTTAGAGCTCCACAAGTCTTGGGGCTCTCTCTATGTATAGCATCCCAAAGTAAAATAATATCTGCCTAGGCCGCTGAGTAGGCCTGGAACCCAGCTCAGCAATTGCGAATGTCCAGGGATTCCTCCCACACCAAAGGGGCCACGACCAAAAGCTCTTGCTGCTCTTCAAGTAGCCAGGCAACCCCATTCACTGCCCCACAGACGCTGGCGCTGCCTCTTCCTGCAGCCTCCCAAAGCCCAAGATTATCTGCTTGGTGCGCTGAGTAGGCCCAGAGCGCAGCTCAGCAATTGCCAACGTCCAGGGATTCCTCCCACACCAAAGGGGCCACGACCAAAAGCTCTTGCTGCTCTTCAAGTAGCCAGGCAACCCCATTCACAGCCCCACAAGTCTTGGGGCTCTCTCTTTGTTAGCATCCCAAAGTCAAATAATATCTGCCTGGGCCGCTGAGTAGGCCTGGAGCCCAGCTCAGCAATTGCGAATGTCCAGGGATTCCTCCCACACCAAAGGGGCCACGACCAAAAGCTCTTGCTGCTCTTTAGGTAGCCAGGCAACCCCATTCACTGCCCCAAAAACGGTGGGGCTGTCTCTTCCTGCAGCCTCCCAAAGCCCAAGATTATCTGCTTGGTGCGCTGAGTAGGCCCAGAGCCCAGCTCAGCAATTGCCAACGTCCAGGGATTCCTCCCACACAAAGGGGCCACGACCCAAAGCTCTTGCTGCTCTTCAAGTAGCCAGGCAACCCCATTTAGAGCTCCACAAGTCTTGGGGCTCTCTCTATGTATAGCATCCCACAGTAAAATAATATCTGCCTAGGCCGCTGAGTAGGCCTGGAACCCAGCTCAGCAATTGCGAATGTCCAGGGATTCCTCCCACACCAAAGGGGCCACGACCAAAAGCTCTTGCTGCTCTTCAAGTAGCCAGGCAACCCCATTCACTGCCCCGCAGACGCTGGCGCTGTCTCTTCCTGCAGCCTCCCAAAGTCCAAGACTATCTGCTTGGTGCGCTGAGTAGGCTCAAAGCCCAGCTCAGCAATTGCCAACGTCCAGGGATTCCTCCCACACCAAAGGGGCCACGACCAAAAGCTCTTGCTGCTCTTCAAGTAGCCAGGCAACCCCATTTAGAGCTCCACAAGTCTTGGGGCCCTCTCTATGTATAGCATCCCAAAGTAAAATAATATCTGCCTAGGCTGCTGAGTAGGCCTGGAGCCCAGCTCAGCAATTGCGAAAGTCCAGGGATTCCTCCCACACCAAAGGGGCCACGACCAAAAGCTCTTGCTGCTCTTCAAGTAGCCAGGCAACCCCATTCACTGCCCCGCAGACGCTGGCGCTGTCTCTTCCTGCAGCCTCCCAAAGTCCAAGACTATCTGCTTGGTGCGCTGAGTAGGCTCAAACCCAGCTCAGCAATTGCCAACGTCCAGGGATTCCTCCCACACCAAAGGGGCCACGACCAAAAGCTCTTGCTGCTCTTCAAGTAGCCAGGCAACCCCATTCACTGCCCCACAGACGCTGGCGCTGTCTCTTCCTGCAGCCTCCCAAAGCCCAAGACTATCTGCTTGGTGCACTGAGTAGGCCCAGAGCGCAGCTCAGCAATTGCCAACGTCCAGGGATTCCTCCCACACCACAGGGGCCACGACCAAAAGCTCTTGCTGCTCTTCAAGTAGCCAGGCAACCCCATTCACTGCCCCACAGACGCTGGCGCTGTCTCTTCCTGCAGCCTCCCAAAGCCCAAGATTATCTGCTTGGTGCGCTGAGTAGGCTCAAAGCCCAGCTCAGCAATTGCCAACGTCCAGGGATTCCTCCCACACCAAAGGGGCCACGACCAAAAGCTCTTGCTGCTCTTCAAGTAGCCAGGCAACCCCATTCACAGCCCCACAAGTCTTGGGGCTCTCTCTTTGTTAGCATCCCAAAGTCAAATAATATCTGCCTTGGTGCGCTGAGTAGGCTCAAAGCCCAGCTCAGCAATTGCGAATGTCCAGGGATTCCTCCCACACCAAAGGGGCCACGACCAAAAGCTCTTGCTGCTCTTCAAGTAGCCAGGCAACCCCATTCACAGCCCCACAAGTCTTGGGGCTCTCTCTTTGTTAGCATCCCAAAGTCAAATAATATCTGCCTGGGCCGCTGAGTAGGCCTGGAGCCCAGCTCAGCAATTGCGAATGTCCAGGGATTCCTCCCACACCAAAGGGGCCACGACCAAAAGCTCTTGCTGCTCTTCAAGTAGCCAGGCAACCCCATTTAGAGCTCCACAAGTCTTGGGGCTCTCTCTATGTATAGCATCCCAAAGTAAAACAATATCTGCCTGGGCCGCTGAGTAGGCCTGGAACCCAGCTCAGCAATTGCGAATGTCCAGGGATTCCTCCCACACCAAAGGGGCCACGACCAAAAGCTCTTGCTGCTCTTCAAGTAGCCAGGCAACCCCATTCACTGCCCCACAGACGCTGGCGCTGTCTCTTCCTGCAGCCTCCCAAAGCCCAAGACTATCTGCTTGGTGCACTGAGTAGGCCCAGAGCGCAGCTCAGCAATTGCCAACGTCCAGGGATTCCTCCCACACCACAGGGGCCACGACCAAAAGCTCTTGCTGCTCTTCAAGTAGCCAGGCAACCCCATTCACAGCCCCACAAGTCTTGGGGCTCTCTCTTTGTTAGCATCCCAAAGTCAAATAATATCTGCCTGGGCCGCTGAGTAGGCCTGGAGCCCAGCTCAGCAATTGCGAATGTCCAGGGATTCCTCCCACACCAAAGGGGCCACGACCAAAAGCTCTTGCTGCTCTTCAAGTAGCCAGGCAACCCCATTCACTGCCCCAAAAACGGTGGGGCTGTCTCTTCCTGCAGCCTCCCAAAGCCCAAGATTATCTGCTTGGTGCGCTGAGTAGGCCCAGAGCCCAGCTCAGCAATTGCCAACGTCCAGGGATTCCTCCCACACAAAGGGGCCACGACCCAAAGCTCTTGCTGCTCTTCAAGTAGCCAGGCAACCGCATTCACAGCCCCACAAAGGCTGGCGCTGCCTCTTTCTGCAGCCTCCCAAAGCTCAAGATTATCTGCCTGGGCCTCTGAGTACAGCCGGAGCCCAGCCCAGCAATTGCCAACGTCCAGGGATTCCTCCCACACCAAAGGGGCCACGACCAAAAGCTCTTGCTGCTCTTCAAGTAGCCAGGCAACCCCATTCACAGCCCCACAAGTCTTGGGGCTCTCTCTTTGTTAGCATCCCAAAGTCAAATAATATCTGCCTGGGCCGCTGAGTAGGCCTGGAGCCCAGCTCAGCAATTGCGAATGTCCAGGGATTCCTCCCACACCAAAGGGGCCACGACCAAAAGCTCTTGCTGCTCTTCAAGTAGCCAGGCAACCCCATTTAGAGCTCCACAAGTCTTGGGGCTCTCTCTATGTATAGCATCCCAAAGTAAAACAATATCTGCCTGGGCCGCTGAGTAGGCCTGGAACCCAGCTCAGCAATTGCGAATGTCCAGGGATTCCTCCCACACCAAAGGGGCCACGACCAAAAGCTCTTGCTGCTCTTCAAGTAGCCAGGCAACCCCATTCACTGCCCCACAGACGCTGGCGCTGTCTCTTCCTGCAGCCTCCCAAAGCCCAAGACTATCTGCTTGGTGCACTGAGTAGGCCCAGAGCGCAGCTCAGCAATTGCCAACGTCCAGGGATTCCTCCCACACCACAGGGGCCACGACCAAAAGCTCTTGCTGCTCTTCAAGTAGCCAGGCAACCCCATTCACAGCCCCACAAGTCTTGGGGCTCTCTCTTTGTTAGCATCCCAAAGTCAAATAATATCTGCCTGGGCCGCTGAGTAGGCCTGGAGCCCAGCTCAGCAATTGCGAATGTCCAGGGATTCCTCCCACACCAAAGGGGCCACGACCAAAAGCTCTTGCTGCTCTTCAAGTAGCCAGGCAACCCCATTCACAGCCCCACAAGTCTTGGGGCTCTCTCTTTGTTAGCATCCCAAAGTCAAATAATATCTGCCTGGGCCGCTGAGTAGGCCTGGAGCCCAGCTCAGCAATTGCGAATGTCCAGGGATTCCTCCCACACCAAAGGGGCCACGACCAAAAGCTCTTGCTGCTCTTCAAGTAGCCAGGCAACCCCATTTAGAGCTCCACAAGTCTTGGGGCTCTCTCTATGTATAGCATCCCACAGTAAAACAATATCTGCCTGGGCCGCTGAGTAGGCCTGGAACCCAGCTCAGCAATTGCGAATGTCCAGGGATTCCTCCCACACCAAAGGGGCCACGACCAAAAGCTCTTGCTGCTCTTCAAGTAGCCAGGCAACCCCATTCACTGCCCCACAGACGCTGGCGCTGTCTCTTCCTGCAGCCTCCCAAAGCCCAAGACTATCTGCTTGGTGCACTGAGTAGGCCCAGAGCGCAGCTCAGCAATTGCCAACGTCCAGGGATTCCTCCCACACCACAGGGGCCACGACCAAAAGCTCTTGCTGCTCTTCAAGTAGCCAGGCAACCCCATTCACAGCCCCACAAGTCTTGGGGCTCTCTCTTTGTTAGCATCCCAAAGTCAAATAATATCTGCCTGGGCCGCTGAGTAGGCCTGGAGCCCAGCTCAGCAATTGCGAATGTCCAGGGATTCCTCCCACACCAAAGGGGCCACGACCAAAAGCTCTTGCTGCTCTTCAAGTAGCCAGGCAACCCCATTCACTGCCCCAAAAACGGTGGGGCTGTCTCTTCCTGCAGCCTCCCAAAGCCCAAGATTATCTGCTTGGTGCGCTGAGTAGGCCCAGAGCCCAGCTCAGCAATTGCCAACGTCCAGGGATTCCTCCCACACAAAGGGGCCACGACCCAAAGCTCTTGCTGCTCTTCAAGTAGCCAGGCAACCGCATTCACAGCCCCACAAAGGCTGGCGCTGCCTCTTTCTGCAGCCTCCCAAAGCTCAAGATTATCTGCCTGGGCCTCTGAGTACAGCCGGAGCCCAGCCCAGCAATTGCCAACGTCCAGGGATTCCTCCCACACCAAAGGGGCCACGACCAAAAGCTCTTGCTGCTCTTCAAGTAGCCAGGCAACCCCATTCACAGCCCCACAAGTCTTGGGGCTCTCTCTTTGTTAGCATCCCAAAGTCAAATAATATCTGCCTGGGCCGCTGAGTAGGCCTGGAGCCCAGCTCAGCAATTGCGAATGTCCAGGGATTCCTCCCACACCAAAGGGGCCACGACCAAAAGCTCTTGCTGCTCTTCAAGTAGCCAGGCAACCCCATTTAGAGCTCCACAAGTCTTGGGGCTCTCTCTATGTATAGCATCCCAAAGTAAAACAATATCTGCCTGGGCCGCTGAGTAGGCCTGGAACCCAGCTCAGCAATTGCGAATGTCCAGGGATTCTTCCCACACCAAAGGGGCCACGACCAAAAGCTCTTGCTGCTCTTCAAGTAGCCAGGCAACCCCATTCACTGCCCCACAGACGCTGGCGCTGTCTCTTCCTGCAGCCTCCCAAAGCCCAAGACTATCTGCTTGGTGCACTGAGTAGGCCCAGAGCGCAGCTCAGCAATTGCCAACGTCCAGGGATTCCTCCCACACCACAGGGGCCACGACCAAAAGCTCTTGCTGCTCTTCAAGTAGCCAGGCAACCCCATTCACAGCCCCACAAGTCTTGGGGCTCTCTCTTTGTTAGCATCCCAAAGTCAAATAATATCTGCCTGGGCCGCTGAGTAGGCCTGGAGCCCAGCTCAGCAATTGCGAATGTCCAGGGATTCCTCCCACACCAAAGGGGCCACGACCAAAAGCTCTTGCTGCTCTTCAAGTAGCCAGGCAACCCCATTCACAGCCCCACAAGTCTTGGGGCTCTCTCTTTGTTAGCATCCCAAAGTCAAATAATATCTGCCTGGGCCGCTGAGTAGGCCTGGAGCCCAGCTCAGCAATTGCGAATGTCCAGGGATTCCTCCCACACCAAAGGGGCCACGACCAAAAGCTCTTGCTGCTCTTCAAGTAGCCAGGCAACCCCATTTAGAGCTCCACAAGTCTTGGGGCTCTCTCTATGTATAGCATCCCAAAGTAAAACAATATCTGCCTGGGCCGCTGAGTAGGCCTGGAACCCAGCTCAGCAATTGCGAATGTCCAGGGATTCCTCCCACACCAAAGGGGCCACGACCAAAAGCTCTTGCTGCTCTTCAAGTAGCCAGGCAACCCCATTCACTGCCCCACAGACGCTGGCGCTGTCTCTTCCTGCAGCCTCCCAAAGCCCAAGACTATCTGCTTGGTGCACTGAGTAGGCCCAGAGCGCAGCTCAGCAATTGCCAACGTCCAGGGATTCCTCCCACACCACAGGGGCCACGACCAAAAGCTCTTGCTGCTCTTCAAGTAGCCAGGCAACCCCATTCACAGCCCCACAAGTCTTGGGGCTCTCTCTTTGTTAGCATCCCAAAGTCAAATAATATCTGCCTGGGCCGCTGAGTAGGCCTGGAGCCCAGCTCAGCAATTGCCAACGTCCAGGGATTACTCCCACACCACAGGGGCCACGACCAAAAGCTCTTGCTGCTCTTCAAGTAGCCAGGCAACCCCATTCACTGCCCCACAAACGCTGGTGCTGTCTCTTTCTGCAGCCTCCCAAAGTCCAAGACTATCTGCCTGCACCGCTCAGTAGGCCCGAAGCCCTCCTGAGCAATTGGGAACGTCTAGGGATTCCTCCCACACCAAACGGGCCACGACCAAAAGCTCCTGCTGCTCTCAAGTAGCCAGGCAACACCATTCACTGCCCCACAAACGCTGGCGCTGTCTCTTTCTGCAGCCTCCCAAAGTCCAAGACTATCTGCCTGCACCGCTCAGTAGGCCCGAAGCCCAGCCCAGCAATTGCAAACGTCCAGGGATTCCTCCCACACAAAGGGGCCACGACCCAAAGCTCTTGCTGCTCTTCAAGTAGCCAGGCAACCGCATTCACAGCCCCACAAAGGCTGGCGCTGCCTCTTTCTGCAGCCTCCCAAAGCTCAAGATTATCTGCCTGGGCCTCTGAGTACAGCCGGAGCCCAGCCCAGCAATTGCCAACGTCCAGGGATTCCTCCCACACCAAAGGGGCCACGACCAAAAGCTCTTGCTGCTCTTCAAGTAGCCAGGCAACCCCATTCACAGCCCCACAAACGCTGGCGCTGTCTCTTCCTGCAGCCTCCCAAAGTCCAAGACTATCTGCTTGGTGCGCTGAGTAGGCTCAAAGCCCAGCTCAGCAATGGCCAACGTCCAGGGATTCCTCCCACACCAAAGGGGCCACGACCAAAAGCTCTTGCTGCTCTTCAAGTAGCCAGGCAACCCCATTCACTGCCCCACAAAGGCTGGCGCTGTCTCTTTCTGCAGCCTCCCAACGTCCAAGACTATCTGCTTGGGACGCTGAGTACAGCCGGAGCCCAGCTCAGCAGTTGCCAACGTCCAGGGATTCCTCCCACACCAAAGGGGCCACGACCAAAAGCTCTTGCTGCTCTTCAAGTAGCCAGGCAACCCCATTCACTGCCCCACAGACGCTGGCGCTGTCTCTTCCTGCAGCCTCCCAAAGCTCAAGATTATCTGCTTGGTGCGCTGAGTAGGCCCAGAGCCCAGCTCAGCAATGGCCAACGTCCAGGGATTCCTCCCACACCAAAGGGGCCACGACCCAAAGCTCTTGCTGCTCTTCAAGTAGCCAGGCAACCCCATTCACAGCCCCACAAGTCTTGGGGCTCTCTCTTTGTTAGCATCCCAAAGTCAAATAATATTTGCCTGGGCCGCTGAGTAGGCCTGGAGCCCAGCTCAGCAATTGCGAATGTCCAGGGATTCCTCCCACATCAAAGGTCCAATGACCAAAGGCTCTTGCTGCTCTTCAACTAGCCAGGCAACCCCATTCACAGACTCACAAACGGTGGGGCTGCCTCTTTCTGCAGCCTCCCAAAGCTCAAGATTATCTGCCTGGGCCGCTGAGTACAGCCGGAGCCCAGCTCAGAAATTGCCAACGTCCAGGGATTCCTCCCACACCAAAGGGGCCACGACCAAAAGCTCTTGCTGCTCTTCAAGTAGCCAGGCAACCCCATTCACTGCCCCACAAACGCTGGTGCTGTCTCTTTCTGCAGCCTCCCAAAGTCCAAGACTATCTGCCTGCACCGCTCAGTAGGCCCGAAGCCCTCCTGAGCAATTGGGAACGTCTAGGGATTCCTCCCACACCAAACGGGCCACGACCAAAAGCTCCTGCTGCTCTCAAGTAGCCAGGCAACACCATTCACTGCCCCACAAACGCTGGCGCTGTCTCTTTCTGCAGCCTCCCAAAGTCCAAGACTATCTGCCTGCACCGCTCAGTAGGCCCGAAGCCCAGCCCAGCAATTGCAAACGTCCAGGGATTCCTCCCACACCAAAGGGGCCACGACCAAAAGCTCTTGCTGCTCTTCAAGTAGCCAGGCAACCCCATTCACAGCCCCACAAACGCTCGTGCTGTCTCTTTCTGCAGCCTCCCAAAGTCCAAGTCTATCTGCCTGGGCCGCTGAGTACAGCCGGAGCCCAGCTCAGCAATGGCCAACGTCCAGGGATTCCTCCCACACCAAAGGGGCCATGACCAAAAGCTCTTGCTGCTCTTCAAGTAGCCAGGCAACCCCATTCACTGCCCCACAAGTCTTGGGGTTCTCTCTTTCTATAGAATCCCAAAGTCAAATTATATGTGCCAGCGCCGCCGAGTAGGCCCGGAGCCCAGCCTAGTAATTGCCAACGTCCAGAGATTCCTCCCACACCAAAGGGGCCACGACCAAAAGCTCTTGCTGCTCTTCAAGTAGACAGGCAACCCCATTCACTGCCCCACAAACGCTGGCTCTGTCTCTTTCTGCAGCCTCCCAAAGTCCAAGACTATCTGCCTGGGCCGCTAAGTAGGCCCGAAGCCCAGCTCAGCAATTGCGAACGTCCAAGGATTCCTCCCACACCAAAGGGGCCACGACCAAAAGCTCTTGCTGCTCTTCAAGTAGCCAGGCAACCCCATTCACTGCCCCGCAGACGCTGGCGCTGTCTCTTCCTGCAGCCTCCCAAAGTCCAAGACTATCTGCTTGGTGCGCTGAGTAGGCTCAAAGCCCAGCTCAGCAATTGCCAACGTCCAGGGATTCCTCCCACACCAAAGGGGCCACGACCAAAAGCTCTTGCTGCTCTTCAAGTAGCCAGGCAACCCCATTTAGAGCTCCACAAGTCTTGGGGCCCTCTCTATGTATAGCATCCCAAAGTAAAATAATATCTGCCTAGGCTGCTGAGTAGGCCTGGAGCCCAGCTCAGCAATTGCGAAAGTCCAGGGATTCCTCCCACACCAAAGGGGCCACGACCAAAAGCTCTTGCTGCTCTTCAAGTAGCCAGGCAACCCCATTCACAGCCCCACAAGTCTTGGGGCTCTCTCTATGTATAGCATCCGAAAGTAAAATAATATCTGCCTAGGCCGCTGAGTAGGCCTGGAACCCAGCTCAGCAATTGCGAATGTCCAGGGATTCCTCCCACACCAAAGGGGCCACGACCCAAAGATCTTGCTGCTCTTCAAGTAGCCAGGCAACCCCATTCACTGCCCCACAGACGCTGGCGCTGTCTCTTCCTGCAGCCTCCCAAAGTCCAAGAATATCTGCTTGGTGCACTGAGTAGGCTCAGAGCCCAGCTCAGCAATTGCCAACATCCAGGGATTCCTCCCACACCAAAGGGGCCACGACCAAAAGCTCTTGCTGCTCTTCAAGTAGCCAGGCAACCCCATTCACTGCCCCACAGACGCTGGCGCTGTCTCTTCCTGCAGCCTCCCAAAGCTCAAGATTATCTGCTTGGTGCGCTGAGTAGGCTCAAAGCCCAGCTCAGCAATTGCGAATGTCCAGGGATTCCTCCCACACCAAAGGGGCCATGACCAAAAGCTCTTGCTGCTCTTCAAGTAGCCAGGCAACCCCATTCACAGCCCCACAAGTCTTGGGGCTCTCTCTTTGTTAGCATCCCAAAGTCAAATAATATCTGCCTGGGCCGCTGAGTAGGCCTGGAGCCCAGCTCAGCAATTGCGAATGTCCAGGGATTCCTCCCACACCAAAGGGGCCACGACCAAAAGCTCTTGCTGCTCTTCAAGTAGCCAGGCAACCCCATTTAGAGCTCCACAAGTCTTGGGGCTCTCTCTATGTATAGCATCCCAAAGTAAAACAATATCTGCCTGGGCCGCTGAGTAGGCCTGGAACCCAGCTCAGCAATTGCGAATGTCCAGGGATTCCTCCCACACCAAAGGGGCCACGACCAAAAGCTCTTGCTGCTCTTCAAGTAGCCAGGCAACCCCATTCACTGCCCCACAGACGCTGGCGCTGTCTCTTCCTGCAGCCTCCCAAAGCCCAAGACTATCTGCTTGGTGCACTGAGTAGGCCCAGAGCGCAGCTCAGCAATTGCCAACGTCCAGGGATTCCTCCCACACCACAGGGGCCACGACCAAAAGCTCTTGCTGCTCTTCAAGTAGCCAGGCAACCCCATTCACAGCCCCACAAGTCTTGGGGCTCTCTCTTTGTTAGCATCCCAAAGTCAAATAATATCTGCCTGGGCCGCTGAGTAGGCCTGGAGCCCAGCTCAGCAATTGCGAATGTCCAGGGATTCCTCCCACACCAAAGGGGCCACGACCAAAAGCTCTTGCTGCTCTTCAAGTAGCCAGGCAACCCCATTTAGAGCTCCACAAGTCTTGGGGCTCTCTCTATGTATAGCATCCCAAAGTAAAACAATATCTGCCTGGGCCGCTGAGTAGGCCTGGAACCCAGCTCAGCAATTGCGAATGTCCAGGGATTCCTCCCACACCAAAGGGGCCACGACCAAAAGCTCTTGCTGCTCTTCAAGTAGCCAGGCAACCCCATTCACTGCCCCACAGACGCTGGCGCTGTCTCTTCCTGCAGCCTCCCAAAGCCCAAGACTATCTGCTTGGTGCACTGAGTAGGCCCAGAGCGCAGCTCAGCAATTGCCAACGTCCAGGGATTCCTCCCACACCACAGGGGCCACGACCAAAAGCTCTTGCTGCTCTTCAAGTAGCCAGGCAACCCCATTCACAGCCCCACAAGTCTTGGGGCTCTCTCTTTGTTAGCATCCCAAAGTCAAATAATATCTGCCTGGGCCGCTGAGTAGGCCTGGAGCCCAGCTCAGCAATTGCGAATGTCCAGGGATTCCTCCCACACCAAAGGGGCCACGACCAAAAGCTCTTGCTGCTCTTCAAGTAGCCAGGCAACCCCATTCACTGCCCCAAAAACGGTGGGGCTGTCTCTTCCTGCAGCCTCCCAAAGCCCAAGATTATCTGCTTGGTGCGCTGAGTAGGCCCAGAGCCCAGCTCAGCAATTGCCAACGTCCAGGGATTCCTCCCACACAAAGGGGCCACGACCCAAAGCTCTTGCTGCTCTTCAAGTAGCCAGGCAACCGCATTCACAGCCCCACAAAGGCTGGCGCTGCCTCTTTCTGCAGCCTCCCAAAGCTCAAGATTATCTGCCTGGGCCTCTGAGTACAGCCGGAGCCCAGCCCAGCAATTGCCAACGTCCAGGGATTCCTCCCACACCAAAGGGGCCACGACCAAAAGCTCTTGCTGCTCTTCAAGTAGCCAGGCAACCCCATTCACAGCCCCACAAACGCTGGCGCTGTCTCTTCCTGCAGCCTCCCAAAGTCCAAGACTATCTGCTTGGTGCGCTGAGTAGGCTCAAAGCCCAGCTCAGCAATGGCCAACGTCCAGGGATTCCTCCCACACCAAAGGGGCCACGACCAAAAGCTCTTGCTGCTCTTCAAGTAGCCAGGCAACCCCATTCACTGCCCCACAAAGGCTGGCGCTGTCTCTTTCTGCAGCCTCCCAACGTCCAAGACTATCTGCTTGGGACGCTGAGTACAGCCGGAGCCCAGCTCAGCAGTTGCCAACGTCCAGGGATTCCTCCCACACCAAAGGGGCCACGACCAAAAGCTCTTGCTGCTCTTCAAGTAGCCAGGCAACCCCATTCACTGCCCCACAGACGCTGGCGCTGTCTCTTCCTGCAGCCTCCCAAAGCTCAAGATTATCTGCTTGGTGCGCTGAGTAGGCCCAGAGCCCAGCTCAGCAATGGCCAACGTCCAGGGATTCCTCCCACACCAAAGGGGCCACGACCCAAAGCTCTTGCTGCTCTTCAAGTAGCCAGGCAACCCCATTCACAGCCCCACAAGTCTTGGGGCTCTTTCTTTGTTAGCATCCCAAAGTCAAATAATATTTGCCTGGGCCGCTGAGTAGGCCTGGAGCCCAGCTCAGCAATTGCGAATGTCCAGGGATTCCTCCCACATCAAAGGTCCAATGACCAAAGGCTCTTGCTGCTCTTCAACTAGCCAGGCAACCCCATTCACAGACTCACAAACGGTGGGGCTGCCTCTTTCTGCAGCCTCCCAAAGCTCAAGATTATCTGCCTGGGCCGCTGAGTACAGCCGGAGCCCAGCTCAGAAATTGCCAACGTCCAGGGATTCCTCCCACACCAAAGGGGCCACGACCAAAAGCTCTTGCTGCTCTTCAAGTAGCCAGGCAACCCCATTCACTGCCCCACAAACGCTGGTGCTGTCTCTTTCTGCAGCCTCCCAAAGTCCAAGACTATCTGCCTGCACCGCTCAGTAGGCCCGAAGCCCTCCTGAGCAATTGGGAACGTCTAGGGATTCCTCCCACACCAAACGGGCCACGACCAAAAGCTCCTGCTGCTCTCAAGTAGCCAGGCAACACCATTCACTGCCCCACAAACGCTGGCGCTGTCTCTTTCTGCAGCCTCCCAAAGTCCAAGACTATCTGCCTGCACCGCTCAGTAGGCCCGAAGCCCAGCCCAGCAATTGCAAACGTCCAGGGATTCCTCCCACACCAAAGGGGCCACGACCAAAAGCTCTTGCTGCTCTTCAAGTAGCCAGGCAACCCCATTCACAGCCCCACAAACGCTCGTGCTGTCTCTTTCTGCAGCCTCCCAAAGTCCAAGTCTATCTGCCTGGGCCGCTGAGTACAGCCGGAGCCCAGCTCAGCAATGGCCAACGTCCAGGGATTCCTCCCACACCAAAGGGGCCATGACCAAAAGCTCTTGCTGCTCTTCAAGTAGCCAGGCAACCCCATTCACTGCCCCACAAGTCTTGGGGTTCTCTCTTTCTATAGAATCCCAAAGTCAAATTATATGTGCCAGCGCCGCCGAGTAGGCCCGGAGCCCAGCCTAGTAATTGCCAACGTCCAGAGATTCCTCCCACACCAAAGGGGCCACGACCAAAAGCTCTTGCTGCTCTTCAAGTAGACAGGCAACCCCATTCACTGCCCCACAAACGCTGGCTCTGTCTCTTTCTGCAGCCTCCCAAAGTCCAAGACTATCTGCCTGGGCCGCTAAGTAGGCCCGAAGCCCAGCTCAGCAATTGCGAACGTCCAAGGATTCCTCCCACACCAAAGGGGCCACGACCAAAAGCTCTTGCTGCTCTTCAAGTAGCCAGGCAACCCCATTCACTGCCCCGCAGACGCTGGCGCTGTCTCTTCCTGCAGCCTCCCAAAGTCCAAGACTATCTGCTTGGTGTGCTGAGTAGGCTCAAAGCCCAGCTCAGCAATTGCCAACGTCCAGGGATTCCTCCCACACCAAAGGGGCCACGACCAAAAGCTCTTGCTGCTCTTCAAGTAGCCAGGCAACCCCATTTAGAGCTCCACAAGTCTTGGGGCCCTCTCTATGTATAGCATCCCAAAGTAAAATAATATCTGCCTAGGCTGCTGAGTAGGCCTGGAGCCCAGCTCAGCAATTGCGAAAGTCCAGGGATTCCTCCCACACCAAAGGGGCCACGACCAAAAGCTCTTGCTGCTCTTCAAGTAGCCAGGCAACCCCATTCACAGCCCCACAAGTCTTGGGGCTCTCTCTATGTATAGCATCCGAAAGTAAAATAATATCTGCCTAGGCCGCTGAGTAGGCCTGGAACCCAGCTCAGCAATTGCGAATGTCCAGGGATTCCTCCCACACCAAAGGGGCCACGACCCAAAGATCTTGCTGCTCTTCAAGTAGCCAGGCAACCCCATTCACTGCCCCACAGACGCTGGCGCTGTCTCTTCCTGCAGCCTCCCAAAGTCCAAGAATATCTGCTTGGTGCACTGAGTAGGCTCAGAGCCCAGCTCAGCAATTGCCAACATCCAGGGATTCCTCCCACACCAAAGGGGCCACGACCAAAAGCTCTTGCTGCTCTTCAAGTAGCCAGGCAACCCCATTCACTGCCCCACAGACGCTGGCGCTGTCTCTTCCTGCAGCCTCCCAAAGCTCAAGATTATCTGCTTGGTGCGCTGAGTAGGCTCAAAGCCCAGCTCAGCAATTGCGAATGTCCAGGGATTCCTCCCACACCAAAGGGGCCATGACCAAAAGCTCTTGCTGCTCTTCAAGTAGCCAGGCAACCCCATTCACAGCCCCACAAGTCTTGGGGCTCTCTCTTTGTTAGCATCCCAAAGTCAAATAATATCTGCCTGGGCCGCTGAGTAGGCCTGGAGCCCAGCTCAGCAATTGCGAATGTCCAGGGATTCCTCCCACACCAAAGGGGCCACGACCAAAAGCTCTTGCTGCTCTTCAAGTAGCCAGGCAACCCCATTTAGAGCTCCACAAGTCTTGGGGCTCTCTCTATGTATAGCATCCCAAAGTAAAACAATATCTGCCTGGGCCGCTGAGTAGGCCTGGAACCCAGCTCAGCAATTGCGAATGTCCAGGGATTCCTCCCACACCAAAGGGGCCACGACCAAAAGCTCTTGCTGCTCTTCAAGTAGCCAGGCAACCCCATTCACTGCCCCACAGACGCTGGCGCTGTCTCTTCCTGCAGCCTCCCAAAGCCCAAGACTATCTGCTTGGTGCACTGAGTAGGCCCAGAGCGCAGCTCAGCAATTGCCAACGTCCAGGGATTCCTCCCACACCACAGGGGCCACGACCAAAAGCTCTTGCTGCTCTTCAAGTAGCCAGGCAACCCCATTCACAGCCCCACAAGTCTTGGGGCTCTCTCTTTGTTAGCATCCCAAAGTCAAATAATATCTGCCTGGGCCGCTGAGTAGGCCTGGAGCCCAGCTCAGCAATTGCGAATGTCCAGGGATTCCTCCCACACCAAAGGGGCCACGACCAAAAGCTCTTGCTGCTCTTCAAGTAGCCAGGCAACCCCATTCACTGCCCCAAAAACGGTGGGGCTGTCTCTTCCTGCAGCCTCCCAAAGCCCAAGATTATCTGCTTGGTGCGCTGAGTAGGCCCAGAGCCCAGCTCAGCAATTGCCAACGTCCAGGGATTCCTCCCACACAAAGGGGCCACGACCCAAAGCTCTTGCTGCTCTTCAAGTAGCCAGGCAACCGCATTCACAGCCCCACAAAGGCTGGCGCTGCCTCTTTCTGCAGCCTCCCAAAGCTCAAGATTATCTGCCTGGGCCTCTGAGTACAGCCGGAGCCCAGCCCAGCAATTGCCAACGTCCAGGGATTCCTCCCACACCAAAGGGGCCACGACCAAAAGCTCTTGCTGCTCTTCAAGTAGCCAGGCAACCCCATTCACAGCCCCACAAACGCTGGCGCTGTCTCTTCCTGCAGCCTCCCAAAGTCCAAGACTATCTGCTTGGTGCGCTGAGTAGGCTCAAAGCCCAGCTCAGCAATGGCCAACGTCCAGGGATTCCTCCCACACCAAAGGGGCCACGACCAAAAGCTCTTGCTGCTCTTCAAGTAGCCAGGCAACCCCATTCACTGCCCCACAAAGGCTGGCGCTGTCTCTTTCTGCAGCCTCCCAACGTCCAAGACTATCTGCTTGGGACGCTGAGTACAGCCGGAGCCCAGCCCAGCAATTGCCAACGTCCAGGGATTCCTCCCACACCAAAGGGGCCACGACCAAAAGCTCTTGCTGCTCTTCAAGTAGCCAGGCAACCCCATTCACTGCCCCACAGACGCTGGCGCTGTCTCTTCCTGCAGCCTCCCAAAGCTCAAGATTATCTGCTTGGTGCGCTGAGTAGGCCCAGATCCCAGCTCAGCAATGGCCAACGTCCAGGGATTCCTCCCACACCAAAGGGGCCACGACCCAAAGCTCTTGCTGCTCTTCAAGTAGCCAGGCAACCCCATTCACAGCCCCACAAGTCTTGGGGCTCTCTCTTTGTTAGCATCCCAAAGTCAAATAATATTTGCCTGGGCCGCTGAGTAGGCCTGGAGCCCAGCTCAGCAATTGCGAATGTCCAGGGATTCCTCCCACATCAAAGGTCCAATGACCAAAGGCTCTTGCTGCTCTTCAACTAGCCAGGCAACCCCATTCACAGACTCACAAACGGTGGGGCTGCCTCTTTCTGCAGCCTCCCAAAGCTCAAGATTATCTGCCTGGGCCGCTGAGTACAGCCGGAGCCCAGCTCAGAAATTGCCAACGTCCAGGGATTCCTCCCACACCAAAGGGGCCACGACCAAAAGCTCTTGCTGCTCTTCAAGTAGCCAGGCAACCCCATTCACTGCCCCACAAACGCTGGTGCTGTCTCTTTCTGCAGCCTCCCAAAGTCCAAGACTATCTGCCTGCACCGCTCAGTAGGCCCGAAGCCCTCCTGAGCAATTGGGAACGTCTAGGGATTCCTCCCACACCAAACGGGCCACGACCAAAAGCTCCTGCTGCTCTCAAGTAGCCAGGCAACACCATTCACTGCCCCACAAACGCTGGCGCTGTCTCTTTCTGCAGCCTCCCAAAGTCCAAGACTATCTGCCTGCACCGCTCAGTAGGCCCGAAGCCCAGCCCAGCAATTGCAAACGTCCAGGGATTCCTCCCACACCAAAGGGGCCACGACCAAAAGCTCTTGCTGCTCTTCAAGTAGCCAGGCAACCCCATTCACAGCCCCACAAACGCTCGTGCTGTCTCTTTCTGCAGCCTCCCAAAGTCCAAGTCTATCTGCCTGGGCCGCTGAGTACAGCCGGAGCCCAGCTCAGCAATGGCCAACGTCCAGGGATTCCTCCCACACCAAAGGGGCCATGACCAAAAGCTCTTGCTGCTCTTCAAGTAGCCAGGCAACCCCATTCACTGCCCCACAAGTCTTGGGGTTCTCTCTTTCTATAGAATCCCAAAGTCAAATTATATGTGCCAGCGCCGCCGAGTAGGCCCGGAGCCCAGCCTAGTAATTGCCAACGTCCAGAGATTCCTCCCACACCAAAGGGGCCACGACCAAAAGCTCTTGCTGCTCTTCAAGTAGACAGGCAACCCCATTCACTGCCCCACAAACGCTGGCTCTGTCTCTTTCTGCAGCCTCCCAAAGTCCAAGACTATCTGCCTGGGCCGCTAAGTAGGCCCGAAGCCCAGCTCAGCAATTGCGAACGTCCAAGGATTCCTCCCACACCAAAGGGGCCACGACCAAAAGCTCTTGCTGCTCTTCAAGTAGCCAGGCAACCCCATTCACTGCCCCGCAGACGCTGGCGCTGTCTCTTCCTGCAGCCTCCCAAAGTCCAAGACTATCTGCTTGGTGCGCTGAGTAGGCTCAAAGCCTAGCTCAGCAATTGCCAACGTCCAGGGATTCCTCCCACACCAAAGGGGCCACGACCAAAAGCTCTTGCTGCTCTTCAAGTAGCCAGGCAACCCCATTTAGAGCTCCACAAGTCTTGGGGCCCTCTCTATGTATAGCATCCCAAAGTAAAATAATATCTGCCTAGGCTGCTGAGTAGGCCTGGAGCCCAGCTCAGCAATTGCGAAAGTCCAGGGATTCCTCCCACACCAAAGGGGCCACGACCAAAAGCTCTTGCTGCTCTTCAAGTAGCCAGGCAACCCCATTCACAGCCCCACAAGTCTTGGGGCTCTCTCTATGTATAGCATCCGAAAGTAAAATAATATCTGCCTAGGCCGCTGAGTAGGCCTGGAACCCAGCTCAGCAATTGCGAATGTCCAGGGATTCCTCCCACACCAAAGGGGCCACGACCCAAAGATCTTGCTGCTCTTCAAGTAGCCAGGCAACCCCATTCACTGCCCCACAGACGCTGGCGCTGTCTCTTCCTGCAGCCTCCCAAAGTCCAAGAATATCTGCTTGGTGCACTGAGTAGGCTCAGAGCCCAGCTCAGCAATTGCCAACATCCAGGGATTCCTCCCACACCAAAGGGGCCACGACCAAAAGCTCTTGCTGCTCTTCAAGTAGCCAGGCAACCCCATTCACTGCCCCACAGACGCTGGCGCTGTCTCTTCCTGCAGCCTCCCAAAGCTCAAGATTATCTGCTTGGTGCGCTGAGTAGGCTCAAAGCCCAGCTCAGCAATTGCGAATGTCCAGGGATTCCTCCCACACCAAAGGGGCCATGACCAAAAGCTCTTGCTGCTCTTCAAGTAGCCAGGCAACCCCATTCACAGCCCCACAAGTCTTGGGGCTCTCTCTTTGTTAGCATCCCAAAGTCAAATAATATCTGCCTGGGCCGCTGAGTAGGCCTGGAGCCCAGCTCAGCAATTGCGAATGTCCAGGGATTCCTCCCACACCAAAGGGGCCACGACCAAAAGCTCTTGCTGCTCTTCAAGTAGCCAGGCAACCCCATTTAGAGCTCCACAAGTCTTGGGGCTCTCTCTATGTATAGCATCCCAAAGTAAAACAATATCTGCCTGGGCCGCTGAGTAGGCCTGGAACCCAGCTCAGCAATTGCGAATGTCCAGGGATTCCTCCCACACCAAAGGGGCCACGACCAAAAGCTCTTGCTGCTCTTCAAGTAGCCAGGCAACCCCATTCACTGCCCCACAGACGCTGGCGCTGTCTCTTCCTGCAGCCTCCCAAAGCCCAAGACTATCTGCTTGGTGCACTGAGTAGGCCCAGAGCGCAGCTCAGCAATTGCCAACGTCCAGGGATTCCTCCCACACCACAGGGGCCACGACCAAAAGCTCTTGCTGCTCTTCAAGTAGCCAGGCAACCCCATTCACAGCCCCACAAGTCTTGGGGCTCTCTCTTTGTTAGCATCCCAAAGTCAAATAATATCTCCCTGGGCCGCTGAGTAGGCCTGGAGCCCAGCTCAGCAATTGCGAATGTCCAGGGATTCCTCCCACACCAAAGGGGCCACGACCAAAAGCTCTTGCTGCTCTTCAAGTAGCCAGGCAACCCCATTCACTGCCCCAAAAACGGTGGGGCTGTCTCTTCCTGCAGCCTCCCAAAGCCCAAGATTATCTGCTTGGTGCGCTGAGTAGGCCCAGAGCCCAGCTCAGCAATTGCCAACGTCCAGGGATTCCTCCCACACAAAGGGGCCACGACCCAAAGCTCTTGCTGCTCTTCAAGTAGCCAGGCAACCGCATTCACAGCCCCACAAAGGCTGGCGCTGCCTCTTTCTGCAGCCTCCCAAAGCTCAAGATTATCTGCCTGGGCCTCTGAGTACAGCCGGAGCCCAGCCCAGCAATTGCCAACGTCCAGGGATTCCTCCCACACCAAAGGGGCCACGACCAAAAGCTCTTGCTGCTCTTCAAGTAGCCAGGCAACCCCATTCACAGCCCCACAAACGCTGGCGCTGTCTCTTCCTGCAGCCTCCCAAAGTCCAAGACTATCTGCTTGGTGCGCTGAGTAGGCTCAAAGCCCAGCTCAGCAATGGCCAACGTCCAGGGATTCCTCCCACACCAAAGGGGCCACGACCAAAAGCTCTTGCTGCTCTTCAAGTAGCCAGGCAACCCCATTCACTGCCCCACAAAGGCTGGCGCTGTCTCTTTCTGCAGCCTCCCAACGTCCAAGACTATCTGCCTGGGACGCTGAGTACAGCCGGAGCCCAGCTCAGCAGTTGCCAACGTCCAGGGATTCCTCCCACACCAAAGGGGCCACGACCAAAAGCTCTTGCTGCTCTTCAAGTAGCCAGGCAACCCCATTCACTGCCCCACAGACGCTGGCGCTGTCTCTTCCTGCAGCCTCCCAAAGCTCAAGATTATCTGCTTGGTGCGCTGAGTAGGCCCAGAGCCCAGCTCAGCAATGGCCAAAGTCCAGGGATTCCTCCCACACCAAAGGGGCCACGACCCAAAGCTCTTGCTGTTCTTCAAGTAGCCAGGCAACCCCATTCACAGCCCCACAAGTCTTGGGGCTCTCTCTTTGTTAGCATCCCAAAGTCAAATAATATTTGCCTGGGCCGCTGAGTAGGCCTGGAGCCCAGCTCAGCAATTGCGAATGTCCAGGGATTCCTCCCACACCAAAGGGGCCACGACCAAAAGCTCTTGCTGCTCTTCAAGTAGCCAGGCAACCCCATTCACTGCCCCACAAAGGCTGGCGCTGTCTCTTCCTGCAGCCTCCCAAAGCTCAAGATTATCTGCTTGGTCCGCTGAGTACAGCCGGAGCCCAGCCCAGCAATTGCCAACGTCCAGGGATTCCTCCCACACCAAAGGGGCCACGACCAAAAGCTCTTGCTGCTCTTCAAGTAGCCAGGCAACCCCATTCACTACCCCACAAACGCTGGCGCTGTCTCTTCCTGCAGCCTCCCAAAGTCCAAGACTATCTGCTTGGTGCACTGAGTAGGCTCAGAGCCCAGCTCAGCAATTGCCAACGTCCAGGGATTCCTCCCACACCAAAGGGGCCACGACCAAAAGCTCTTGCTGCTCTTCAAGTAGCCAGGCAACCCCATTCGCTGCCCCACAAAGGCTGGCGCTATCTCTTTCTGCAGCCTCCCAAAGTCCAAGACTATCTGCCTGGGCCGCTGAGTACAGCTGGAGCCCAGCTCAGCAATTGCCAACGTCCAGGGATTCCTCCCACACCAAAGGGGCCACGAGCAAAAGCTCTTGCTGCTCTTCAAGTAGCCAGGCAACCCCATTTAGAGCTCCACAAGTCTTGGGGCTCTCTCTATGTATAGCATCCCAAAGTAAAATAATATCTGCCTAGGCCGCTGAGTAGGCCTGGAACCCAGCTCAGCAATTGCGAATGTCCAGGGATTCCTCCCACACCAAAGGGGCCACGACCAAAAGCTCTTGCTGCTCTTCAAGTAGCCAGGCAACCCCATTCACTGCCCCACAAAGGCTGGCGCTGTCTCTTCCTGCAGCCTCCCAAAGCCCAAGACTATCTGCCTGGGCCGCTGAGTACAGCCGGAGCCCAGCTCAGCAATGGCCAACGTCCAGGGATTCCTCCCACACCAAAGGGGCCACGACCAAAAGCTCTTGCTGCTCTTCAAGTAGCCAGGCAACCCCATTCACTGCCCCACAGACGCTGGCGCTGTCTCTTCCTGCAGCCTCCCAAAGTCCAAGACTATCTGCTTGGTGCACTGAGTAGGCCTGGAGCCCAGCTCAGCAATTGCCAACATCCAGGGATTCCTCCCACACCAAAGGGGCCACGACCAAAAGCTCTTGCTGCTCTTCAAGTAGCCAGGCAACCCCATTCACAGCCCCACAAGTCTTGGGGCTCTCTGTTAGCATCCCAAAGTCAAATAATATCTGCCTGGGCCGCTGAGTAGGCCTGGAGCCCAGCTCAGCAATTGCGAATGTCCAGGGATTCCTCCCACACCAAAGGGGCCACGACCAAAAGCTCTTGCTGCTCTTCAAGTAGCCAGGCAACCCCATTTAGAGCTCCACAAGTCTTGGGGCTCTCTCTATGTATAGCATCCCAAAGTAAAATAATATCTGCCTAGGCCGCTGAGTAGGCCTGGAACCCAGCTCAGCAATTGCGAATGTCCAGGGATTCCTCCCACACCAAAGGGGCCACGACCAAAAGCTCTTGCTGCTCTTCAAGTAGCCAGGCAACCCCATTCACTGCCCCACAGACGCTGGCGCTGTCTCTTCCTGCAGCCTCCCAAAGTCCAAGACTATCTGCTTGGTGCACTGAGTAGGCCTGGAGCCCAGCTCAGCAATTGCCAACATCCAGGGATTCCTCCCACACCAAAGGGGCCACGACCAAAAGCTCTTGCTGCTCTTCAAGTAGCCAGGCAACCCCATTCACTGCCCCACAGACGCTGGCGCTGCCTCTTCCTGAAGCCTCCCAAAGCCCAAGACTATCTGCTTGGTGCGCTGAGTAGGCCCAGAGCGCAGCTCAGCAATTGCCAACGTCCAGGGATTCCTCCCACACCACAGGGGCCACGACCAAAAGCTCTTGCTGCTCTTCAAGTAGCCAGGCAACCCCATTCACAGCCCCACAAGTCTTGGGGCTCTCTCTTTGTTAGCATCCCAAAGTCAAATAATATCTGCCTGGGCCGCTGAGTAGGCCTGGAGCCCAGCTCAGCAATTGCGAATGTCCAGGGATTCCTCCCACACCAAAGGGGCCACGACCAAAAGCTCTTGCTGCTCTTTAGGTAGCCAGGCAACCCCATTCACTGCCCCAAAAACGGTGGGGCTGTCTCTTCCTGCAGCCTCCCAAAGCCCAAGATTATCTGCTTGGTGCGCTGAGTAGGCCCAGAGCCCAGCTCAGCAATTGCCAACGTCCAGGGATTCCTCCCACACCAAAGGGGCCACGACCCAAAGCTCTTGCTGCTCTTCAAGTAGCCAGGCAACCCCATTTAGAGCTCCACAAGTCTTGGGGCTCTCTCTATGTATAGCATCCCAAAGTAAAATAATATCTGCCTAGGCCGCTGAGTAGGCCTGGAACCCAGCTCAGCAATTGCGAATGTCCAGGGATTCCTCCCACACCAAAGGGGCCACGACCAAAAGCTCTTGCTGCTCTTCAAGTAGCCAGGCAACCCCATTCACTGCCCCGCAGACGCTGGCGCTGTCTCTTCCTGCAGCCTCCCAAAGTCCAAGACTATCTGCTTGGTGCGCTGAGTAGGCTAAAAGCCCAGCTCAGCAATTGCCAACGTCCAGGGATTCCTCCCACACCAAAGGGGCCACGACCAAAAGCTCTTGCTGCTCTTCAAGTAGCCAGGCAACCCCATTCACAGCCCCACAAGTCTTGGGGCCCTCTCTATGTATAGCATCCCAAAGTAAAATAATATCTGCCTAGGCTGCTGAGTAGGCCTGGAGCCCAGCTCAGCAATTGCGAATGTCCAGGGATTCCTCCCACACCAAAGGGGCCACGACCAAAAGCTCTTGCTGCTCTTCAAGTAGCCAGGCAACCCCATTCACTGCCCCACAGACGCTGGCGCTGTCTCTTCCTGCAGCCTCCCAAAGTCCAAGACTATCTGCTTGGTGCGCTGAGTAGGCTCAGAGCCCAGCTCAGCAATTGCCAACGTCCAGGGATTCCTCCCACACCAAAGGGGCCACGACCAAAAGCTCTTGCTGCTCTTCAAGTAGCCAGGCAACCCCATTTAGAGCTCCACAAGTCTTGGGGCTCTCTCTATGTATAGCATCCGAAAGTAAAATAATATCTGCCTAGGCCGCTGAGTAGGCCTGGAACCCAGCTCAGCAATTGCGAACGTCCAGGGATTCCTCCCACACCAAAGGGGCCACGACCCAAAGCTCTTGCTGCTCTTCAAGTAGCCAGGCAACCCCATTCACTGCCCCACAGACGCTGGCGCTGTCTCTTCCTGCAGCCTCCCAAAGTCCAAGACTATCTGCTTGGTGCACTGAGTAGGCTCAGAGCCCAGCTCAGCAATTGCCAACATCCAGGGATTCCTCCCACACCAAAGGGGCCACGACCAAAAGCTCTTGCTGCTCTTCAAGTAGCCAGGCAACCCCATTCACTGCCCCACAGACGCTGGCGCTGTCTCTTCCTGCAGCCTCCCAAAGCCCAAGATTATCTGCTTGGTGCGCTGAGTAGGCCCAGAGCGCAGCTCAGCAATTGCCAACGTCCAGGGATTCCTCCCACACCAAAGGGGCCACGACCAAAAGCTCTTGCTGCTCTTCAAGTAGCCAGGCAACCCCATTCACAGCCCCACAAGTCTTGGGGCTCTCTCTTTGTTAGCATCCCAAAGTCAAATAATATCTGCCTGGGCCGCTGAGTAGGCCTGGAGCCCAGCTCAGCAATTGCGAATGTCCAGGGATTCCTCCCACACCAAAGGGGCCACGACCAAAAGCTCTTGCTGCTCTTCAAGTAGCCAGGCAACCCCATTCACTGCCCCAAAAACGGTGGGGCTGTCTCTTCCTGCAGCCTCCCAAAGCCCAAGATTATCTGCTTGGTGCGCTGAGTAGGCCCAGAGCCCAGCTCAGCAATTGCCAACGTCCAGGGATTCCTCCCACACAAAGGGGCCACGATCCAAAGCTCTTGCTGCTCTTCAAGTAGCCAGGCAACCGCATTCACAGCCCCACAAAGGCTGGCGCTGCCTCTTTCTGCAGCCTCCCAAAGCTCAAGATTATCTGCCTGGGCCTCTGAGTACAGCCGGAGCCCAGCCCAGCAATTGCCAACGTCCAGGGATTCCTCCCACACCAAAGGGGCCACGACCAAAAGCTCTTGCTGCTCTTCAAGTAGCCAGGCAACCCCATTCACAGACCCACAGACGCTGGCGCTGTCTCTTCCTGCAGCCTCCCAAAGTCCAAGACTATCTGCTTGGTGCGCTGAGTAGGCTAAAAGCCCAGCTCAGCAATGGCCAACGTCCAGGGATTCCTCCCACACCAAAGGGGCCACGACCAAAAGCTCTTGCTGCTCTTCAAGTAGCCAGGCAACCCCATTCACTGCCCCACAAAGGCTGGCGCTGTCTCTTTCTGCAGCCTCCCAACGTCCAAGACTATCTGCTTGGGACGCTGAGTACAGCCGGAGCCCAGCTCAGCAGTTGCCAACGTCCAGGGATTCCTCCCACACCAAAGGGGCCACGACCAAAAGCTCTTGCTGCTCTTCAAGTAGCCAGGCAACCCCATTCACTGCCCCACAGACGCTGGCGCTGTCTCTTCCTGCAGCCTCCCAAAGCTCAAGATTATCTGCTTGGTGCGCTGAGTAGGCCCAGAGCCCAGCTCAGCAATGGCCAACGTCCAGGGATTCCTCCCACACCAAAGGGGCCACGACCCAAAGCTCTTGCTGCTCTTCAAGTAGCCAGGCAACCCCATTCACTGCCCCACAAGTCTTGGGGCTCTCTCTTTGTTAGCATCCCAAAGTCAAATAATATTTGCCTGGGCCGCTGAGTAGGCCTGGAGCCCAGCTCAGCAATTGCGAATGTCCAGGGATTCCTCCCACATCAAAGGTCCAATGACCAAAGGCTCTTGCTGCTCTTCAACTAGCCAGGCAACCCCATTCACAGACTCACAAACGGTGGGGCTGCCTCTTTCTGCAGCCTCCCAAAGCTCAAGATTATCTGCCTGGGCCGCTGAGTACAGCCGGAGCCCAGCTCAGCAATTGCCAACGTCCAGGGATTCCTCCCACACCACAGGGGCCACGACCAAAAGCTCTTGCTGCTCTTCAAGTAGCCAGGAAACCTCATTCACAGCCCCACAAGTCTAGGAGCTATCTCTTTGTTAGCATCCCAAAGTCAAATGATATCTGCCTGGGCCGCTGAGTATGCCTGGAGCCCAGCTCAGCAATTGCGAATGTCCAGGGATTCCTCCCACACCAAAGGGGCCACGACCAAAAGCTCTTGCTGCTCTTCAACTAGCCAGGCAACCCCATTCACTGCCCCACAAACGGTGGGGCTGTCTCTTCCTGCAGCCTCCCAACGTCCAAGACTATCTGCTTGGGCCGCTGAGTACAGCCGGAGCCCAGCTCAGCAGTTGCCAACGTCCAGGGATTCCTCCCACACCAAAGGGGCCACGACCAAAAGCTCTTGCTGCTCTTCAACTAGCCAGGCAACCCCATTCACAGACCCACAGACGCTGGCGCTGTCTCTTCCTGCAGCCTCCCAAAGCTCAGGATTATCTGCTTGGCCCGCTGAGTACAGCCGGAGCCCAGCTCAGCAATTGCCAACGTCCAGGGATTCCTCCCACACCAAAGGGGCCACGACCAAAAGCTCTTGCTGCTCTTCAAGTAGCCAGGCAACCCCATTCACTGCCCCACAGACGCTGGCGCTGTCTCTTCCTGCAGCCTCCCAAAGCTCAAGATTATCTGCTTGGTGCGCTGAGTAGGCCCAGAGCCCAGCTCAGCAATTGCCAACGTACAGGGATTCCTCCCACACCAAAGGGGCCACGACCAAAAGCTCTTGCTGCTCTTCAAGTAGCCAGGCAACCCCATTCACAGCCCCACAAGTCTTGGGGCTCTCTCTTTGTATAGCATCCCAAAGTAACATAATATCTGCCTGGGCCGCTGAGTAGGCCTGGAGCCCAGCTCAGCAATTGCCAACGTCCAGGGATTCCTCCCACATCAAAGGTGCCATGACCAAAGGCTCTTGCTGCTCTTCAAGTAGCCAGGCAACCCCATTCACAGCCCCACAAACGGTGGGGCTGCCTCTTTCTGCAGCCTCCCAAAGTCCACGACTATCTGCCTGGGCCGCTGAGTACAGCCGGAGCCCAGCTCAGCAATTGCGAATGTCCAGGGATTCCTCCCACACCAAAGGGGCCACGACCAAAAGCTCTTGCTGCTCTTCAAGTAGCCAGGCAACCCCATTCACAGCCCCACAAGTCTTGGGGCTCTCTCTTTGTTAGCATCCCAAAGTCAAATAATATCTCCCTGGGCCGCTGAGTAGGCCTGGAGCCCAGCTCAGCAATTGCGAATGTCCAGGGATTCCTCCCACACCAAAGGGGCCACGACCAAAAGCTCTTGCTGCTCTTCAAGTAGCCAGGCAACCCCATTCACTGCCCCACAAACTGTGGCACTGTCTCTTCCTGCAGCCTCCCAAAGATCAAGATTATCTGCTTGGTGCGCTGAGTAGGCCCAGAGCCCAGCTCAGCAATTGCAAACGTCCAGGGATTCCTCCCACACCAAAGGGGCCACGACCAAAAGCTCTTGCTGCTCTTCAGGTAGCCAGGCAACCACATTCACTGCCCCACAGACGCTGGCGCTGTCTCTTTCTGCAGCCTCCCAAAGTCCAAGACTATCTGCCTGGGCCGCTGAGTACAGCCGGAGCCCAGCAAAGTATTTGCCAACGTCCAGGGATTCCTCCCACACCAAAGGGGCCACGACCAAAAGCTCTTGCTGCTCTTCAAGTAGCCAGGCAACCCCATTCACTGCCCCACAGACGCTGGCGCTGTCTCTTCCTGCAGCCTCCCAAAGCCCAAGATTATCTGCTTGGTGAGCTGAGTAGGCCCAGAGCCCAGCTCAGCAATTGCCAACGTCCAGGGATTCCTCCCACACAAAGGGGCCACGACCCAAAGCTCTTGCTGCTCTTCAAGTAGCCAGGCAACCGCATTCACAGCCCCACAAAGGCTGGCGCTGCCTCTTTCTGCAGCCTCCCAAAGCTCAAGATTATCTGCCTGGGCCTCTGAGTACAGCCGGAGCCCAGCCCAGCAATTGCCAACGTCCAGGGATTCCTCCCACACCAAAGGGGCCACGACCAAAAGCTCTTGCTGCTCTTCAAGTAGCCAGGCAACCCCATTCACTGCCCCACAGACGCTGGCGCTGTCTCTTCCTGCAGCCTCCCAAAGCTCAAGATTATCTGCTTGGTGCGCTGAGTAGGCCCAGAGCCCAGCTCAGCAATGGCCAACGTCCAGGGATTCCTCCCACACCAAAGGGGCCACGACCCAAAGCTCTTGCTGCTCTTCAAGTAGCCAGGCAACCCCATTCACAGCCCCACAAGTCTTGGGGCTCTCTCTTTGTTAGCATGCCAAACTCAAATAATATTTGCCTGGGCCGCTGAGTAGGCCTGGAGCCCAGCTCAGCAATTGCGAATGTCCAGGGATTCCTCCCACATCAAAGGTCCAATGACCAAAGGCTCTTGCTGCTCTTCAACTAGCCAGGCAACCCCATTCACAGACTCACAAACGGTGGGGCTGCCTCTTTCTGCAGCCTCCCAAAGTCCAAGACTATCTGCCTGGGCTGCTGAGTACAGCCGGAGCCCAGCCCAGCAATTGTCAACGTCCAGGGATTCCTCCCACACCAAAGGGGCCACGACCAAAAGCTCTTGCTGCTCTTCAAGTAGCCAGGCAACCCCATTCACTGCCCCACAAACTCTGGTGATTTCTCTTTCTGCAGCCTCCCAAAGTCCAAGGCTATTGCCTGAACCGCTGAGTACAGCGGGAGCCCAGCTCAGCAATTGCCAACGTCCAGGGATTCCTCCCACACCAAAGGGGCCATGACCAAAAGCTCTTGCTGCTCTTCAGCTACCCAGGCAACCCCATTCACAGCCCCACAAGTCTTGGGGCTCTCTCTTTGTTAGCATCCCACCGTCAAATTATATGTGCCTGGGCCACTGAGTACATCCGAAGCCCAGCTCAGCAATTGCCAACGTCCAGGGATTCCTCCCACACCAAAGGGGCCACGACCAAACGCTCTTGCTGCTCTTCAAGTAGCCAGGCAACACCATTCACTGCCCCACAAACGCTTCTGCTTTCTCTTTCTGCAGCCTCCCAAAGTCCAAGACTATCTGCCTGCACTGCTCAGTAGGCCCGAAGCCCAGCTCAGCAATTGTGACCGTGCAGGGATTCCTCCCACACCAAAGAGGCAACGACCAAAAGCTCTTGCTGCTCTTCAAGTAGCCAGGCAACCCCATTCACTGCCCCACAAGTCTTGGGGTTCTCTCTTTGTGTAGCATCCCAAAGTCAAATTATATGTGCCTGCGCCGCTGAGTAGGCCCGGAGCCCAGCTCAGCAATTGCCAACGTCCAGGGATTCCTCCCACACCAAATGTGCCATGACCAAAAGCTCTTGCTACTCTTCAAGTAGCCAGGCAACCCCATTCACTGCTCCACAAACGCTGGCGCTGTCTCTTTCTGCAGACTCCCAAAGTCAAAGACTATCTGCCTGCGCCGCTGAGTACAGCCGGATCCCAGCTCAGCAATTGTCAACGTCCAGGGATTCCTCCCACACCAAAGGGGCCACGACCAAAAGCTCTTGCTGCTCTTCAAGTAGCCAGGCAACCGCATTCACTGCCCCACAAACGCTGGCGCTGTCTCTTTCTGCAGCCTCCCAAAGTCCAAGGCTATTGCCTGAACTGCTGAGTACAGCCGGAGCCCAGCTCAGTATTTGCCAACGTCCAGGGATTCCTCCAACACCAAAGGTGCCATGACAAAAGGCTCTTGCTGCTCTTCAAGTAGCCAGGCAACCCCATTCACAGCCCCACAAACGCTGGCGCTGTCTCTTTCTGCAGCCTCCCAAAGTCCAAGACTATCTGCCTGCACCGCTCAGTAGGCCCGAAGCCCAGCCCAGCAATTGCAAACGTCCAGGGATTCCTCCCACACCAAAGGGGCCACGACCAAAAGCTCTTGCTGCTCTTCAAGTAGCCAGGCAACCCCATTCACTGCCCCACAGACGCTGGCGCTGTCTCTTCCTGCAGCCTCCCAAAGTCCAAGACTATCTGCTTGGTGCACTGAGTAGGCCTGGAGCCCAGCTCAGCAATTGCCAACATCCAGGGATTCCTCCCACACCAAAGGGGCCACGACCAAAAGCTCTTGCTGCTCTTCAAGTAGCCAGGCAACCCCATTCACAGCCCCACAAGTCTTGGGGCTCTCTGTTAGCATCCCAAAGTCAAATAATATCTGCCTGGGCCGCTGAGTAGGCCTGGAGCGCAGCTCAGCAATTGCGAATGTCCAGGGATTCCTCCCACACCAAAGGGGCCACGACCAAAAGCTCTTGCTGCTCTTCAAGTAGCCAGGCAACCCCATTTAGAGCTCCACAAGTCTTGGGGCTCTCTCTATGTATAGCATCCCAAAGTAAAATAATATCTGCCTAGACCGCTGAGTATGCCTGGAACCCAGCTCAGCAATTGCGAATGTCCAGGGATTCCTCCCACACCAAAGGGGCCACGACCAAAAGCTCTTGCTGCTCTTCAAGTAGCCAGGCAACCCCATTCACTGCCCCAAAAACGGTGGGGCTGTCTCTTCCTGCAGCCTCCCAAAGTCCAAGACTATCTGCTTGGTGCACTGAGTAGGCCTGGAGCCCAGCTCAGCAATTGCCAACATCCAGGGATTCCTCCCACACCAAAGGGGCCACGACCAAAAGCTCTTGCTGCTCTTCAAGTAGCCAGGCAACCCCATTCACTGCCCCACAGACGCTGGCGCTGCCTCTTCCTGCAGCCTCCCAAAGCCCAAGATTATCTGCTTGGTGCGCTGAGTAGGCCCAGAGCCCAGCTCAGCAATTGCCAACGTCCAGGGATTCCTCCCACACCACAGGGGCCACGACCAAAAGCTCTTGCTGCTCTTCAAGTAGCCAGGCAACCCCATTCACAGCCCCACAAGTCTTGGGGCTCTCTCTTTGTTAGCATCCCAAAGTCAAATAATATCTGCCTGGGACGCTGAGTAGGCCTGGAGCCCAGCTCAGCAATTGCGAATGTCCAGGGATTCCTCCCACACCAAAGGGGCCACGACCAAAAGCTCTTGCTGCTCTTTAGGTAGCCAGGCAACCCCATTCACTGCCCCAAAAATGGTGGGGCTGTCTCTTCCTGCAGCCTCCCAAAGCCCAAGATTATCTGCTTGGTGCGCTGAGTAGGCTAAAAGCCCAGCTCAGCAATGGCCAACGTCCAGGGATTCCTCCCACACCAAAGGGGCCACGACCAAAAGCTCTTGCTGCTCTTCAAGTAGCCAGGCAACCCCATTTAGAGCTCCACAAGTCTTGGGGCCCTCTCTATGTATAGCATCCTAAAGTAAAATAATATCTGCCTAGGCTGCTGAGTAGGCCTGGAGCCCAGCTCAGCAATTGCGAATGTCCAGGGATTCCTCCCACACCAAAGGGGCCACGACCAAAAGCTCTTGCTGCTCTTCAAGTAGCCAGGCAACCCCATTCACTGCCCCACAGACGCTGGCGCTGTCTCTTCCTGCAGCCTCCCAAAGTCCAAGACTATCTGCTTGGTGCGCTGAGTAGGCTCAAAGCCCAGCTCAGCAATTGCCAACGTCCAGGGATTCCTCCCACACCAAAGGGGCCACGACCAAAAGCTCTTGCTGCTCTTCAAGTAGCCAGGCAACCCCATTCACAGCCCCACAAGTCTTGGGGCTCTCTCTTTGTTAGCATCCCAAAGTCAAATAATATCTGCCTGGGCCGGTGAGTAGGCCTGGAGCCCAGCTCAGCAATTGCGAATGTCCAGGGATTCCTCCCACACCAAAGGGGCCACGACCAAAAGCTCTTGCTGCTCTTCAAGTAGCCAGGCAACCCCATTTAGAGCTCCACAAGTCTTGGGGCTCTCTCTATGTATAGCATCCCAAAGTAAAACAATATCTGCCTGGGCCGCTGAGTAGGCCTGGAACCCAGCTCAGCAATTGCGAATGTCCAGGGATTCCTCCCACACCAAAGGGGCCACGACCAAAAGCTCTTGCTGCTCTTCAAGTAGCCAGGCAACCCCATTCACTGCCCCACAGACGCTGGCGCTGTCTCTTCCTGCAGCCTCCCAAAGTCCAAGACTATCTGCTTGGTGCACTGAGTAGGCCTGGAGCCCAGCTCAGCAATTGCCAACGTCCAGGGATTCCTCCCACACCAAAGGGGCCACGACCAAAAGCTCTTGCTGCTCTTCAAGTAGCCAGGCAACCCCATTCACTGCCCCACAGACGCTGGCGCTGTCTCTTCCTGCAGCCTCCCAAAGCCCAAGACTATCTGCTTGGTGCACTGAGTAGGCCCAGAGCGCAGCTCAGCAATTGCCAACGTCCAGGGATTCCTCCCACACCACAGGGGCCACGACCAAAAGCTCTTGCTGCTCTTCAAGTAGCCAGGCAACCCCATTCACAGCCCCACAAGTCTTGGGGCTCTCTCTTTGTTAGCATCCCAAAGTCAAATAATATCTGCCTGGGCCGCTGAGTAGGCCTGGAGCCCAGCTCAGCAATTGCGAATGTCCAGGGATTCCTCCCACACCAAAGGGGCCACGACCAAAGGCTCTGGCTGCTCTTCAACTAGCCAGGCAACCCCATTCACTGCCCCAAAAACGGTGGGGCTGTCTCTTCCTGCAGCCTCCCAAAGCCCAAGATTATCTGCTTGGTGCGCTGAGTAGGCCCAGAGCCCAGCTCAGCAATTGCCAACGTCCAGGGATTCCTCCCACACAAAGGGGCCACGACCCAAAGCTCTTGCTGCTCTTCAAGTAGCCAGGCAACCGCATTCACAGCCCCACAAAGGCTGGCGCTGCCTCTTTCTGCAGCCTCCCAAAGCTCAAGATTATCTGCCTGGGCCTCTGAGTACAGCCGGAGCCCAGCCCAGCAATTGCCAACGTCCAGGGATTCCTCCCACACCAAAGGGGCCACGACCAAAAGCTCTTGCTGCTCTTCAAGTAGCCAGGCAACCCCATTGACTGCCCCACAAACGCTGGCGCTGTCTCTTTCTGCAGCCTCCCAACGTCCAAGACTATCTGCTTGGGACGCTGAGTACAGCCGGAGCCCAGCTCAGCAGTTGCCAACGTCCAGGGATTCCTCCCACACCAAAGGGGCCACGACCAAAAGCTCTTGCTGCTCTTCAAGTAGCCAGGCAACCCCATTCACTGCCCCACAGACGCTGGCGCTGTCTCTTCCTGCAGCCTCCCAAAGCTCAAGATTATCTGCTTGGTGCGCTGAGTAGGCCCAGAGCCCAGCTCAGCAATGGTCAACATCCAGGGATTCCTCCCACACCAAAGGGGCCACGACCCAAAGCTCTTGCTGCTCTTCAAGTAGCCAGGCAACCCCATTCACAGCCCCACAAGTCTTGGGGCTCTCTCTTTGTTAGCATCCCAAAGTCAAATAATATTTGCCTGGGCCGCTGAGTAGGCCTGGAGCCCAGCTCAGCAATTGCGAATGTCCAGGGATTCCTCCCACATCAAAGGTCCAATGACCAAAGGCTCTTGCTGCTCTTCAACTAGCCAGGCAACCCCATTCACAGACTCACAAACGGTGGGGCCGCCTCTTTCTGCAGCCTCCCAAAGCTCAAGATTATCTGCCTGGGCCGCTGAGTACAGCCGGAGCCCAGCTCAGCAATTGCCAACGTCCAGGGATTCCTCCCACACCAAAGGGGCCACGACCAAAAGCTCTTGCTGCTCTTCAAGTAGCCAGGAAACCTCATTCACAGCCCCACAAGTCTAGGAGCTATCTCTTTGTTAGCATCCCAAAGTCAAATGATATCTGCCTGGGCCGCTGAGTATGCCTGGAGCCCAGCTCAGCAATTGCGAATGTCCAGGGATTCCTCCCACACCAAAGGGGCCACGACCAAAAGCTCTTGCTGCTCTTCAAGTAGCCAGGCAACCCCATTCACTGCCCCACAAACGGTGGGGCTGTCTCTTCCTGCAGCCTCCCAACGTCCAAGACTATCTGCTTGGGCCGCTGAGTACAGCCGGAGCCCAGCTCAGCAGTTGCCAACATCCAGGGATTCCTCCCACACCAAAGGGGCCACGACCAAAAGCTCTTGCTGCTCTTCAACTAGCCAGGCAACCCCATTCACAGACCCACAAAGGCTGGCGCTGTCTCTTCCTGCAGCCTCCCAAAGCTCAGGATTATCTGCTTGGCCCGCTGAGTACAGCCGGAGCCCAGCTCAGCAATTGCCAACGTCCAGGGATTCCTCCCACACCAAAGGGGCCACGACCAAAAGCTCTTGCTGCTCTTCAAGTAGCCAGGCAACCCCATTCACTGCCCCACAAAGGCTGGCGCTGTCTCTTCCTGCAGCCTCCCAAAGCCCAAGATTATCTGCTTGGTGCGCTGAGTAGGCCCAGAGCCCAGCTCAGCAATTGCCAACGTACAGGGATTCCTCCCACACCAAAGGGGCCACGACCAAAAGCTCTTGCTGCTCTTCAAGTAGCCAGGCAACCCCATTCACAGCCCCACAAGTCTTGGGGCTCTCTCTTTGTATAGCATCCCAAAGTAACATAATATCTGCCTGGGCCGCTGAGTAGGCCTGGAGCCCAGCTCAGCAATTGCGAATGTCCAGGGATTCCTCCCACATCAAAGGTGCCATGACCAAAGGCTCTTGCTGCTCTTCAACTAGCCAGGCAACCCCATTCACAGCCCCACAAACGGTGGGGCTGCCTCTTTCTGCAGCCTCCCAAAGTCCACAACTATCTGCCTGGGCCGCTGAGTACAGCCGGAGCCCAGCTCAGCAATTGCCAACGTCCAGGGATTCCTCCCACACAAAGGGGCCACGACCAAAAGCTCTTGCTGCTCTTCAACTAGCCAGGCAACCCCATTCACAGACCCACAAAGGCTGGCGCTGTCTCTTCCTGCAGCCTCCCAAAGCTCAGGATTATCTGCTTGGCCCGCTGAGTACAGCCGGAGCCCAGCTCAGCAATTGCCAACGTCCAGGGATTCCTCCCACACCAAAGGGGCCACGACCAAAAGCTCTTGCTGCTCTTCAAGTAGCCAGGCAACCCCATTCACTGCCCCACAAAGGCTGGCGCTGTCTCTTCCTGCAGCCTCCCAAAGCCCAAGATTATCTGCTTGGTGCGCTGAGTAGGCCCAGAGCGCAGCTCAGCAATTGCCAACGTCCAGGGATTCCTCCCACACCACAGGGGCCACGACCAAAAGCTCTTGCTGCTCTTCAAGTAGCCAGGCAACCCCATTCACAGCCCCACAAGTCTTGGGGCTCTCTCTTTGTTAGCATCCCAAAGTCAAATAATATCTGCCTGGGCCGCTGAGTAGGCCTGGAGCCCAGCTCAGCAATTGCGAATGTCCAGGGATTCCTCCCACACCAAAGGGGCCACGACCAAAAGCTCTTGCTGCTCTTCAAGTAGCCAGGCAACCCCATTCACTGCCCCAAAAACGGTGGGGCTGTCTCTTCCTGCAGCCTCCCAAAGCCCAAGATTATCTGCTTGGTGCGCTGAGTAGGCCCAGAGCCCAGCTCAGCAATTGCCAACGTCCAGGGATTCCTCCCACACAAAGGGGCCACGACCCAAAGCTCTTGCTGCTCTTCAAGTAGCCAGGCAACCGCATTCACAGCCCCACAAAGGCTGGCGCTGCCTCTTTCTGCAGCCTCCCAAAGCTCAAGATTATCTGCCTGGGCCTCTGAGTACAGCCGGAGCCCAGCCCAGCAATTGCCAACGTCCAGGGATTCCTCCCACACCAAAGGGGCCACGACCAAAAGCTCTTGCTGCTCTTCAAGTAGCCAGGCAACCCCATTCACTGCCCCAGAGACGCTGGCGCTGTCTCTTCCTGCAGCCTCCCAAAGTCCAAGACTATCTGCTTGGTGCGCTGAGTAGGCTAAAAGCCCAGCTCAGCAATGGCCAACGTCCAGGGATTCCTCCCACACCAAAGGGGCCACGACCAAAAGCTCTTGCTGCTCTTCAAGTAGCCAGGCAACCCCATTGACTGCCCCACAAACGCTGGCGCTGTCTCTTTCTGCAGCCTCCCAACGTCCAAGACTATCTGCTTGGGACGCTGAGTACAGCCGGAGCCCAGCTCAGCAGTTGCCAACGTCCAGGGATTCCTCCCACACCAAAGGGGCCACGACCAAAAGCTCTTGCTGCTCTTCAAGTAGCCAGGCAACCCCATTCACTGCCCCACAGACGCTGGCGCTGTCTCTTCCTGCAGTCTCCCAAAGCTCAAGATTATCTGCTTGGTGCGCTGAGTAGGCCCAGAGCCCAGCTCAGCAATGGTCAACATCCAGGGATTCCTCCCACACCAAAGGGGCCACGACCCAAAGCTCTTGCTGCTCTTCAAGTAGCCAGGCAACCCCATTCACAGCCCCACAAGTCTTGGGGCTCTCTCTTTGTTAGCATCCCAAAGTCAAATAATATTTGCCTGGGCCGCTGAGTAGGCCTGGAGCCCAGCTCAGCAATTGCGAATGTCCAGGGATTCCTCCCACATCAAAGGTCCAATGACCAAAGGCTCTTGCTGCTCTTCAACTAGCCAGGCAACCCCATTCACAGACTCACAAACGGTGGGGCCGCCTCTTTCTGCAGCCTCCCAAAGCTCAAGATTATCTGCCTGGGCCGCTGAGTACAGCCGGAGCCCAGCTCAGCAATTGCCAACGTCCAGGGATTCCTCCCACACCAAAGGGGCCACGACCAAAAGCTCTTGCTGCTCTTCAAGTAGCCAGGAAACCTCATTCACAGCCCCACAAGTCTAGGAGCTATCTCTTTGTTAGCATCCCAAAGTCAAATGATATCTGCCTGGGCCGCTGAGTATGCCTGGAGCCCAGCTCAGCAATTGCGAATGTCCAGGGATTCCTCCCACACCAAAGGGGCCACGACCAAAAGCTCTTGCTGCTCTTCAAGTAGCCAGGCAACCCCATTCACTGCCCCACAAACGGTGGGGCTGTCTCTTCCTGCAGCCTCCCAACGTCCAAGACTATCTGCTTGGGCCGCTGAGTACAGCCGGAGCCCAGCTCAGCAGTTGCCAACATCCAGGGATTCCTCCCACACCAAAGGGGCCACGACCAAAAGCTCTTGCTGCTCTTCAACTAGCCAGGCAACCCCATTCACAGACCCACAAAGGCTGGCGCTGTCTCTTCCTGCAGCCTCCCAAAGCTCAGGATTATCTGCTTGGCCCGCTGAGTACAGCCGGAGCCCAGCTCAGCAATTGCCAACGTCCAGGGATTCCTCCCACACCAAAGGGGCCACGACCAAAAGCTCTTGCTGCTCTTCAAGTAGCCAGGCAACCCCATTCACTGCCCCACAAAGGCTGGCGCTGTCTCTTCCTGCAGCCTCCCAAAGCCCAAGATTATCTGCTTGGTGCGCTGAGTAGGCCCAGAGCCCAGCTCAGCAATTGCCAACGTACAGGGATTCCTCCCACACCAAAGGGGCCACGACCAAAAGCTCTTGCTGCTCTTCAAGTAGCCAGGCAACCCCATTCACAGCCCCACAAGTCTTGGGGCTCTCTCTTTGTATAGCATCCCAAAGTAACATAATATCTGCCTGGGCCGCTGAGTAGGCCTGGAGCCCAGCTCAGCAATTGCGAATGTCCAGGGATTCCTCCCACATCAAAGGTGCCATGACCAAAGGCTCTTGCTGCTCTTCAACTAGCCAGGCAACCCCATTCACAGCCCCACAAACGGTGGGGCTGCCTCTTTCTGCAGCCTCCCAAAGTCCACAACTATCTGCCTGGGCCGCTGAGTACAGCCGGAGCCCAGCTCAGCAATTGCCAACGTCCAGGGATTCCTCCCACACCAAAGGGGCCACGACCAAAAGCTCTTGCTGCTCTTCAAGTAGCCAGGCAACCCCATTCACTGCCCCACAAGTCTTGGGGCTCTCTCTTTGTTAGCATCCCAAAGTCAAATAATATCTGCCTGGGCCGCTGAGTAGGCCTGGAGCCCAGCTCAGCAATTGCGAATGTCCAGGGATTCCTCCCACACCAAAGGGGCCACGACCAAAAGCTCTTGCTGCTCTTCAAGTAGCCAGGCAACCCCATTCACTGCCCCACAAACTGTGGCACTGTCTCTTCCTGCAGCCTCCCAAAGATCAAGATTATCTGCTTGGTGCGCTGAGTAGGCCCAGAGCCCAGCTCAGCAGTTGCCAACGTCCAGGGATTCCTCCCACACCAAAGGGGCCACGACCCAAAGCTCTTGCTGCTCTTCAAGTAGGCAGGCAACCCCATTCACAGCCCCACAAGTCTTGGGGCTCTCTCTTTGCATATCATCCCAAAGTAAAATAGTATCTGCCTGGGCCGCTGAGTACAGCCGGAGCCCAGCTCAGCAATGGCCAACGTCCAGGGATTCCTCCCACACCAAAGGGGCCACGACCAAAAGCTCTTGCTGCTCTTCAAGTAGCCAGGCAACCCCATTCACTGCCCCACAGACGCTGGCGCTGTCTCTTCCTGCAGCCTCCCAAAGCTCAAGATTATCTGCTTGGTGCGCTGAGTAGGCCCAGAGCCCAGCTCAGCAATTGCCAACATCCAGGGATTCCTCCCACACCAAAGGGGCCACGACCAAAAGCTCTTGCTGCTCTTCAAGTAGCCAGGCAACCCCATTCACTGCCCCACGAACGGTGGCGCTGTCTCTTTCTGCAGCCTCCCAAAGCCCAAGACTATCTGCTTGGTGCGCTGAGTAGGCCCAGATCCCAGCTCAGCAATTGCAAACGTCCAGGGATTCCTCCCACACCAAAGGGGCCACGACCAAAAGCTCTTGCTGCTCTTCAGGTAGCCAGGCAACCACATTCACTGCCCCACAGACGCTGGCGCTGTCTCTTTCTGCAGCCTCCCAAAGTCCAAGACTATCTGCCTGGGCCGCTGAGTACAGCCGGAGCCCAGCAAAGTATTTGCCAACGTCCAGGGATTCCTCCCACACCAAAGGGGCCACGACCAAAAGCTCTTGCTGCTCTTCAAGTAGCCAGGCAACCCCATTCACTGCCCCACAGACGCTGGCGCTGTCTCTTCCTGCAGCCTCCCAAAGCCCAAGATTATCTGCTTGGTGCGCTGAGTAGGCCCAGAGCCCAGCTCAGCAATTGCCAACGTACAGGGATTCCTCCCACACAAAGGGGCCACGACCCAAAGCTCTTGCTGCTCTTCAAGTAGCCAGGCAACCGCATTCACAGCCCCACAAAGGCTGGCGCTGCCTCTTTCTGCAGCCTCCCAAAGCTCAAGATTATCTGCCTGGGCCTCTGAGTACAGCCGGAGCCCAGCCCAGCAATTGCCAACGTCCAGGGATTCCTCCCACACCAAAGGGGCCACGACCAAAAGCTCTTGCTGCTCTTCAAGTAGCCAGGCAACCCCATTCACTGCCCCACAGACGCTGGCGCTGTCTCTTCCTGCAGCCTCCCAAAGCTCAAGATTATCTGCTTGGTGCGCTGAGTAGGCCCAGAGCCCAGCTCAGCAATGGCCAACGTCCAGGGATTCCTCCCACACCAAAGGGGCCACGACCCAAAGCTCTTGCTGCTCTTCAAGTAGCCAGGCAACCCCATTCACAGCCCCACAAGTCTTGGGGCTCTCTCTTTGTTAGCATCCCAAAGTCAAATAATATTTGCCTGGGCCGCTGAGTAGGCCTGGAGCCCAGCTCAGCAATTGCGAATGTCCAGGGATTCCTCCCACATCAAAGGTCCAATGACCAAAGGCTCTTGCTGCTCTTCAACTAGCCAGGCAACCCCATTCACAGACTCACAAACGGTGGGGCTGTCTCTTTCTGCAGCCTCCCAAAGTCCAAGACTATCTGCCTGGGCTGCTGAGTACAGCCGGAGCCCAGCCCAGCAATTGTCAACGTCCAGGGATTCCTCCCACACCAAAGGGGCCACGACCAAAAGCTCTTGCTGCTCTTCAAGTAGCCAGGCAACCCCATTCACTGCCCCACAAACTCTGGTGATTTCTCTTTCTGCAGCCTCCCAAAGTCCAAGGCTATTGCCTGAACCGCTGAGTACAGCGGGAGCCCAGCTCAGCAATTGCCAACATCCAGGGATTCCTCCCACACCAAAGGGGCCACGACCAAAAGCTCTTGCTGCTCTTCAGCTACCCAGGCAACCCCATTCACAGCCCCACAAGTCTTGGGGCTCTCTCTTTGTATATCATCCCACCGTCAAATTATATGTGCCTGGGCCACTGAGTACAGCCGAAGCCCAGCTCAGCAATTGCCAACGTCCAGGGATTCCTCCCACACCAAAGGGGCCACGACCAAACGCTCTTGCTGCTCTTCAAGTAGCCAGGCAACACCATTCACTGCCCCACAAACGCTTCTGCTTTCTCTTTCTGCAGCCTCCCAAAGTCCAAGACTATCTGCCTCCACCGCTCAGTAGGCCCGAAGCCCAGCTCAGCAATTGTGACCGTGCAGGGATTCCTCCCACACCAAAGAGGCAACGACCAAAAGCTCTTGCTGCTCTTCAAGTAGCCAGGCAACCCCATTCACTGCCCCACAAGTCTTGGGGTTCTCTCTTTGTGTAGCATCCCAAAGTCAAATTATATGTGCCTGCGCCGCTGAGTAGGCCCGGAGCCCGGCTCAGTATTTGCCAACGTCCAGGAATTCCTCCCACACCAAATGTGCCATGACCAAAAGCTCTTGCTACTCTTCAAGTAGCCAGGCAACCCCATTCACTGCTCCACAAACGCTGGCGCTGTCTCTTTCTGCAGACTCCCAAAGTCAAAGACTATCTGCCTGCGCCGCTGAGTACAGCCGGAGCCCAGCCCAGCAATTGTCAACGTCCAGGGATTCCTCCCACACCAAAGGGGCCACGACCAAAAGCTCTTGCTGCTCTTCATCTAGCCAGGCAACCCCATTCACTGCCCCACAAACGCTGGCGCTGTCTCTTTCTGCAGCCTCCCAAAGTCCAAGGCTATTGCCTGAACTGCTGAGTACAGCCGGAGCCCAGCTCAGTATTTGCCAACGTCCAGGGATTCCTCCAACACCAAAGGTGCCATGACAAAAGGCTCTTGCTGCTCTTCAAGTAGCCAGGCAACCCCATTCACAGCCCCACAAACGCTGGTGCTGTCTCTTTCTGCAGCCTCCCAAAGTCCAAGACTATCTGCCTGCACCGCTCAGTAGGCCCGAAGCCCAGCCCAGCAATTGCCAACGTACAGGGATTCCTCCCACACCAAAGGGGCCACGACCAAAAGCTCTTGCTGCTCTTCAAGTAGCCAGGCAACCCCATTCACAGCCCCACAAGTCTTGGGGCTCTCTCTTTGTATAGCATCCCAAAGTCAAATAATATCTGCCTGGGCCGCTGAGTAGGCCTGGAGCCCAGCTCAGCAATTGCGAATGTCCAGGGATTCCTCCCACATCAAAGGTGCCATGACCAAAGGCTCTTGCTGCTCTTCAACTAGCCAGGCAACCCCATTCACAGCCCCACAAACGGTGGGGCTGCCTCTTTCTGCAGCCTCCCAAAGTCCACAACTATCTGCCTGGGCCGCTGAGTACAGCCGGAGCCCAGCTCAGCAATTGCCAACGTCCAGGGATTCCTCCCACACCAAAGGGGCCACGACCAAAAGCTCTTGCTGCTCTTCAAGTAGCCAGGCAACCCCATTCACTGCCCCACAAGTCTTGGGGCTCTCTCTTTGTTAGCATCCCAAAGTCAAATAATATCTGCCTGGGCCGCTGAGTAGGCCTGGAGCCCAGCTCAGCAATTGCGAATGTCCAGGGATTCCTCCCACACCAAAGGGGCCACGACCAAAAGCTCTTGCTGCTCTTCAAGTAGCCAGGCAACCCCATTCACTGCCCCACAAACTGTGGCACTGTCTCTTCCTGCAGCCTCCCAAAGATCAAGATTATCTGCTTGGTGCGCTGAGTAGGCCCAGAGCCCAGCTCAGCAGTTGCCAACATCCAGGGATTCCTCCCACACCAAAGGGGCCACGACCCAAAGCTCTTGCTGCTCTTCAAGTAGGCAGGCAACCCCATTCACAGCCCCACAAGTCTTGGGGCTCTCTCTTTGCATATCATCCCAAAGTAAAATAGTATCTGCCTGGGCCGCTGAGTACAGCCGGAGCCCAGCTCAGCAATGGCCAACGTCCAGGGATTCCTCCCACACCAAAGGGGCCACGACCAAAAGCTCTTGCTGCTCTTCAAGTAGCCAGGCAACCCCATTCACTGCCCCACAGACGCTGGCGCTGTCTCTTCCTGCAGCCTCCCAAAGCTCAAGATTATCTGCTTGGTGCGCTGAGTAGGCCCAGAGCCCAGCTCAGCAATTGCCAACATCCAGGGATTCCTCCCACACCAAAGGGGCCACGACCAAAAGCTCTTGCTGCTCTTCAAGTAGCCAGGCAACCCCATTCACTGCCCCACGAACGGTGGCGCTGTCTCTTTCTGCAGCCTCCCAAAGCCCAAGACTATCTGCTTGGTGCGCTGAGTAGGCCCAGATCCCAGCTCAGCAATTGCAAACGTCCAGGGATTCCTCCCACACCAAAGGGGCCACGACCAAAAGCTCTTGCTGCTCTTCAGGTAGCCAGGCAACCACATTCACTGCCCCACAGACGCTGGCGCTGTCTCTTTCTGCAGCCTCCCAAAGTCCAAGACTATCTGCCTGGGCCGCTGAGTACAGCCGGAGCCCAGCAAAGTATTTGCCAACGTCCAGGGATTCCTCCCACACCAAAGGGGCCACGACCAAAAGCTCTTGCTGCTCTTCAAGTAGCCAGGCAACCCCATTCACTGCCCCACAGACGCTGGCGCTGTCTCTTCCTGCAGCCTCCCAAAGCCCAAGATTATCTGCTTGGTGCGCTGAGTAGGCCCAGAGCCCAGCTCAGCAATTGCCAACGTCCAGGGATTCCTCCCACACAAAGGGGCCACGACCCAAAGCTCTTGCTGCTCTTCAAGTAGCCAGGCAACCGCATTCACAGCCCCACAAAGGCTGGCGCTGCCTCTTTCTGCAGCCTCCCAAAGCTCAAGATTATCTGCCTGGGCCTCTGAGTACAGCCGGAGCCCAGCCCAGCAATTGCCAACGTCCAGGGATTCCTCCCACACCAAAGGGGCCACGACCAAAAGCTCTTGCTGCTCTTCAAGTAGCCAGGCAACCCCATTCACTGCCCCACAGACGCTGGCGCTGTCTCTTCCTGCAGCCTCCCAAAGCTCAAGATTATCTGCTTGGTGCGCTGAGTAGGCCCAGAGCCCAGCTCAGCAATGGCCAACGTCCAGGGATTCCTCCCACACCAAAGGGGCCACGACCCAAAGCTCTTGCTGCTCTTCAAGTAGCCAGGCAACCCCATTCACAGCCCCACAAGTCTTGGGGCTCTCTCTTTGTTAGCATCCCAAAGTCAAATAATATTTGCCTGGGCCGCTGAGTAGGCCTGGAGCCCAGCTCAGCAATTGCGAATGTCCAGGGATTCCTCCCACATCAAAGGTCCAATGACCAAAGGCTCTTGCTGCTCTTCAACTAGCCAGGCAACCCCATTCACAGACTCACAAACGGTGGGGCTGTCTCTTTCTGCAGCCTCCCAAAGTCCAAGACTATCTGCCTGGGCTGCTGAGTACAGCCGGAGCCCAGCCCAGCAATTGTCAACGTCCAGGGATTCCTCCCACACCAAAGGGGCCACGACCAAAAGCTCTTGCTGCTCTTCAAGTAGCCAGGCAACCCCATTCACTGCCCCACAAACTCTGGTGATTTCTCTTTCTGCAGCCTCCCAAAGTCCAAGGCTATTGCCTGAACCGCTGAGTACAGCGGGAGCCCAGCTCAGCAATTGCCAACGTCCAGGGATTCCTCCCACACCAAAGGGGCCATGACCAAAAGCTCTTGCTGCTCTTCAGCTACCCAGGCAACCCCATTCACAGCCCCACAAGTCTTGGGGCTCTCTCTTTGTATATCATCCCACCGTCAAATTATATGTGCCTGGGCCACTGAGTACAGCCGAAGCCCAGCTCAGCAATTGCCAACGTCCAGGGATTCCTCCCACACCAAAGGGGCCACGACCAAACGCTCTTGCTGCTCTTCAAGTAGCCAGGCAACACCATTCACTGCCCCACAAACGCTTCTGCTTTCTCTTTCTGCAGCCTCCCAAAGTCCAAGACTATCTGCCTCCACCGCTCAGTAGGCCCGAAGCCCAGCTCAGCAATTGTGACCGTGCAGGGATTCCTCCCACACCAAAGAGGCAACGACCAAAAGCTCTTGCTGCTCTTCAAGTAGCCAGGCAACCCCATTCACTGCCCCACAAGTCTTGGGGTTCTCTCTTTGTGTAGCATCCCAAAGTCAAATTATATGTGCCTGCGCCGCTGAGTAGGCCCGGAGCCCGGCTCAGTATTTGCCAACGTCCAGGAATTCCTCCCACACCAAATGTGCCATGACCAAAAGCTCTTGCTACTCTTCAAGTAGCCAGGCAACCCCATTCACTGCTCCACAAACGCTGGCGCTGTCTCTTTCTGCAGACTCCCAAAGTCAAAGACTATCTGCCTGCGCCGCTGAGTACAGCCGGAGCCCAGCCCAGCAATTGTCAACGTCCAGGGATTCCTCCCACACCAAAGGGGCCACGACCAAAAGCTCTTGCTGCTCTTCATCTAGCCAGGCAACCCCATTCACTGCCCCACAAACGCTGGCGCTGTCTCTTTCTGCAGCCTCCCAAAGTCCAAGGCTATTGCCTGAACTGCTGAGTACAGCCGGAGCCCAGCTCAGTATTTGCCAACGTCCAGGGATTCCTCCAACACCAAAGGTGCCATGACAAAAGGCTCTTGCTGCTCTTCAAGTAGCCAGGCAACCCCATTCACAGCCCCACAAACGCTGGTGCTGTCTCTTTCTGCAGCCTCCCAAAGTCCAAGACTATCTGCCTGCACCGCTCAGTAGGCCCGAAGCCCAGCCCAGCAATTGCAAACGTCCAGGGATTCCTCCCACACCAAAGGGGCCACGACCAAAAGCTCTTGCTGCTCTTCAAGTAGCCAGGCAACCCCATTCACTGCCCCACAGACGCTGGCGCTGTCTCTTCCTGCAGCCTCCCAAAGCCCAAGATTATCTGCTTGGTGCGCTGAGTAGGCCCAGAGCGCAGCTCAGCAATTGCCAACGTCCAGGGATTCCTCCCACACCACAGGGGCCACGACCAAAAGCTCTTGCTGCTCTTCAAGTAGCCAGGCAACCCCATTCACAGCCCCACAAGTCTTGGGGCTCTCTCTTTGTTAGCATCCCAAAGTCAAATAATATCTGCCTGGGCCGCTGAGTAGGCCTGGAGCCCAGCTCAGCAATTGCGAATGTCCAGGGATTCCTCCCACACCAAAGGGGCCACGACCAAAAGCTCTTGCTGCTCTTCAAGTAGCCAGGCAACCCCATTTAGAGCTCCACAAGTCTTGGGGCTCTCTCTATGTATAGCATCCCAAAGTAAAATAATATCTGCCTAGGCCGCTGAGTAGGCCTGGAACCCAGCTCAGCAATTGCGAATGTCCAGGGATTCCTCCCACACCAAAGGGGCCACGACCAAAAGCTCTTGCTGCTCTTCAAGTAGCCAGGCAACCCCATTCACTGCCCCACAGACGCTGGCGCTGTCTCTTCCTGCAGCCTCCCAAAGTCCAAGACTATCTGCTTGGTGCACTGAGTAGGCCTGGAGCCCAGCTCAGCAATTGCCAACATCCAGGGATTCCTCCCACACCAAAGGGGCCACGACCAAAAGCTCTTGCTGCTCTTCAAGTAGCCAGGCAACCCCATTCACTGCCCCACAGACGCTGGCGCTGTCTCTTCCTGCAGCCTCCCAAAGCCCAAGACTATCTGCTTGGTGCACTGAGTAGGCCCAGAGCGCAGCTCAGCAATTGCCAACGTCCAGGGATTCCTCCCACACCACAGGGGCCACGACCAAAAGCTCTTGCTGCTCTTCAAGTAGCCAGGCAACCCCATTCACAGCCCCACAAGTCTTGGGGCTCTCTCTTTGTTAGCATCCCAAAGTCAAATAATATCTGCCTGGGCCGCTGAGTAGGCCTGGAGCCCAGCTCAGCAATTGCGAATGTCCAGGGATTCCTCCCACACCAAAGGGGCCACGACCAAAAGCTCTTGCTGCTCTTCAAGTAGCCAGGCAACCCCATTCACTGCCCCAAAAACGGTGGGGCTGTCTCTTCCTGCAGCCTCCCAAAGCCCAAGATTATCTGCTTGGTGCGCTGAGTAGGCCCAGAGCCCAGCTCAGCAATTGCCAACGTCCAGGGATTCCTCCCACACAAAGGGGCCACGACCCAAAGCTCTTGCTGCTCTTCAAGTAGCCAGGCAACCGCATTCACAGCCCCACAAAGGCTGGCGCTGCCTCTTTCTGCAGCCTCCCAAAGCTCAAGATTATCTGCCTGGGCCTCTGAGTACAGCCGGAGCCCAGCCCAGCAATTGCCAACGTCCAGGGATTCCTCCCACACCAAAGGGGCCACGACCAAAAGCTCTTGCTGCTCTTCAAGTAGCCAGGCAACCCCATTCACAGCCCCACAAACGCTGGCGCTGTCTCTTCCTGCAGCCTCCCAAAGTCCAAGACTATCTGCTTGGTGCGCTGAGTAGGCTCAAAGCCCAGCTCAGCAATGGCCAACGTCCAGGGATTCCTCCCACACCAAAGGGGCCACGACCAAAAGCTCTTGCTGCTCTTCAAGTAGCCAGGCAACCCCATTCACTGCCCCACAGACGCTGGCGCTGTCTCTTTCTGCAGCCTCCCAACGTCCAAGACTATCTGCTTGGGCCGCTGAGTACAGCCGGAGCCCAGCTCAGCAGTTGCCAACATCCAGGGATTCCTCCCACACCAAAGGGGCCACGACCAAAAGCTCTTGCTGCTCTTCAACTAGCCAGGCAACCCCATTCACAGACCCACAAAGGCTGGCGCTGTCTCTTCCTGCAGCCTCCCAAAGCTCAGGATTATCTGCTTGGCCCGCTGAGTACAGCCGGAGCCCAGCTCAGCAATTGCCAACGTCCAGGGATTCCTCCCACACCAAAGGGGCCACGACCAAAAGCTCTTGCTGCTCTTCAAGTAGCCAGGCAACCCCATTCACTGCCCCACAAAGGCTGGCGCTGTCTCTTCCTGCAGCCTCCCAAAGCCCAAGATTATCTGCTTGGTGCGCTGAGTAGGCCCAGAGCCCAGCTCAGCAATTGCCAACGTACAGGGATTCCTCCCACACCAAAGGGGCCACGACCAAAAGCTCTTGCTGCTCTTCAAGTAGCCAGGCAACCCCATTCACAGCCCCACAAGTCTTGGGGCTCTCTCTTTGTATAGCATCCCAAAGTAACATAATATCTGCCTGGGCCGCTGAGTAGGCCTGGAGCCCAGCTCAGCAATTGCGAATGTCCAGGGATTCCTCCCACATCAAAGGTGCCATGACCAAAGGCTCTTGCTGCTCTTCAACTAGCCAGGCAACCCCATTCACAGCCCCACAAACGGTGGGGCTGCCTCTTTCTGCAGCCTCCCAAAGTCCACAACTATCTGCCTGGGCCGCTGAGTACAGCCGGAGCCCAGCTCAGCAATTGCCAACGTCCAGGGATTCCTCCCACACCAAAGGGGCCACGACCAAAAGCTCTTGCTGCTCTTCAAGTAGCCAGGCAACCCCATTCACTGCCCCACAAGTCTTGGGGCTCTCTCTTTGTTAGCATCCCAAAGTCAAATAATATCTGCCTGGGCCGCTGAGTAGGCCTGGAGCCCAGCTCAGCAATTGCGAATGTCCAGGGATTCCTCCCACACCAAAGGGGCCACGACCAAAAGCTCTTGCTGCTCTTCAAGTAGCCAGGCAACCCCATTCACTGCCCCACAAACTGTGGCACTGTCTCTTCCTGCAGCCTCCCAAAGATCAAGATTATCTGCTTGGTGCGCTGAGTAGGCCCAGAGCCCAGCTCAGCAGTTGCCAACGTCCAGGGATTCCTCCCACACCAAAGGGGCCACGACCCAAAGCTCTTGCTGCTCTTCAAGTAGGCAGGCAACCCCATTCACAGCCCCACAAGTCTTGGGGCTCTCTCTTTGCATATCATCCCAAAGTAAAATAGTATCTGCCTGGGCCGCTGAGTACAGCCGGAGCCCAGCTCAGCAATGGCCAACGTCCAGGGATTCCTCCCACACCAAAGGGGCCACGACCAAAAGCTCTTGCTGCTCTTCAAGTAGCCAGGCAACCCCATTCACTGCCCCACAGACGCTGGCGCTGTCTCTTCCTGCAGCCTCCCAAAGCTCAAGATTATCTGCTTGGTGCGCTGAGTAGGCCCAGAGCCCAGCTCAGCAATTGCCAACATCCAGGGATTCCTCCCACACCAAAGGGGCCACGACCAAAAGCTCTTGCTGCTCTTCAAGTAGCCAGGCAACCCCATTCACTGCCCCACGAACGGTGGCGCTGTCTCTTTCTGCAGCCTCCCAAAGCCCAAGACTATCTGCTTGGTGCGCTGAGTAGGCCCAGATCCCAGCTCAGCAATTGCAAACGTCCAGGGATTCCTCCCACACCAAAGGGGCCACGACCAAAAGCTCTTGCTGCTCTTCAGGTAGCCAGGCAACCACATTCACTGCCCCACAGACGCTGGCGCTGTCTCTTTCTGCAGCCTCCCAAAGTCCAAGACTATCTGCCTGGGCCGCTGAGTACAGCCGGAGCCCAGCAAAGTATTTGCCAACGTCCAGGGATTCCTCCCACACCAAAGGGGCCACGACCAAAAGCTCTTGCTGCTCTTCAAGTAGCCAGGCAACCCCATTCACTGCCCCACAGACGCTGGCGCTGTCTCTTCCTGCAGCCTCCCAAAGCCCAAGATTATCTGCTTGGTGCGCTGAGTAGGCCCAGAGCCCAGCTCAGCAATTGCCAACGTACAGGGATTCCTCCCACACAAAGGGGCCACGACCCAAAGCTCTTGCTGCTCTTCAAGTAGCCAGGCAACCCCATTCACAGCCCCACAAGTCTTGGGGCTCTCTCTTTGTTAGCATCCCAAAGTCAAATAATATTTGCCTGGGCCGCTGAGTAGGCCTGGAGCCCAGCTCAGCAATTGCGAATGTCCAGGGATTCCTCCCACATCAAAGGTCCAATGACCAAAGGCTCTTGCTGCTCTTCAACTAGCCAGGCAACCCCATTCACAGACTCACAAACGGTGGGGCTGTCTCTTTCTGCAGCCTCCCAAAGTCCAAGACTATCTGCCTGGGCTGCTGAGTACAGCCGGAGCCCAGCCCAGCAATTGTCAACGTCCAGGGATTCCTCCCACACCAAAGGGGCCACGACCAAAAGCTCTTGCTGCTCTTCAAGTAGCCAGGCAACCCCATTCACTGCCCCACAAACTCTGGTGATTTCTCTTTCTGCAGCCTCCCAAAGTCCAAGGCTATTGCCTGAACCGCTGAGTACAGCGGGAGCCCAGCTCAGCAATTGCCAACGTCCAGGGATTCCTCCCACACCAAAGGGGCCATGACCAAAAGCTCTTGCTGCTCTTCAGCTACCCAGGCAACCCCATTCACAGCCCCACAAGTCTTGGGGCTCTCTCTTTGTATATCATCCCACCGTCAAATTATATGTGCCTGGGCCACTGAGTACAGCCGAAGCCCAGCTCAGCAATTGCCAACGTCCAGGGATTCCTCCCACACCAAAGGGGCCACGACCAAACGCTCTTGCTGCTCTTCAAGTAGCCAGGCAACACCATTCACTGCCCCACAAACGCTTCTGCTTTCTCTTTCTGCAGCCTCCCAAAGTCCAAGACTATCTGCCTCCACCGCTCAGTAGGCCCGAAGCCCAGCTCAGCAATTGTGACCGTGCAGGGATTCCTCCCACACCAAAGAGGCAACGACCAAAAGCTCTTGCTGCTCTTCAAGTAGCCAGGCAACCCCATTCACTGCCCCACAAGTCTTGGGGTTCTCTCTTTGTGTAGCATCCCAAAGTCAAATTATATGTGCCTGCGCCGCTGAGTAGGCCCGGAGCCCGGCTCAGTATTTGCCAACGTCCAGGAATTCCTCCCACACCAAATGTGCCATGACCAAAAGCTCTTGCTGCTCTTCATCTAGCCAGGCAACCCCATTCACTGCCCCACAAACGCTGGCGCTGTCTCTTTCTGCAGCCTCCCAAAGTCCAAGGCTATTGCCTGAACTGCTGAGTACAGCCGGAGCCCAGCTCAGTATTTGCCAACGTCCAGGGATTCCTCCAACACCAAAGGTGCCATGACAAAAGGCTCTTGCTGCTCTTCAAGTAGCCAGGCAACCCCATTCACAGCCCCACAAACGCTGGTGCTGTCTCTTTCTGCAGCCTCCCAAAGTCCAAGACTATCTGCCTGCACCGCTCAGTAGGCCCGAAGCCCAGCCCAGCAATTGCAAACGTCCAGGGATTCCTCCCACACCAAAGGGGCCACGACCAAAAGCTCTTGCTGCTCTTCAAGTAGCCAGGCAACCCCATTCACTGCCCCACAGACGCTGGCGCTGTCTCTTCCTGCAGCCTCCCAAAGCCCAAGATTATCTGCTTGGTGCGCTGAGTAGGCCCAGAGCGCAGCTCAGCAATTGCCAACGTCCAGGGATTCCTCCCACACCACAGGGGCCACGACCAAAAGCTCTTGCTGCTCTTCAAGTAGCCAGGCAACCCCATTCACAGCCCCACAAGTCTTGGGGCTCTCTCTTTGTTAGCATCCCAAAGTCAAATAATATCTGCCTGGGCCGCTGAGTAGGCCTGGAGCCCAGCTCAGCAATTGCGAATGTCCAGGGATTCCTCCCACACCAAAGGGGCCACGACCAAAAGCTCTTGCTGCTCTTCAAGTAGCCAGGCAACCCCATTTAGAGCTCCACAAGTCTTGGGGCTCTCTCTATGTATAGCATCCCAAAGTAAAATAATATCTGCCTAGGCCGCTGAGTAGGCCTGGAACCCAGCTCAGCAATTGCGAATGTCCAGGGATTCCTCCCACACCAAAGGGGCCACGACCAAAAGCTCTTGCTGCTCTTCAAGTAGCCAGGCAACCCCATTCACTGCCCCACAGACGCTGGCGCTGTCTCTTCCTGCAGCCTCCCAAAGTCCAAGACTATCTGCTTGGTGCACTGAGTAGGCCTGGAGCCCAGCTCAGCAATTGCCAACATCCAGGGATTCCTCCCACACCAAAGGGGCCACGACCAAAAGCTCTTGCTGCTCTTCAAGTAGCCAGGCAACCCCATTCACTGCCCCACAGACGCTGGCGCTGTCTCTTCCTGCAGCCTCCCAAAGCCCAAGACTATCTGCTTGGTGCACTGAGTAGGCCCAGAGCGCAGCTCAGCAATTGCCAACGTCCAGGGATTCCTCCCACACCACAGGGGCCACGACCAAAAGCTCTTGCTGCTCTTCAAGTAGCCAGGCAACCCCATTCACAGCCCCACAAGTCTTGGGGCTCTCTCTTTGTTAGCATCCCAAATTCAGATAATATCTGCCTGGGCCGCTGAGTAGGCCTGGAGCCCAGCTCAGCAATTGCGAATGTCCAGGGATTCCTCCCACACCAAAGGGGCCACGACCAAAAGCTCTTGCTGCTCTTCAAGTAGCCAGGCAACCCTATTCACTGCCCTGCAAACGCTGGCGCTGTCTCTTCCTGCAGCCTCCCAAAGCCCAAGATTATCTGCTTGGTGCGCTGAGTAGGCCCAGAGCCCAGCTCAGCAATTGCCAACGTCCAGGGATTCCTCCCACAGCAATCGGGCCACGACCAAAAGCTCTTGCTGCTCTTCAAATAGCCAGGCAACCCCATTTAGAGCTCCACAAGTCTTGGGGCCCTCTCTATGTATAGCATCCCAAAGTAAAATAATATATGCCTAGGATGCTGAGTAGGCCTGGAACCCAGCTCAGCAATTGCGAATGTCCAGGGATTCCTCCCACACCAAAGGTGAAATGACCAAAGGCTCTTGCTGCTCTTCAACTAGGCAGGCAACCCCATTCACAGCCCCACAAACGGTGGGGCTGCCTCTTTCTGCAGCCTCCGAAAGCCCAAGATTATCTGCTTGGTGCGCTGAGTAGGCTAAAAGCCCAGCTCAGCAATGGCCAACGTCCAGGGATTCCTCCCACACCAAAGGGGCCACGACCAAAAGCTCTTGCTGCTCTTCAAGTAGCCAGGCAACCCCATTCACTGCCCCACAAAGGCTGGCGCTGTCTCTTTCTGCAGCCTGCCAAAGTCCAAGATTATCTGCTTGGTGCGCTTAGTAGGCCCAGAGCCCAGCTCAGCAATTGCAAACGCCCAGGGATTCCTCCCACAGCAATGGGGCCACGACCAAAAGCTCTTGCTGCTCTTCAAGTAGCCAGGCAACCCCATTCACTGCCCCACAAAGGCTGGCGCTGTCTCTTTCTGCAGCCTCCCAAAGTCCAAGACTGTCTGCCTGGTCTGCTGAGCAGAGCCGGAGCCCAGCTCAGCAATGGCCAACGTCCAGGGATTCCTCCCACACCAAAGGGGCCACGACCAAAAGCTCTTGCTGCTCTTCAAGTAGCCAGGCAACCCCATTCACAGCCCCACAAGTCTTGGGGCTCTCTCTTTGTTAGCATCCCAAAGTCAAATAATATCTGCCTGGGACGCTGAGTAGGCCTGGAGCCCAGCTCAGCAATTGCGAATGTCCAGGGATTCCTCCCACACCAAAGGGGCCATGACCAAAAGCTCTTGCTGCTCTTCAAGTAGCCAGGCAACCCCATTCACTGCCCCACAAAGGCTGGCGCTGTCTCTTCCTGCAGCCTCCCAAAGCTCAAGATTATCTGCTTGGTCCGCTGAGTACAGCCGGAGCCCAGCCCAGCAATTGCCAACGTCCAGGGATTCCTCCCACACCAAAGGGGCCACGACCAAAAGCTCTTGCTGCTCTTCAAGTAGCCAGGCAACCCCATTCACTACCCCACAAACGCTGGCGCTGTCTCTTCCTGCAGCCTCCCAAAGTCCAAGACTATCTGCTTGGTGCACTGAGTAGGCTCAGAGCCCAGCTCAGCAATTGCCAACGTCCAGGGATTCCTCCCACACCACAGGGGCCACGACCCAAAGCTCTTGCTGCTCTTCAAGTAGCCAGGCAACCCCATTCACTGCCCCACAAACGGTGGGGCTGTCTCTTCCTGCAGCCTCCCAAAGCCCAAGATTATCTGCTTGGTCCGCTGAGTACAGCCGGAGCCCAGCTCAGCAATTGCGAATGTCCAGGGATTCCTCCCACACCAAAGGGGCCACGACCAAAAGCTCTTGCTGCTCTTCAAGTAGCCAGGCAACCCCATTTAGAGCTCCACAAGTCTTGGGGCTCTCTCTATGTATAGCATCCCAAAGTAAAATAATATCTGCCTAGGCCGCTGAGTAGGCCTGGAACCCAGCTCAGCAATTGCGAATGTCCAGGGATTCCTCCCACACCAAAGGGGCCACGACCCAAAGCTCTTGCTGCTCTTCAAGTAGCCAGGCAACCCCATTCACTGCCCCACAAAGGCTGGCGCTGTCTCTTCCTGCAGCCTCCCAAAGCCCAAGACTATCTGCCTGGGCCGCTGAGTACAGCCAGAGCCCAGCTCAGCAATGGCCAACGTCCAGGGATTCCTCCCACACCAAAGGGGCCACGACCAAAAGCTCTTGCTGCTCTTCAAGTAGCCAGGCAACCCCATTCACTGCCCCACAGACGCTGGCGCTGTCTCTTCCTGCAGCCTCCCAAAGTCCAAGACTATCTGCTTGGTGCACTGAGTAGGCCTGGAGCCCAGCTCAGCAATTGCCAACATCCAGGGATTCCTCCCACACCAAAGGGGCCACGACCAAAAGCTCTTGCTGCTCTTCAAGTAGCCAGGCAACCCCATTCACAGCCCCACAAGTCTTGGGGCTCTCTGTTAGCATCCCAAAGTCAAATAATATCTGCCTGGGCCGCTGAGTAGGCCTGGAGCCCAGCTCAGCAATTGCGAATGTCCAGGGATTCCTCCCACACCAAAGGGGCCACGACCAAAAGCTCTTGCTGCTCTTCAAGTAGCCAGGCAACCCCATTTAGAGCTCCACAAGTCTTGGGGCTCTCTCTATGTATAGCATCCGAAAGTAAAATAATATCTGCCTAGGCCGCTGAGTAGGCCTGGAACCCAGCTCAGCAATTGCGAATGTCCAGGGATTCCTCCCACACCAAAGGGGCCACGACCAAAAGCTCTTGCTGCTCTTCAAGTAGCCAGGCAACCCCATTCACTGCCCCACAGACGCTGGCGCTGTCTCTTCCTGCAGCCTCCCAAAGTCCAAGACTATCTGCTTGGTGCACTGAGTAGGCCTGGAGCCCAGCTCAGCAATTGCCAACATCCAGGGATTCCTCCCACACCAAAGGGGCCACGACCAAAAGCTCTTGCTGCTCTTCAAGTAGCCAGGCAACCCCATTCACTGCCCCACAGACGCTGGCGCTGCCTCTTCCTGCAGCCTCCCAAAGCCCAAGATTATCTGCTTGGTGCGCTGAGTAGGCCCAGAGCGCAGCTCAGCAATTGCAAACGTCCAGGGATTCCTCCCACACCACAGGGGCCACGACCAAAAGCTCTTGCTCTCTTCAAGTAGCCAGGCAACCCCATTCACAGCCCCACAAGTCTTGGGGCTCTCTCTTTGTTAGCATCCCAAAGTCAAATAATATCTGCCTGGGCCGCTGAGTAGGCCTGGAGCCCAGCTCAGCAATTGCGAATGTCCAGGGATTCCTCCCACACCAAAGGGGCCACGACCAAAAGCTCTTGCTGCTCTTTAGGTAGCCAGGCAACCCCATTCACTGCCCCAAAAACGGTGGGGCTGTCTCTTCCTGCAGCCTCCCAAAGCCCAAGATTATCTGCTTGGTGCGCTGAGTAGGCCCAGAGCCCAGCTCAGCAATTGCCAACGTCCAGGGATTCCTCCCACACAAAGGGGCCACGACCCAAAGCTCTTGCTGCTCTTCAAGTAGCCAGGCAACCCCATTTAGAGCTCCACAAGTCTTGGGGCTCTCTCTATGTATAGCATCCCAAAGTAAAATAATATCTGCCTAGGCCGCTGAGTAGGCCTGGAACCCAGCTCAGCAATTGCGAATGTCCAGGGATTTCTCCCACACCAAAGGGGCCACGACCAAAAGCTCTTGCTGCTCTTCAAGTAGCCAGGCAACCCCATTCACTGCCCCGCAGACGCTGGTGCTGTCTCTTCCTGCAGCCTCCCAAAGTCCAAGACTATCTGCTTGGTGCGCTGAGTAGGCTCAAAGCCCAGCTCAGCAATTGCCAACGTCCAGGGATTCCTCCCACACCAAAGGGGCCACGACCAAAAGCTCTTGCTGCTCTTCAAGTAGCCAGGCAACCCCATTTAGAGCTCCACAAGTCTTGGGGCCCTCTCTATGTATAGCATCCCAAAGTAAAATAATATCTGCCTAGGCTGCTGAGTAGGCCTGGAGCCCAGCTCAGCAATTGCGAAAGTCCAGGGATTCCTCCCACACCAAAGGGGCCACGACCAAAAGCTCTTGCTGCTCTTCAGGTAGCCAGGCAACCCCATTCACTGCCCCACAGACGCTGGCGCTGTCTCTTCCTGCAGCCTCCCAAAGTCCAAGACTATCTGCTTGGTGCGCTGAGTAGGCTCAAAGCCCAGCTCAGCAATTGCCAACGTCCAGGGATTCCTCCCACACCAAAGGGGCCACGACCAAAAGCTCTTGCTGCTCTTCAAATAGCCAGGCAACCCCATTTAGAGCTCCACAAGTCTTGGGGCCCTCTCTATGTATAGCATCCCAAAGTAAAATAATATATGCCTAGGATGCTGAGTAGGCCTGGAACCCAGCTCAGCAATTGCTAATGTCCAGGGATTCCTTCCACACCAAAGGGGCCACGACCAAAAGCTCTTGCTGCTCTTCAAGTAGCCAGGCAACCCCATTCACTGCCCCACAGATGCTGGCGCTGTCTCTTCCTGCAGCCTCCCAAAGTCCAAGACTATCTGCTTGGTGCACTGAGTAGGCCTGGAGCCCAGCTCAGCAATTGCCAACATCCAGGGATTCCTCCCACACCAAAGGGGCCACGACCAAAAGCTCTTGCTGCTCTTCAAGTAGCCAGGCAACCCCATTCACTGCCCCACAGACGCTGGCGCTGTCTCTTCCTGCAGCCTCCCAAAGCCCAAGACTATCTGCTTGGTGCACTGAGTAGGCCCAGAGCGCAGCTCAGCAATTGCCAACGTCCAGGGATTCCTCCCACACCACAGGGGCCACGACCAAAAGCTCTTGCTGCTCTTCAAGTAGCCAGGCAACCCCATTCACAGCCCCACAAGTCTTGGGGCTCTCTCTTTGTTAGCATCCCAAATTCAGATAATATCTGCCTGGGCCGCTGAGTAGGCCTGGAGCCCAGCTCAGCAATTGCGAATGTCCAGGGATTCCTCCCACACCAAAGGGGCCACGACCAAAAGCTCTTGCTGCTCTTCAAGTAGCCAGGCAACCCCATTCACTGCCCTGCAAACGCTGGCGCTGTCTCTTCCTGCAGCCTCCCAAAGCCCAAGATTATCTGCTTGGTGCGCTGAGTAGGCCCAGAGCCCAGCTCAGCAATTGCCAACGTCCAGGGATTCCTCCCACAGCAATCGGGCCACGACCAAAAGCTCTTGCTGCTCTTCAAATAGCCAGGCAACCCCATTTAGAGCTCCACAAGTCTTGGGGCCCTCTCTATGTATAGCATCCCAAAGTAAAATAATATATGCCTAGGATGCTGAGTAGGCCTGGAACCCAGCTCAGCAATTGCGAATGTCCAGGGATTCCTCCCACACCAAAGGTGAAATGACCAAAGGCTCTTGCTGCTCTTCAACTAGGCAGGCAACCCCATTCACAGCCCCACAAACGGTGGGGCTGCCTCTTTCTGCAGCCTCCGAAAGCCCAAGATTATCTGCTTGGTGCGCTGAGTAGGCTAAAAGCCCAGCCCAGCAATGGCCAACGTCCAGGGATTCCTCCCACACCAAAGGGGCCACGACCAAAAGCTCTTGCTGCTCTTCAAGTAGCCAGGCAACCCCATTCACTGCCCCACAAAGGCTGGCGCTGTCTCTTTCTGCAGCCTGCCAAAGTCCAAGATTATCTGCCTGGTCTGCTGAGCAGAGCCGGAGCCCAGCTCAGCAATGGCCAACGTCCAGGGATTCCTCCCACACCAAAGGGGCCACGACCAAAAGCTCTTGCTGCTCTTCAAGTAGCCAGGCAACCCCATTCACAGCCCCACAAGTCTTGGGGCTCTCTCTTTGTTAGCATCCCAAAGTCAAATAATATCTGCCTGGGACGCTGAGTAGGCCTGGAGCCCAGCTCAGCAATTGCGAATGTCCAGGGATTCCTCCCACACCAAAGGGGCCATGACCAAAAGCTCTTGCTGCTCTTCAAGTAGCCAGGCAACCCCATTCACTGCCCCACAAAGGCTGGCGCTGTCTCTTCCTGCAGCCTCCCAAAGCTCAAGATTATCTGCTTGGTCCGCTGAGTACAGCCGGAGCCCAGCTCAGCAATTGCGAATATCCAGGGATTCCTCCCACACCAAAGGGGCCACGACCAAAAGCTCTTGCTGCTCTTCAAGTAGCCAGGCAACCCCATTTAGAGCTCCACAAGTCTTGGGGCTCTCTCTATGTATAGCATCCCAAAGTAAAATAATATCTGCCTAGGCCGCTGAGTAGGCCTGGAACCCAGCTCAGCAATTGCGAATGTCCAGGGATTCCTCCCACACCAAAGGGGCCACGACCCAAAGCTCTTGCTGCTCTTCAAGTAGCCAGGCAACCCCATTCACTGCCCCACAAAGGCTGGCGCTGTCTCTTCCTGCAGCCTCCCAAAGCCCAAGACTATCTGCCTGGGCCGCTGAGTACAGCCAGAGCCCAGCTCAGCAATGGCCAACGTCCAGGGATTCCTCCCACACCAAAGGGGCCACGACCAAAAGCTCTTGCTGCTCTTCAAGTAGCCAGGCAACCCCATTCACTGCCCCACAGACGCTGGCGCTGTCTCTTCCTGCAGCCTCCCAAAGTCCAAGACTATCTGCTTGGTGCACTGAGTAGGCCTGGAGCCCAGCTCAGCAATTGCCAACATCCAGGGATTCCTCCCACACCAAAGGGGCCACGACCAAAAGCTCTTGCTGCTCTTCAAGTAGCCAGGCAACCCCATTCACAGCCCCACAAGTCTTGGGGCTCTCTGTTAGCATCCCAAAGTCAAATAATATCTGCCTGGGCCGCTGAGTAGGCCTGGAGCCCAGCTCAGCAATTGCGAATGTCCAGGGATTCCTCCCACACCAAAGGGGCCACGACCAAAAGCTCTTGCTGCTCTTCAAGTAGCCAGGCAACCCCATTTAGAGCTCCACAAGTCTTGGGGCTCTCTCTATGTATAGCATCCGAAAGTAAAATAATATCTGCCTAGGCCGCTGAGTAGGCCTGGAACCCAGCTCAGCAATGGCCAACGTCCAGGGATTCCTCCCACACCAAAGGGGCCACGACCAAAAGCTCTTGCTGCTCTTCAAGTAGCCAGGCAACCCCATTCACTGCCCCACAGACGCTGGCGCTGTCTCTTCCTGCAGCCTCCCAAAGTCCAAGACTATCTGCTTGGTGCACTGAGTAGGCCTGGAGCCCAGCTCAGCAATTGCCAACATCCAGGGATTCCTCCCACACCAAAGGGGCCACGACCAAAAGCTCTTGCTGCTCTTCAAGTAGCCAGGCAACCCCATTCACTGCCCCACAGACGCTGGCGCTGCCTCTTCCTGCAGCCTCCCAAAGCCCAAGATTATCTGCTTGGTGCGCTGAGTAGGCCCAGAGCGCAGCTCAGCAATTGCAAACGTCCAGGGATTCCTCCCACACCACAGGGGCCACGACCAAAAGCTCTTGCTCTCTTCAAGTAGCCAGGCAACCCCATTCACAGCCCCACAAGTCTTGGGGCTCTCTCTTTGTTAGCATCCCAAAGTCAAATAATATCTGCCTGGGCCGCTGAGTAGGCCTGGAGCCCAGCTCAGCAATTGCGAATGTCCAGGGATTCCTCCCACACCAAAGGGGCCACGACCAAAAGCTCTTGCTGCTCTTTAGGTAGCCAGGCAACCCCATTCACTGCCCCAAAAACGGTGGGGCTGTCTCTTCCTGCAGCCTCCCAAAGCCCAAGATTATCTGCTTGGTGCGCTGAGTAGGCCCAGAGCCCAGCTCAGCAATTGCCAACGTCCAGGGATTCCTCCCACACAAAGGGGCCACGACCCAAAGCTCTTGCTGCTCTTCAAGTAGCCAGGCAACCCCATTTAGAGCTCCACAAGTCTTGGGGCTCTCTCTATGTATAGCATCCCAAAGTAAAATAATATCTGCCTAGGCCGCTGAGTAGGCCTGGAACCCAGCTCAGCAATTGCGAATGTCCAGGGATTTCTCCCACACCAAAGGGGCCACGACCAAAAGCTCTTGCTGCTCTTTAGGTAGCCAGGCAACCCCATTCACTGCCCCGCAGACGCTGGTGCTGTCTCTTCCTGCAGCCTCCCAAAGTCCAAGACTATCTGCTTGGTGCGCTGAGTAGGCTCAAAGCCCAGCTCAGCAATTGCCAACGTCCAGGGATTCCTCCCACACCAAAGGGGCCACGACCAAAAGCTCTTGCTGCTCTTCAAGTAGACAGGCAACCCCATTCACAGCCCCACAAGTCTTGGGGCTCTCTCTTTGTTAGCATCCCAAAGTCAAATAATATCTGCCTGGGACGCTGAGTAGGCCTGGAGCCCAGCTCAGCAATTGCGAATGTCCAGGGATTCCTCCCACACCAAAGGGGCCATGACCAAAAGCTCTTGCTGCTCTTCAAGTAGCCAGGCAACCCCATTCACTGCCCCACAAAGGCTGGCGCTGTCTCTTCCTGCAGCCTCCCAAAGCTCAAGATTATCTGCTTGGTCCGCTGAGTACAGCCGGAGCCCAGCCCAGCAATTGCCAACGTCCAGGGATTCCTCCCACACCAAAGGGGCCACGACCAAAAGCTCTTGCTGCTCTTCAAGTAGCCAGGCAACCCCATTCACTACCCCACAAACGCTGGCGCTGTCTCTTCCTGCAGCCTCCCAAAGTCCAAGACTATCTGCTTGGTGCACTGAGTAGGCTCAGAGCCCAGCTCAGCAATTGCCAACGTCCAGGGATTCCTCCCACACCACAGGGGCCACGACCCAAAGCTCTTGCTGCTCTTCAAGTAGCCAGGCAACCCCATTCACTGCCCCACAAAGGCTGGCGCTGTCTCTTCCTGCAGCCTCCCAAAGCTCAAGATTATCTGCTTGGTCCGCTGAGTACAGCCGGAGCCCAGCTCAGCAATTGCGAATGTCCAGGGATTCCTCCCACACCAAAGGGGCCACGACCAAAAGCTCTTGCTGCTCTTCAAGTAGCCAGGCAACCCCATTTAGAGCTCCACAAGTCTTGGGGCTCTCTCTATGTATAGCATCCCAAAGTAAAATAATATCTGCCTAGGCCGCTGAGTAGGCCTGGAACCCAGCTCAGCAATTGCGAATGTCCAGGGATTCCTCCCACACCAAAGGGGCCACGACCCAAAGCTCTTGCTGCTCTTCAAGTAGCCAGGCAACCCCATTCACTGCCCCACAAAGGCTGGCGCTGTCTCTTCCTGCAGCCTCCCAAAGCCCAAGACTATCTGCCTGGGCCGCTGAGTACAGCCAGAGCCCAGCTCAGCAATGGCCAACGTCCAGGGATTCCTCCCACACCAAAGGGGCCACGACCAAAAGCTCTTGCTGCTCTTCAAGTAGCCAGGCAACCCCATTCACTGCCCCACAGACGCTGGCGCTGTCTCTTCCTGCAGCCTCCCAAAGCCCAAGACTATCTGCTTGGTGCACTGAGTAGGCCTGGAGCCCAGCTCAGCAATTGCCAACATCCAGGGATTCCTCCCACACCAAAGGGGCCACGACCAAAAGCTCTTGCTGCTCTTCAAGTAGCCAGGCAACCCCATTCACAGCCCCACAAGTCTTGGGGCTCTCTGTTAGCATCCCAAAGTCAAATAATATCTGCCTGGGCCGCTGAGTAGGCCTGGAGCCCAGCTCAGCAATTGCGAATGTCCAGGGATTCCTCCCACACCAAAGGGGCCACGACCAAAAGCTCTTGCTGCTCTTCAAGTAGCCAGGCAACCCCATTTAGAGCTCCACAAGTCTTGGGGCTCTCTCTATGTATAGCATCCGAAAGTAAAATAATATCTGCCTAGGCCGCTGAGTAGGCCTGGAACCCAGCTCAGCAATGGCCAACGTCCAGGGATTCCTCCCACACCAAAGGGGCCACGACCAAAAGCTCTTGCTGCTCTTCAAGTAGCCAGGCAACCCCATTCACTGCCCCACAGACGCTGGCGCTGTCTCTTCCTGCAGCCTCCCAAAGTCCAAGACTATCTGCTTGGTGCACTGAGTAGGCCTGGAGCCCAGCTCAGCAATTGCCAACATCCAGGGATTCCTCCCACACCAAAGGGGCCACGACCAAAAGCTCTTGCTGCTCTTCAAGTAGCCAGGCAACCCCATTCACTGCCCCACAGACGCTGGCGCTGCCTCTTCCTGCAGCCTCCCAAAGCCCAAGATTATCTGCTTGGTGCGCTGAGTAGGCCCAGAGCGCAGCTCAGCAATTGCAAACGTCCAGGGATTCCTCCCACACCACAGGGGCCACGACCAAAAGCTCTTGCTCTCTTCAAGTAGCCAGGCAACCCCATTCACAGCCCCACAAGTCTTGGGGCTCTCTCTTTGTTAGCATCCCAAAGTCAAATAATATCTGCCTGGGCCGCTGAGTAGGCCTGGAGCCCAGCTCAGCAATTGCGAATGTCCAGGGATTCCTCCCACACCAAAGGGGCCACGACCAAAAGCTCTTGCTGCTCTTTAGGTAGCCAGGCAACCCCATTCACTGCCCCAAAAACGGTGGGGCTGTCTCTTCCTGCAGCCTCCCAAAGCCCAAGATTATCTGCTTGGTGCGCTGAGTAGGCCCAGAGCCCAGCTCAGCAATTGCCAACGTCCAGGGATTCCTCCCACACAAAGGGGCCACGACCCAAAGCTCTTGCTGCTCTTCAAGTAGCCAGGCAACCCCATTTAGAGCTCCACAAGTCTTGGGGCTCTCTCTATGTATAGCATCCCAAAGTAAAATAATATCTGCCTAGGCCGCTGAGTAGGCCTGGAACCCAGCTCAGCAATTGCGAATGTCCAGGGATTTCTCCCACACCAAAGGGGCCACGACCAAAAGCTCTTGCTGCTCTTCAAGTAGCCAGGCAACCCCATTCACTGCCCCGCAGACGCTGGTGCTGTCTCTTCCTGCAGCCTCCCAAAGTCCAAGACTATCTGCTTGGTGCGCTGAGTAGGCTCAAAGCCCAGCTCAGCAATTGCCAACGTCCAGGGATTCCTCCCACACCAAAGGGGCCACGACCAAAAGCTCTTGCTGCTCTTCAAGTAGCCAGGCAACCCCATTTAGAGCTCCACAAGTCTTGGGGCCCTCTCTATGTATAGCATCCCAAAGTAAAATAATATCTGCCTAGGCTGCTGAGTAGGCCTGGAGCCCAGCTCAGCAATTGCGAAAGTCCAGGGATTCCTCCCACACCAAAGGGGCCACGACCAAAAGCTCTTGCTGCTCTTCAGGTAGCCAGGCAACCCCATTCACTGCCCCACAGACGCTGGCGCTGTCTCTTCCTGCAGCCTCCCAAAGTCCAAGACTATCTGCTTGGTGCGCTGAGTAGGCTCAAAGCCCAGCTCAGCAATTGCCAACGTCCAGGGATTCCTCCCACACCAAAGGGGCCACGACCAAAAGCTCTTGCTGCTCTTCAAATAGCCAGGCAACCCCATTTAGAGCTCCACAAGTCTTGGGGCCCTCTCTATGTATAGCATCCCAAAGTAAAATAATATATGCCTAGGATGCTGAGTAGGCCTGGAACCCAGCTCAGCAATTGCGAATGTCCAGGGATTCCTCCCACACCAAAGGTGAAATGACCAAAGGCTCTTGCTGCTCTTCAACTAGGCAGGCAACCCCATTCACAGCCCCACAAACGGTGGGGCTGCCTCTTTCTGCAGCCTCCCAAAGCCCAAGATTATCTGCTTGGTGCGCTGAGTAGGCTAAAAGCCCAGCCCAGCAATGGCCAACGTCCAGGGATTCCTCCCACACCAAAGGGGCCACGACCAAAAGCTCTTGCTGCTCTTCAAGTAGCCAGGCAACCCCATTCACTGCCCCACAAAGGCTGGTGCTGTCTCTTTCTGCAGCCTGCCAAAGTCCAAGATTATCTGCTTGGTGCGCTTAGTAGGCCCAGAGCCCAGCTCAGCAATTGCAAACGCCCAGGGATTCCTCCCACAGCAATGGGGCCACGACCAAAAGCTCTTGCTGCTCTTCAAGTAGCCAGGCAACCCCATTCACTGCCCCACAAAGGCTGGCGCTGTCTCTTTCTGCAGCCTCCCAAAGTCCAAGACTGTCTGCCTGGTCTGCTGAGCAGAGCCGGAGCCCAGCTCAGCAATGGCCAACGTCCAGGGATTCCTCCCACACCAAAGGGGCCACGACCAAAAGCTCTTGCTGCTCTTCAAGTAGCCAGGCAACCCCATTCACAGCCCCACAAGTCTTGGGGCTCTCTCTTTGTTAGCATCCCAAAGTCAAATAATATCTGCCTGGGACGCTGAGTAGGCCTGGAGCCCAGCTCAGCAATTGCGAATGTCCAGGGATTCCTCCCACACCAAAGGGGCCACGACCAAAAGCTCTTGCTGCTCTTCAAGTAGCCAGGCAACCCCATTCACTGCCCCACAAAGGCTGGCGCTGTCTCTTCCTGCAGCCTCCCAAAGCTCAAGATTATCTGCTTGGTCCGCTGAGTACAGCCGGAGCCCAGCCCAGCAATTGCCAACGTCCAGGGATTCCTCCCACACCAAAGGGGCCACGACCAAAAGCTCTTGCTGCTCTTCAAGTAGCCAGGCAACCCCATTCACTGCCCCAGAGACGCTGGCGCTGTCTCTTCCTGCAGCCTCCCAAAGTCCAAGACTATCTGCTTGGTGCACTGAGTAGGCTCAGAGCCCAGCTCAGCAATTGCCAACGTCCAGGGATTCCTCCCACACCAAAGGGGCCACGACCAAAAGCTCTTGCTGCTCTTCAAGTAGCCAGGCAACCCCATTCACAGCCCCACAAGTCTTGGGGCTCTCTCTTTGTTAGCATCCCAAAGTCAAATAATATCTGCCTGGGTCGCTGAGTAGGCCTGGAGCCCAGCTCAGCAATTGCGAATGTCCAGGGATTCCTCCCACACCAAAGGGGCCACGACCAAAAGCTCTTGCTGCTCTTCAAGTAGCCAGGCAACCCCATTCACAGCCCCACAAAGGCTGGCGCTGTCTCTTCCTGCAGCCTCCCAAAGCTCAAGATTATCTGCTTGGTCCGCTGAGTACAGCCGGAGCCCAGCTCAGCAATTGCGAATGTCCAGGGATTCCTCCCACACCAAAGGGGCCACGACCAAAAGCTCTTGCTGCTCTTCAAGTAGCCAGGCAACCCCATTTAGAGCTCCACAAGTCTTGGGGCTCTCTCTATGTATAGCATCCCAAAGTAAAATAATATCTGCCTAGGCCGCTGAGTAGGCCTGGAACCCAGCTCAGCAATTGCGAATGTCCAGGGATTCCTCCCACACCAAAGGGGCCACGACCCAAAGCTCTTGCTGCTCTTCAAGTAGCCAGGCAACCCCATTCACTGCCCCACAAAGGCTGGCGCTGTCTCTTCCTGCAGCCTCCCAAAGCCCAAGACTATCTGCCTGGGCCGCTGAGTACAGCCAGAGCCCAGCTCAGCAATGGCCAACGTCCAGGGATTCCTCCCACACCAAAGGGGCCACGACCAAAAGCTCTTGCTGCTCTTCAAGTAGCCAGGCAACCCCATTCACTGCCCCACAGACGCTGGCGCTGTCTCTTCCTGCAGCCTCCCAAAGTCCAAGACTATCTGCTTGGTGCACTGAGTAGGCCTGGAGCCCAGCTCAGCAATTGCCAACATCCAGGGATTCCTCCCACACCAAAGGGGCCACGACCAAAAGCTCTTGCTGCTCTTCAAGTAGCCAGGCAACCCCATTTAGAGCTCCACAAGTCTTGGGGCTCTCTCTATGTATAGCATCCGAAAGTAAAATAATATCTGCCTAGGCCGCTGAGTAGGCCTGGAACCCAGCTCAGCAATTGCGAATGTCCAGGGATTCCTCCCACACCAAAGGGGCCACGACCAAAAGCTCTTGCTGCTCTTCAAGTAGCCAGGCAACCCCATTCACTGCCCCACAGACGCTGGCGCTGTCTCTTCCTGCAGCCTCCCAAAGTCCAAGACTATCTGCTTGGTGCACTGAGTAGGCCTGGAGCCCAGCCCAGCAATTGCCAACGTCCAGGGATTCCTCCCACACCAAAGGGGCCACGACCAAAAGCTCTTGCTGCTCTTCAAGTAGCCAGGCAACCCCATTCACTGCCCCACAGACGCTGGCGCTGCCTCTTCCTGCAGCCTCCCAAAGCCCAAGATTATCTGCTTGGTGCGCTGAGTAGGCCCAGAGCGCAGCTCAGCAATTGCAAACGTCCAGGGATTCCTCCCACACCACAGGGGCCACGACCAAAAGCTCTTGCTCTCTTCAAGTAGCCAGGCAACCCCATTCACAGCCCCACAAGTCTTGGGGCTCTCTCTTTGTTAGCATCCCAAAGTCAAATAATATCTGCCTGGGCCGGTGAGTAGGCCTGGAGCCCAGCTCAGCAATTGCGAATGTCCAGGGATTCCTCCCACACCAAAGGGGCCACGACCAAAAGCTCTTGCTGCTCTTTAGGTAGCCAGGCAACCCCATTCACTGCCCCAAAAACGGTGGGGCTGTCTCTTCCTGCAGCCTCCCAAAGCCCAAGATTATCTGCTTGGTGCGCTGAGTAGGCCCAGAGCCCAGCTCAGCAATTGCCAACGTCCAGGGATTCCTCCCACACAAAGGGGCCACGACCCAAAGCTCTTGCTGCTCTTCAAGTAGCCAGGCAACCCCATTTAGAGCTCCACAAGTCTTGGGGCTCTCTCTATGTATAGCATCCCAAAGTAAAATAATATCTGCCTAGGCCGCTGAGTAGGCCTGGAACCCAGCTCAGCAATTGCGAATGTCCAGGGATTTCTCCCACACCAAAGGGGCCACGACCAAAAGCTCTTGCTGCTCTTCAAGTAGCCAGGCAACCCCATTCACTGCCCCGCAGACGCTGGTGCTGTCTCTTCCTGCAGCCTCCCAAAGTCCAAGATTATCTGCTTGGTGCGCTGAGTAGGCTCAAAGCCCAGCTCAGCAATTGCCAACGTCCAGGGATTCCTCCCACACCAAAGGGGCCACGACCAAAAGCTCTTGCTGCTCTTCAAGTAGCCAGGCAACCCCATTTAGAGCTCCACAAGTCTTGGGGCCCTCTCTATGTATAGCATCCCAAAGTAAAATAATATCTGCCTAGGCTGCTGAGTAGGCCTGGAGCCCAGCTCAGCAATTGCGAAAGTCCAGGGATTCCTCCCACACCAAAGGGGCCACGACCAAAAGCTCTTGCTGCTCTTCAGGTAGCCAGGCAACCCCATTCACTGCCCCACAGACGCTGGCGCTGTCTCTTCCTGCAGCCTCCCAAAGTCCAAGACTATCTGCTTGGTGCGCTGAGTAGGCTCAAAGCCCAGCTCAGCAATTGCCAACGTCCAGGGATTCCTCCCACACCAAAGGGGCCACGACCAAAAGCTCTTGCTGCTCTTCAAATAGCCAGGCAACCCCATTTAGAGCTCCACAAGTCTTGGGGCCCTCTCTATGTATAGCATCCCAAAGTAAAATAATATATGCCTAGGATGCTGAGTAGGCCTGGAACCCAGCTAAGCAATTGCGAATGTCCAGGGATTCCTCCCACACCAAAGGTGAAATGACCAAAGGCTCTTGCTGCTCTTCAACTAGGCAGGCAACCCCATTCACAGCCCCACAAACGGTGGGGCTGCCTCTTTCTGCAGCCTCCCAAAGCCCAAGATTATCTGCTTGGTGCGCTGAGTAGGCTAAAAGCCCAGCCCAGCAATGGCCAACGTCCAGGGATTCCTCCCACACCAAAGGGGCCACGACCAAAAGCTCTTGCTGCTCTTCAAGTAGCCAGGCAACCCCATTCACTGCCCCACAAAGGCTGGCGCTGTCTCTTTCTGCAGCCTGCCAAAGTCCAAGATTATCTGCTTGGTGCGCTTAGTAGGCCCAGAGCCCAGCTCAGCAATTGCAAACGCCCAGGGATTCCTCCCACACCAAAGGGGCCACGACCAAAGGCTCTTGCTGCTCTTCAAGTAGCCAGGCAACCCCATTCACTGCCCCACAAAGGCTGGCGCTGTCTCTTCCTGCAGCCTCCCAAAGCTCAAGATTATCTGCTTGGTCCGCTGAGTACAGCCGGAGCCCAGCCCAGCAGTTGCCAACGTCCAGGGATTCCTCCCACACCAAAGGGGCCACGACCAAAAGCTCTTGCTGCTCTTCAAGTAGCCAGGCAACCCCATTCACTGCCCCAGAGACGCTGGCGCTGTCTCTTCCTGCAGCCTCCCAAAGTCCAAGACTATCTGCTTGGTGCACTGAGTAGGCTCAGAGCCCAGCTCAGCAATTGCCAACGTCCAGGGATTCCTCCCACACCAAAGGGGCCACGACCAAAAGCTCTTGCTGCTCTTCAAGTAGCCAGGCAACCCCATTCACTGCCCCACAAAGGCTGGCGCTGTCTCTTCCTGCAGCCTCCCAAAGCTCAAGATTATCTGCTTGGTCCGCTGAGTACAGCCGGAGCCCAGCCCAGCAATTGCCAACGTCCAGGGATTCCTCCCACACCAAAGGGGCCACGACCAAAAGCTCTTGCTGCTCTTCAAGTAGCCAGGCAACCCCATTCACTGCCCCAGAGACGCTGGCGCTGTCTCTTCCTGCAGCCTCCCAAAGTCCAAGACTATCTGCTTGGTGCACTGAGTAGGCTCAGAGCCCAGCTCAGCAATTGCCAACGTCCAGGGATTCCTCCCACACCAAAGGGGCCACGACCAAAAGCTCTTGCTGCTCTTCAAGTAGCCAGGCAACCCCATTCACAGCCCCACAAGTCTTGGGGCTCTCTCTTTGTTAGCATCCCAAAGTCAAATAATATCTGCCTGGGCCGCTGAGTAGGCCTGGAGCCCAGCTCAGCAATTGCGAATGTCCAGGGATTCCTCCCACACCAAAGGGGCCACGACCAAAAGCTCTTGCTGCTCTTCAAGTAGCCAGGCAACCCCATTTAGAGCTCCACAAGTCTTGGGGCTCTCTCTATGTATAGCATCCCAAAGTAAAATAATATCTGCCTAGGCCGCTGAGTAGGCCTGGAACCCAGCTCAGCAATTGCGAATGTCCAGGGATTCCTCCCACACCAAAGGGGCCACGACCCAAAGCTCTTGCTGCTCTTCAAGTAGCCAGGCAACCCCATTCACTGCCCCACAAAGGCTGGCGCTGTCTCTTCCTGCAGCCTCCCAAAGCCCAAGACTATCTGCCTGGGCCGCTGAGTACAGCCAGAGCCCAGCTCAGCAATGGCCAACGTCCAGGGATTCCTCCCACACCAAAGGGGCCACGACCAAAAGCTCTTGCTGCTCTTCAAGTAGCCAGGCAACCCCATTCACTGCCCCACAGACGCTGGCGCTGTCTCTTCCTGCAGCCTCCCAAAGTCCAAGACTATCTGCTTGGTGCACTGAGTAGGCCTGGAGCCCAGCTCAGCAATTGCCAACATCCAGGGATTCCTCCCACACCAAAGGGGCCACGACCAAAAGCTCTTGCTGCTCTTCAAGTAGCCAGGCAACCCCATTCACAGCCCCACAAGTCTTGGGGCTCTCTGTTAGCATCCCAAAGTCAAATAATATCTGCCTGGGCCGCTGAGTAGGCCTGGAGCCCAGCTCAGCAATTGCAAATGTCCAGGGATTCCTCCCACACCAAAGGGGCCACGACCAAAAGCTCTTGCTGCTCTTCAAGTAGCCAGGCAACCCCATTTAGAGCTCCACAAGTCTTGGGGCTCTCTCTATGTATAGCATCCGAAAGTAAAATAATATCTGCCTAGGCCGCTGAGTAGGCCTGGAACCCAGCTCAGCAATTGCGAATGTCCAGGGATTCCTCCCACACCAAAGGGGCCACGACCAAAAGCTCTTGCTGCTCTTCAAGTAGCCAGGCAACCCCATTCACTGCCCCACAGACGCTGGCGCTGTCTCTTCCTGCAGCCTCCCAAAGTCCAAGACTATCTGCTTGGTGCACTGAGTAGGCCTGGAGCCCAGCCCAGCAATTGCCAACGTCCAGGGATTCCTCCCACACCAAAGGGGCCACGACCAAAAGCTCTTGCTGCTCTTCAAGTAGCCAGGCAACCCCATTCACTGCCCCACAGACGCTGGCGCTGCCTCTTCCTGCAGCCTCCCAAAGCCCAAGATTATCTGCTTGGTGCGCTGAGTAGGCCCAGAGCGCAGCTCAGCAATTGCAAACGTCCAGGGATTCCTCCCACACCACAGGGGCCACGACCAAAAGCTCTTGCTCTCTTCAAGTAGCCAGGCAACCCCATTCACAGCCCCACAAGTCTTGGGGCTCTCTCTTTGTTAGCATCCCAAAGTCAAATAATATCTGCCTGGGCCGCTGAGTAGGCCTGGAGCCCAGCTCAGCAATTGCGAATGTCCAGGGATTCCTCCCACACCAAAGGGGCCACGACCAAAAGCTCTTGCTGCTCTTTAGGTAGCCAGGCAACCCCATTCACTGCCCCAAAAACGGTGGGGCTGTCTCTTCCTGCAGCCTCCCAAAGCCCAAGATTATCTGCTTGGTGCGCTGAGTAGGCCCAGAGCCCAGCTCAGCAATTGCCAACGTCCAGGGATTCCTCCCACACAAAGGGGCCACGACCCAAAGCTCTTGCTGCTCTTCAAGTAGCCAGGCAACCCCATTTAGAGCTCCACAAGTCTTGGGGCTCTCTCTATGTATAGCATCCCAAAGTAAAATAATATCTGCCTAGGCCGCTGAGTAGGCCTGGAACCCAGCTCAGCAATTGCGAATGTCCAGGGATTTCTCCCACACCAAAGGGGCCACGACCAAAAGCTCTTGCTGCTCTTCAAGTAGCCAGGCAACCCCATTCACTGCCCCGCAGACGCTGGTGCTGTCTCTTCCTGCAGCCTCCCAAAGTCCAAGACTATCTGCTTGGTGCGCTGAGTAGGCTCAAAGCCCAGCTCAGCAATTGCCAACGTCCAGGGATTCCTCCCACACCAAAGGGGCCACGACCAAAAGCTCTTGCTGCTCTTCAAGTAGCCAGGCAACCCCATTTAGAGCTCCACAAGTCTTGGGGCCCTCTCTATGTATAGCATCCCAAAGTAAAATAATATCTGCCTAGGCTGCTGAGTAGGCCTGGAGCCCAGCTCAGCAATTGCGAAAGTCCAGGGATTCCTCCCACACCAAAGGGGCCACGACCAAAAGCTCTTGCTGCTCTTCAGGTAGCCAGGCAACCCCATTCACAGCCCCACAAGTCTTGGGGCTCTCTCTTTGTTAGCATCCCAAAGTCAAATAATATCTGCCTGGGCCGGTGAGTAGGCCTGGAGCCCTGCTCAGCAATTGCGAATGTCCAGGGATTCCTCCCACACCAAAGGGGCCACGACCCAAAGCTCTTGCTGCTCTTCAAGTAGCCAGGCAACCGCATTCACAGCCCCACAAAGGCTGGCGCTGCCTCTTTCTGCAGCCTCCCAAAGCTCAAGATTATCTCCCTGGGCCTCTGAGTACAGCCGGAGCCCAGCCCAGCAATTGCCAACGTCCAGGGATTCCTCCCACACCAAAGGGGCCACGACCAAAAGCTCTTGCTGCTCTTCAAGTAGCCAGGCAACCCCATTCACTGCCCCAGAGACGCTGGCGCTGTCTCTTCCTGCAGCCTCCCAAAGTCCAAGACTATCTGCTTGGTGCGCTGAGTAGGCTCAAAGCCCAGCTCAGCAATGGCCAACGTCCAGGGATTCCTCCCACACCAAAGGGGCCACGACCAAAAGCTCTTGCTGATCTTCAAGTAGCCAGGCAACCCCATTCACTGCCCCACAAAGGCTGGCGCTGTCTCTTTCTGCAGCCTCCCAACGTCCAAGACTATCTGCTTGGGCCGCTGAGTAGGCCTGGAGCACAGCTCAGCAGTTGCCAACGTCCAGGGATTCCTCCCACACCAAAGGGGCCACGACCAAAAGCTCTTGCTGCTCTTCAAGTAGCCAGGCAACCCCATTCACTGCCCCAAAAACGGTGGGGCTGTCTCTTCCTGCAGCCTCCCAAAGCCCAAGATTATCTGCTTGGTGCGCTGAGTAGGCCCAGAGCCCAGCTCAGCAATGGCCAACGTCCAGGGATTCCTCCCACACCAAAGGGGCCACGACCCAAAGCTCTTGCTGCTCTTCAAGTAGCCAGGCAACCCCATTCACAGCCCCACAAGTCTTGGGGCTCTCTCTTTCTTCTCTCTCTCTCTCTGAGCCCAGCTCAGCAATTGCGAATGTCCAGGGATTCCTCCCACATCAAAGGTCCAATGACCAAAGGCTCTTGCTGCTCTTCAACAAGCCAGGCAACCCCATTCACAGACTCACAAACGGTGGGGCTGCCTCTTTCTGCAGCCTCCCAAAGCTCAAGATTATCTGCCTGGGCCGCTGAGTACAGCCGGAGCCCAGCTCAGCAATTGCCAACGTCCAGGGATTCCTCCCACACCAAAGGGGCCACGACCAAAAGCTCTTGCTGCTCTTCAAGTAGCCAGGAAACCTCATTCACAGCCCCACAAGTCTAGGGGCTATCTCTTTGTTAGCATCCCAAAGTCAAATGATATCTGCCTGGGCCGCTGAGTATGCCTGGAGCCCAGCTCAGCAATTGCGAATGTCCAGGGATTCCTCCCACACCAAAGGGGCCACGACCAAAAGCTCTTGCTGCTCTTCAACTAGCCAGGCAACCCCATTCACTGCCCCACAAACGGTGGGGCTGTCTCTTCCTGCAGCCTCCCAAAGCCCAAGACTATCTGCTTGGGCCGCTGAGTACAGCCGGAGCCCAGCTCAGCAATGGCCAACGTCCAGGGATTCCTCCCACACCAAAGGGGCCACGACCCAAAGCTCTTGCTGCTCTTCAAGTAGCCAGGCAACCCCATTCACAGCCCCACAAGTCTTGGGGCTCTCTCTTTGCATATCATCCCAAAGTAAAATAGTATCTGCCTGGGCCGCTGAGTACAGCCGGAGCCCAGCTCAGCAATGGCCAACGTCCAGGGATTCCTCCCACACCAAAGGGGCCACGACCAAAAGCTCTTGCTGCTCTTCAAGTAGCCAGGCAACCCCATTCACTGCCCCACAGACGCTGGCGCTGTCTCTTCCTGCAGCCTCCCAAAGCCCAAGATTATCTGCTTGGTGCGCTGAGTAGGCCCAGAGCCCAGCTCAGCAATTGCCAACGTCCAGGGATTCCTCCCACACCAAAGGGGCCACGACCAAAAGCTCTTGCTGCTCTTCAAGTAGCCAGGCAACCCCATTCACTGCCCCACGAACGGTGGCGCTGTCTCTTTCTGCAGCCTCCCAAAGCCCAAGACTATCTGCTTGGTGCACTGAGTAGGCCCAGATCCCAGCTCAGCAATTGCAAACGTCCAGGGATTCCTCCCACACCAAAGGGGCCACGACCAAAAGCTCTTGCTGCTCTTCAAGTACCCAGGCAACCACATTCACTGCCCCACAGACGCTGGCGCTGTCTCTTTCTGCAGCCTCCCAAAGCCCAAGACTATCTGCCTGGGCCGCTGAGTACAGCCGGAGCCCAGCTCAGCAATTGCCAACGTCCAGGGATTCCTCCCACACCAAAGGGGCCACGACCAAAAGCTCTTGCTGCTCTTCAAGTAGCCAGGCAACCCCATTCACAGCCCCACAAGTCTTGGGGCTCTCTCTTTGTTAGCATCCAAAAGTCAAATAATATCTGCCTGGGCCGCTGAGTATGCCTGGAGCCCGGCTCAGCAGTTGCCAACGTCCAGGGATTCCTCCCACACCAAAGGGACCACGACCAAAAGCTCTTGCTGCTCTTCAAGTAGCCAGGCAACCCCATTCACAGCCCCACAAGTCTTGGGGCTCTCTCTTTCTATAGCTTCCCAAAGTCAAATTATATGTGTCTGCGCCGCTGAGTAGGCCTGGAGCCCGGCTCAGCAGTTGCCAACATCCAGGGATTCCTCCCACACCAAAGGGGCCACGACCCAAAGCTCTTGCTGCTCTTCAAGTAGCCAGGCAACCCCATTCACAGCCCCACAAGTCTTGGGGCTCTCTCTTTGTATAGTATATCAAAGTAAAATAATATCTGCCTGGGCGGCTGAGTAGGCCTGGAGCCCAGCTCAGCAATTGCGAATGTCCAGGGATTCCTCCCACACCAAAGGGGCCACGACCAAAAGCTCTTGCTGCTCTTCAAGTAGCCAGGCAACCCCATTCACTGCCCCACAGACGCTGGCGCTGCCTCTTCCTGCAGCCTCCCAAAGTCCAAGATTATCTGCTTGGTGCGCTGAGTAGGCCCAGAGCCCAGCTCAGCAATGGCCAACGTCCAGGGATTCCTCTCACACCACAGGGGCCACGACCAAAAGCTCTTGCTGCTCTTCAAGTAGCCAGGCAACCCCATTCACAGCCCCACAAGTCTTGGGGCTGTCTCTTTGTTAGCATCCCAAAGTAACATAATATCTGCCTGGGCCGCTGAGTAGGCCTGGAGCCCAGCTCAGCAATTGCGAATGTCCAGGGATTCCTCCCACACCAAAGGGGCCACGACCAAAAGCTCTTGCTGCTCTTCAAGTAGCCAGGCAACCCCATTCACTGCCCCAAAAACGGTGGGGCTGTCTCTTCCTGCAGCCTCCCAAAGCCCAAGATTATCTGCTTGGTGCGCTGAGTAGGCCCAGAGCCCAGCTCAGCAATTGCCAACGTCCAGGGATTCCTCCCACACAAAGGGGCCACGACCCAAAGCTCTTGCTGCTCTTCAAGTAGCCAGGCAACCGCATTCACAGCCCCACAAAGGCTGGCGCTGCCTCTTTCTGCAGCCTCCCAAAGCTCAAGATTATCTGCCTGGGCCTCTGAGTACAGCCGGAGCCCAGCCCAGCAATTGCCAACGTCCAGGGATTCCTCCCACACCAAAGGGGCCACGACCAAAAGCTCTTGCTGCTCTTCAAGTAGCCAGGCAACCCCATTCACTGCCCCACAGACACTGGCGCTGTCTCTTCCTGCAGCCTCCCAAAGTCCAAGACTATCTGCTTGGTGCGCTGAGTAGGCTCAAAGCCCAGCTCAGCAATGGCCAACGTCCAGGGATTCCTCCCACACCAAAGGGGCCACGACCAAAAGCTCTTGCTGCTCTTCAAGTAGCCAGGCAACCCCATTCACTGCCCCACAAACGCTGGCGCTGTCTCTTTCTGCAGCCTCCCAACGTCCAAGACTATCTGCTTGGGACGCTGAGTACAGCCGGAGCCCAGCTCAGCAGTTGCCAACGTCCAGGGATTCCTCCCACACCAAAGGGGCCACGACCAAAAGCTCTTGCTGCTCTTCAAGTAGCCAGGCAACCCCATTCACTGCCCCACAGACGCTGGCGCTGTCTCTTCCTGCAGCCTCCCAAAGCTCAAGATTATCTGCTTGGTGCGCTGAGTAGGCCCAGAGCCCAGCTCAGCAATGGCCAACGTCCAGGGATTCCTCCCACACCAAAGGGGCCACGACCCAAAGCTCTTGCTGCTCTTCAAGTAGCCAGGCAACCCCATTCACAGCCCCACAAGTCTTGGGGCTCTCTCTTTGTTAGCATCCCAAAGTCAAATAATATCTGCCTGGGCCGCTGAGTAGGCCTGGAGCCCAGCTCAGCAATTGCGAATGTCCAGGGATTCCTCCCACACCAAAGGGGCCACGACCAAAAGCTCTTGCTGCTCTTCAAGTAGCCAGGCAACCCCATTCACTGCCCCGCAAATGCTGGTGCTGTCTCTTCCTGCAGCCTCCCAAAGCCCAAGATTATCTGCTTGGTGCGCTGAGTAGGCCCAGAGCCCAGCTCAGCAATTGCCAACGTCCAGGGATTCCTCCCACACAAAGGGGCCACGACCCAAAGCTCTTGCTGCTCTTCAAGTAGCCAGGCAACCGCATTCACAGCCCCACAAAGGCTGGCGCTGCCTCTTTCTGCAGCCTCCCAAAGCTCAAGATTATCTGCCTGGGCCTCTGAGTACAGCCGGAGCCCAGCCCAGCAATTGCCAACGTCCAGGGATTCCTCCCACACCAAAGGGGCCACGACCAAAAGCTCTTGCTGCTCTTCAAGTAGCCAGGCAACCCCATTCACTGCCCCACAGACACTGGCGCTGTCTCTTCCTGCAGCCTCCCAAAGTCCAAGACTATCTGCTTGGTGCGCTGAGTAGGCTCAAAGCCCAGCTCAGCAATGGCCAACGTCCAGGGATTCCTCCCACACCAAAGGGGCCACGACCAAAAGCTCTTGCTGCTCTTCAAGTAGCCAGGCAACCCCATTCACTGCCCCACAAACGCTGGCGCTGTCTCTTTCTGCAGCCTCCCAACGTCCAAGACTATCTGCTTGGGACGCTGAGTACAGCCGGAGCCCAGCTCAGCAGTTGCCAACGTCCAGGGATTCCTCCCACACCAAAGGGGCCACGACCAAAAGCTCTTGCTGCTCTTCAAGTAGCCAGGCAACCCCATTCACTGCCCCACAGACGCTGGCGCTGTCTCTTCCTGCAGCCTCCCAAAGCTCAAGATTATCTGCTTGGTGCGCTGAGTAGGCCCAGAGCCCAGCTCAGCAATGGCCAACGTCCAGGGATTCCTCCCACACCAAAGGGGCCACGACCCAAAGCTCTTGCTGCTCTTCAAGTAGCCAGGCAACCCCATTCACAGCCCCACAAGTCTTGGGGCTCTCTCTTTGTTAGCATCCCAAAGTCAAATAATATCTGCCTGGGCCGCTGAGTAGGCCTGGAGCCCAGCTCAGCAATTGCGAATGTCCAGGGATTCCTCCCACACCAAAGGGGCCACGACCAAAAGCTCTTGCTGCTCTTCAAGTAGCCAGGCAACCCCATTCACTGCCCCGCAAATGCTGGTGCTGTCTCTTCCTGCAGCCTCCCAAAGCCCAAGATTATCTGCTTGGTGCGCTGAGTAGGCCCAGAGCCCAGCTCAGCAATTGCCAACGTCCAGGGATTCCTCCCACACAAAGGGGCCACGACCCAAAGCTCTTGCTGCTCTTCAAGTAGCCAGGCAACCGCATTCACAGCCCCACAAAGGCTGGCGCTGCCTCTTTCTGCAGCCTCCCAAAGCTCAAGATTATCTGCCTGGGCCTCTGAGTACAGCCGGAGCCCAGCCCAGCAATTGCCAACGTCCAGGGATTCCTCCCACACCAAAGGGGCCACGACCAAAAGCTCTTGCTGCTCTTCAAGTAGCCAGGCAACCCCATTCACTGCCCCACAGACGCTGGCGCTGTCTCTTCCTGCAGCCTCCCAAAGTCCAAGACTATCTGCTTGGTGCGCTGAGTAGGCTCAAAGCCCAGCTCAGCAATTGCGAATGTCCAGGGATTCCTCCCACACCAAAGGGGCCACGACCAAAAGCTCTTGCTGCTCTTCAAGTAGCCAGGCAACCCCATTTAGAGCTCCACAAGTCTTGGGGCTCTCTCTATGTATAGCATCCCAAAGTCAAATAATATTTGCCTGGGCCGCTGAGTAGGCCTGGAACCCAGCTCAGCAATTGCGAATGTCCAGGGATTCCTCCCACACCAAAGGTGAAATGACCAAAGGCTCTTGCTGCTCTTCAAGTAGCCAGGCAACCCCATTCACTGCCCCACAAAGGCTGGCGCTGTCTCTTTCTGCAGCCTCCCAAAGTCCAAGACTATCTGCCTGGGCCGCTGAGTACAGCTGGAGCCCAGCTCAGCAATTGCCAACGTCCAGGGATTCCTCCCACACCAAAGGGGCCACGAGCAAAAGCTCTTGCTGCTCTTCAAGTAGCCAGGCAACCCCATTCACAGCCCCACAAGTCTTGGGGCTCTCTCTTTGTTAGCATCCCAAAGTCAAATAATATCTGCCTGGGCCGCTGAGTAGGCCTGGAGCCCAGCTCAGCAATTGCGAATGTCCAGGGATTCCTCCCACACCAAAGGGGCCACGACCAAAAGCTCTTGCTGCTCTTCAAGTAGCCAGGCAACCCCATTCACTGCCCCACAAAGGCTGGCGCTGTCTCTTCCTGCAGCCTCCCAAAGCTCAAGATTATCTGCTTGGTCCGCTGAGTACAGCCGGAGCCCAGCTCAGCAATTGCCAACGTCCAGGGATTCCTCCCACACCTATGTTGCCAGGACCAAAAGCTCTTGCTGCTCTTCAAGTAGCCAGGCAACCCCATTCACTACCCCACAAACGCTGGCGCTGTCTCTTCCTGCAGCCTCCCAAAGCTCAAGATTATCTGCTTGGTCCGCTGAGTACAGCCGGAGCCCAGCCCAGCAATTGCCAACGTCCAGGGATTCCTCCCACACCAAAGGGGCCACGACCAAAAGCTCTTGCTGCTCTTCAAGTAGCCAGGCAACCCCATTCACTGCCCCAGAGACGCTGGCGCTGTCTCTTCCTGCAGCCTCCCAAAGTCCAAGACTATCTGCTTGGTGCACTGAGTAGGCTCAGAGCCCAGCTCAGCAATTGCCAACGTCCAGGGATTCCTCCCACACCAAAGGGGCCACGACCAAAAGCTCTTGCTGCTCTTCAAGTAGCCAGGCAACCCCATTCACAGCCCCACAAGTCTTGGGGCTCTCTCTTTGTTAGCATCCCAAAGTCAAATAATATCTGCCTGGGTCGCTGAGTAGGCCTGGAGCCCAGCTCAGCAATTGCGAATGTCCAGGGATTCCTCCCACACCAAAGGGGCCACGACCAAAAGCTCTTGCTGCTCTTCAAGTAGCCAGGCAACCCCATTCACAGCCCCACAAAGGCTGGCGCTGTCTCTTCCTGCAGCCTCCCAAAGCTCAAGATTATCTGCTTGGTCCGCTGAGTACAGCCGGAGCCCAGCTCAGCAATTGCGAATGTCCAGGGATTCCTCCCACACCAAAGGGGCCACGACCAAAAGCTCTTGCTGCTCTTCAAGTAGCCAGGCAACCCCATTTAGAGCTCCACAAGTCTTGGGGCTCTCTCTATGTATAGCATCCCAAAGTAAAATAATATCTGCCTAGGCCGCTGAGTAGGCCTGGAACCCAGCTCAGCAATTGCGAATGTCCAGGGATTCCTCCCACACCAAAGGGGCCACGACCCAAAGCTCTTGCTGCTCTTCAAGTAGCCAGGCAACCCCATTCACTGCCCCACAAAGGCTGGCGCTGTCTCTTCCTGCAGCCTCCCAAAGCCCAAGACTATCTGCCTGGGCCGCTGAGTACAGCCAGAGCCCAGCTCAGCAATGGCCAACGTCCAGGGATTCCTCCCACACCAAAGGGGCCACGACCAAAAGCTCTTGCTGCTCTTCAAGTAGCCAGGCAACCCCATTCACTGCCCCACAGACGCTGGCGCTGTCTCTTCCTGCAGCCTCCCAAAGTCCAAGACTATCTGCTTGGTGCACTGAGTAGGCCTGGAGCCCAGCTCAGCAATTGCCAACATCCAGGGATTCCTCCCACACCAAAGGGGCCACGACCAAAAGCTCTTGCTGCTCTTCAAGTAGCCAGGCAACCCCATTTAGAGCTCCACAAGTCTTGGGGCTCTCTCTATGTATAGCATCCGAAAGTAAAATAATATCTGCCTAGGCCGCTGAGTAGGCCTGGAACCCAGCTCAGCAATTGCGAATGTCCAGGGATTCCTCCCACACCAAAGGGGCCACGACCAAAAGCTCTTGCTGCTCTTCAAGTAGCCAGGCAACCCCATTCACTGCCCCACAGACGCTGGCGCTGTCTCTTCCTGCAGCCTCCCAAAGTCCAAGACTATCTGCTTGGTGCACTGAGTAGGCCTGGAGCCCAGCCCAGCAATTGCCAACGTCCAGGGATTCCTCCCACACCAAAGGGGCCACGACCAAAAGCTCTTGCTGCTCTTCAAGTAGCCAGGCAACCCCATTCACTGCCCCACAGACGCTGGCGCTGCCTCTTCCTGCAGCCTCCCAAAGCCCAAGATTATCTGCTTGGTGCGCTGAGTAGGCCCAGAGCGCAGCTCAGCAATTGCAAACGTCCAGGGATTCCTCCCACACCACAGGGGCCACGACCAAAAGCTCTTGCTCTCTTCAAGTAGCCAGGCAACCCCATTCACAGCCCCACAAGTCTTGGGGCTCTCTCTTTGTTAGCATCCCAAAGTCAAATAATATCTGCCTGGGCCGGTGAGTAGGCCTGGAGCCCAGCTCAGCAATTGCGAATGTCCAGGGATTCCTCCCACACCAAAGGGGCCACGACCAAAAGCTCTTGCTGCTCTTTAGGTAGCCAGGCAACCCCATTCACTGCCCCAAAAACGGTGGGGCTGTCTCTTCCTGCAGCCTCCCAAAGCCCAAGATTATCTGCTTGGTGCGCTGAGTAGGCCCAGAGCCCAGCTCAGCAATTGCCAACGTCCAGGGATTCCTCCCACACAAAGGGGCCACGACCCAAAGCTCTTGCTGCTCTTCAAGTAGCCAGGCAACCCCATTTAGAGCTCCACAAGTCTTGGGGCTCTCTCTATGTATAGCATCCCAAAGTAAAATAATATCTGCCTAGGCCGCTGAGTAGGCCTGGAACCCAGCTCAGCAATTGCGAATGTCCAGGGATTTCTCCCACACCAAAGGGGCCACGACCAAAAGCTCTTGCTGCTCTTCAAGTAGCCAGGCAACCCCATTCACTGCCCCGCAGACGCTGGTGCTGTCTCTTCCTGCAGCCTCCCAAAGTCCAAGACTATCTGCTTGGTGCGCTGAGTAGGCTCAAAGCCCAGCTCAGCAATTGCCAACGTCCAGGGATTCCTCCCACAGCAATCGGGCCACGACCAAAAGCTCTTGCTGCTCTTCAAGTAGCCAGGCAACCCCATTTAGAGCTCCACAAGTCTTGGGGCCCTCTCTATGTATAGCATCCCAAAGTAAAATAATATCTGCCTAGGCTGCTGAGTAGGCCTGGAGCCCAGCTCAGCAATTGCGAAAGTCCAGGGATTCCTCCCACACCAAAGGGGCCACGACCAAAAGCTCTTGCTGCTCTTCAGGTAGCCAGGCAACCCCATTCACTGCCCCACAGACGCTGGCGCTGTCTCTTCCTGCAGCCTCCCAAAGTCCAAGACTATCTGCTTGGTGCGCTGAGTAGGCTCAAAGCCCAGCTCAGCAATTGCCAACGTCCAGGGATTCCTCCCACACCAAAGGGGCCACGACCAAAAGCTCTTGCTGCTCTTCAAATAGCCAGGCAACCCCATTTAGAGCTCCACAAGTCTTGGGGCCCTCTCTATGTATAGCATCCCAAAGTAAAATAATATATGCCTAGGATGCTGAGTAGGCCTGGAACCCAGCTAAGCAATTGCGAATGTCCAGGGATTCCTCCCACACCAAAGGTGAAATGACCAAAGGCTCTTGCTGCTCTTCAACTAGGCAGGCAACCCCATTCACAGCCCCACAAACGGTGGGGCTGCCTCTTTCTGCAGCCTCCCAAAGCCCAAGATTATCTGCTTGGTGCGCTGAGTAGGCTAAAAGCCCAGCCCAGCAATGGCCAACGTCCAGGGATTCCTCCCACACCAAAGGGGCCACGACCAAAAGCTCTTGCTGCTCTTCAAGTAGCCAGGCAACCCCATTCACTGCCCCACAAAGGCTGGCGCTGTCTCTTTCTGCAGCCTGCCAAAGTCCAAGATTATCTGCTTGGTGCGCTTAGTAGGCCCAGAGCCCAGCTCAGCAATTGCAAACGCCCAGGGATTCCTCCCACAGCAATGGGGCCACGACCAAAGGCTCTTGCTGCTCTTCAAGTAGCCAGGCAACCCCATTCACTGCCCCACAAAGGCTGGCGCTGTCTCTTCCTGCAGCCTCCCAAAGCTCAAGATTATCTGCTTGGTCCGCTGAGTACAGCCGGAGCCCAGCCCAGCAGTTGCCAACGTCCAGGGATTCCTCCCACACCAAAGGGGCCACGACCAAAAGCTCTTGCTGCTCTTCAAGTAGCCAGGCAACCCCATTCACTGCCCCAGAGACGCTGGCGCTGTCTCTTCCTGCAGCCTCCCAAAGTCCAAGACTATCTGCTTGGTGCACTGAGTAGGCTCAGAGCCCAGCTCAGCAATTGCCAACGTCCAGGGATTCCTCCCACACCAAAGGGCCACGACCAAAAGCTCTTGCTGCTCTTCAAGTAGCCAGGCAACCCCATTCACTGCCCCACAAAGGCTGGCGCTGTCTCTTCCTGCAGCCTCCCAAAGCTCAAGATTATCTGCTTGGTCCGCTGAGTACAGCCGGAGCCCAGCCCAGCAATTGTCAACGTCCAGGGATTCCTCCCACACCAAAGGGGCCACGACCAAAAGCTCTTGCTGCTCTTCAAGTAGCCAGGCAACCCCATTCACTGCCCCAGAGACGCTGGCGCTGTCTCTTCCTGCAGCCTCCCAAAGTCCAAGACTATCTGCTTGGTGCACTGAGTAGGCTCAGAGCCCAGCTCAGCAATTGCCAACGTCCAGGGATTCCTCCCACACCAAAGGGGCCACGACCAAAAGCTCTTGCTGCTCTTCAAGTAGCCAGGCAACCCCATTCACAGCCCCACAAGTCTTGGGGCTCTCTCTTTGTTAGCATCCCAAAGTCAAATAATATCTGCCTGGGCCGCTGAGTAGGCCTGGAGCCCAGCTCAGCAATTGCGAATGTCCAGGGATTCCTCCCACACCAAAGGGGCCACGACCAAAAGCTCTTGCTGCTCTTCAAGTAGCCAGGCAACCCCATTTAGAGCTCCACAAGTCTTGGGGCTCTCTCTATGTATAGCATCCCAAAGTAAAATAATATCTGCCTAGGCCGCTGAGTAGGCCTGGAACCCAGCTCAGCAATTGCGAATGTCCAGGGATTCCTCCCACACCAAAGGGGCCACGACCCAAAGCTCTTGCTGCTCTTCAAGTAGCCAGGCAACCCCATTCACTGCCCCACAAAGGCTGGCGCTGTCTCTTCCTGCAGCCTCCCAAAGCCCAAGACTATCTGCCTGGGCCGCTGAGTACAGCCAGAGCCCAGCTCAGCAATGGCCAACGTCCAGGGATTCCTCCCACACCAAAGGGGCCACGACCAAAAGCTCTTGCTGCTCTTCAAGTAGCCAGGCAACCCCATTCACTGCCCCACAGACGCTGGCGCTGTCTCTTCCTGCAGCCTCCCAAAGTCCAAGACTATCTGCTTGGTGCACTGAGTAGGCCTGGAGCCCAGCTCAGCAATTGCCAACATCCAGGGATTCCTCCCACACCAAAGGGGCCACGACCAAAAGCTCTTGCTGCTCTTCAAGTAGCCAGGCAACCCCATTCACAGCCCCACAAGTCTTGGGGCTCTCTGTTAGCATCCCAAAGTCAAATAATATCTGCCTGGGCCGCTGAGTAGGCCTGGAGCCCAGCTCAGCAATTGCAAATGTCCAGGGATTCCTCCCACACCAAAGGGGCCACGACCCAAAGCTCTTGCTGCTCTTCAAGTAGCCAGGCAACCCCATTTAGAGCTCCACAAGTCTTGGGGCTCTCTCTATGTATAGCATCCGAAAGTAAAATAATATCTGCCTAGGCCGCTGAGTAGGCCTGGAACCCAGCTCAGCAATTGCGAATGTCCAGGGATTCCTCCCACACCAAAGGGGCCACGACCAAAAGCTCTTGCTGCTCTTCAAGTAGCCAGGCAACCCCATTCACTGCCCCACAGACGCTGGCGCTGTCTCTTCCTGCAGCCTCCCAAAGTCCAAGACTATCTGCTTGGTGCACTGAGTAGGCCTGGAGCCCAGCCCAGCAATTGCCAACGTCCAGGGATTCCTCCCACACCAAAGGGGCCACGACCAAAAGCTCTTGCTGCTCTTCAAGTAGCCAGGCAACCCCATTCACTGCCCCACAGACGCTGGCGCTGCCTCTTCCTGCAGCCTCCCAAAGCCCAAGATTATCTGCTTGGTGCGCTGAGTAGGCCCAGAGCGCAGCTCAGCAATTGCAAACGTCCAGGGATTCCTCCCACACCACAGGGGCCACGACCAAAAGCTCTTGCTCTCTTCAAGTAGCCAGGCAACCCCATTCACAGCCCCACAAGTCTTGGGGCTCTCTCTTTGTTAGCATCCCAAAGTCAAATAATATCTGCCTGGGCCGCTGAGTAGGCCTGGAGCCCAGCTCAGCAATTGCGAATGTCCAGGGATTCCTCCCACACCAAAGGGGCCACGACCAAAAGCTCTTGCTGCTCTTTAGGTAGCCAGGCAACCCCATTCACTGCCCCAAAAACGGTGGGGCTGTCTCTTCCTGCAGCCTCCCAAAGCCCAAGATTATCTGCTTGGTGCGCTGAGTAGGCCCAGAGCCCAGCTCAGCAATTGCCAACGTCCAGGGATTCCTCCCACACAAAGGGGCCACGACCCAAAGCTCTTGCTGCTCTTCAAGTAGCCAGGCAACCCCATTTAGAGCTCCACAAGTCTTGGGGCTCTCTCTATGTATAGCATCCCAAAGTAAAATAATATCTGCCTAGGCCGCTGAGTAGGCCTGGAACCCAGCTCAGCAATTGCGAATGTCCAGGGATTCCTCCCACACCAAAGGGGCCACGACCAAAAGCTCTTGCTGCTCTTCAAGTAGCCAGGCAACCCCATTCACTGCCCCGCAGACGCTGGCGCTGTCTCTTCCTGCAGCCTCCCAAAGTCCAAGACTATCTGCTTGGTGCGCTGAGTAGGCTCAAAGCCCAGCTCAGCAATTGCGAACGTCCAGGGATTCCTCCCACAGCAATCGGGCCACGACCAAAAGCTCTTGCTGCTCTTCAAGTAGCCAGGCAACCCCATTTAGAGCTCCACAAGTCTTGGGGCCCTCTCTATGTATAGCATCCCAAAGTAAAATAATATCTGCCTAGGCTGCTGAGTAGGCCTGGAGCCCAGCTCAGCAATTGCGAAAGTCCAGGGATTCCTCCCACACCAAAGGGGCCACGACCAAAAGCTCTTGCTGCTCTTCAGGTAGCCAGGCAACCCCATTCACAGCCCCACAAGTCTTGGGGCTCTCTCTTTGTTAGCATCCCAAAGTCAAATAATATCTGCCTGGGCCGGTGAGTAGGCCTGGAGCCCTGCTCAGCAATTGCGAATGTCCAGGGATTCCTCCCACACCAAAGGGGCCACGACCCAAAGCTCTTGCTGCTCTTCAAGTAGCCAGGCAACCGCATTCACAGCCCCACAAAGGCTGGCGCTGCCTCTTTCTGCAGCCTCCCAAAGCTCAAGATTATCTCCCTGGGCCTCTGAGTACAGCCGGAGCCCAGCCCAGCAATTGCCAACGTCCAGGGATTCCTCCCACACCAAAGGGGCCACGACCAAAAGCTCTTGCTGCTCTTCAAGTAGCCAGGCAACCCCATTCACTGCCCCAGAGACGCTGGCGCTGTCTCTTCCTGCAGCCTCCCAAAGTCCAAGACTATCTGCTTGGTGCGCTGAGTAGGCTCAAAGCCCAGCTCAGCAATGGCCAACGTCCAGGGATTCCTCCCACACCAAAGGGGCCACGACCAAAAGCTCTTGCTGATCTTCAAGTAGCCAGGCAACCCCATTCACTGCCCCACAAAGGCTGGCGCTGTCTCTTTCTGCAGCCTCCCAACGTCCAAGACTATCTGCTTGGGCCGCTGAGTAGGCCTGGAGCCCAGCTCAGCAGTTGCCAACGTCCAGGGATTCCTCCCACACCAAAGGGGCCACGACCAAAAGCTCTTGCTGCTCTTCAAGTAGCCAGGCAACCCCATTCACTGCCCCAAAAACGGTGGGGCTGTCTCTTCCTGCAGCCTCCCAAAGCCCAAGATTATCTGCTTGGTGCGCTGAGTAGGCCCAGAGCCCAGCTCAGCAATGGCCAACGTCCAGGGATTCCTCCCACACCAAAGGGGCCACGACCCAAAGCTCTTGCTGCTCTTCAAGTAGCCAGGCAACCCCATTCACAGCCCCACAAGTCTTGGGGCTCTCTCTTTCTTCTCTCTCTCTCTCTGAGCCCAGCTCAGCAATTGCGAATGTCCAGGGATTCCTCCCACATCAAAGGTCCAATGACCAAAGGCTCTTGCTGCTCTTCAAGTAGCCAGGCAACCCCATTCACAGACTCACAAACGGTGGGGCTGCCTCTTTCTGCAGCCTCCCAAAGCTCAAGATTATCTGCCTGGGCCGCTGAGTACAGCCGGAGCCCAGCTCAGCAATTGCCAACGTCCAGGGATTCCTCCCACACCAAAGGGGCCACGACCAAAAGCTCTTGCTGCTCTTCAAGTAGCCAGGAAACCTCATTCACAGCCCCACAAGTCTAGGGGCTATCTCTTTGTTAGCATCCCAAAGTCAAATGATATCTGCCTGGGCCGCTGAGTATGCCTGGAGCCCAGCTCAGCAATTGCGAATGTCCAGGGATTCCTCCCACACCAAAGGGGCCACGACCAAAAGCTCTTGCTGCTCTTCAACTAGCCAGGCAACCCCATTCACTGCCCCACAAACGGTGGGGCTGTCTCTTCCTGCAGCCTCCCAAAGCCCAAGACTATCTGCTTGGGACGCTGAGTACAGCCGGAGCCCAGCTCAGCAATGGCCAACGTCCAGGGATTCCTCCCACACCAAAGGGGCCACGACCCAAAGCTCTTGCTGCTCTTCAAGTAGCCAGGCAACCCCATTCACAGCCCCACAAGTCTTGGGTCTCTCTCTTTGCATATCATCCCAAAGTAAAATAGTATCTGCCTGGGCCGCTGAGTACAGCCGGAGCCCAGCTCAGCAATGGCCAACGTCCAGGGATTCCTCCCACACCAAAGGGGCCACGACCAAAAGCTCTTGCTGCTCTTCAAGTAGCCAGGCAACCCCATTCACTGCCCCACAGACGCTGGCGCTGTCTCTTCCTGCAGCCTCCCAAAGCCCAAGATTATCTGCTTGGTGCGCTGAGTAGGCCCAGAGCCCAGCTCAGCAATTGCCAACGTCCAGGGATTCCTCCCACACCAAAGGGGCCACGACCAAAAGCTCTTGCTGCTCTTCAAGTAGCCAGGCAACCCCATTCACTGCCCCACGAACGGTGGCGCTGTCTCTTTCTGCAGCCTCCCAAAGCCCAAGACTATCTGCTTGGTGCACTGAGTAGGCCCAGATCCCAGCTCAGCAATTGCAAACGTCCAGGGATTCCTCCCACACCAAAGGGGCCACGACCAAAAGCTCTTGCTGCTCTTCAAGTACCCAGGCAACCACATTCACTGCCCCACAGACGCTGGCGCTGTCTCTTTCTGCAGCCTCCCAAAGCCCAAGACTATCTGCCTGGGCCGCTGAGTACAGCCGGAGCCCAGCTCAGAAATTGCCAACGTCCAGGGATTCCTCCCACACCAAAGGGGCCACGACCAAAAGCTCTTGCTGCTCTTCAAGTAGCCAGGCAACCCCATTCACAGCCCCACAAGTCTTGGGGCTCTCTCTTTGTTAGCATCCAAAAGTCAAATAATATCTGCCTGGGCCGCTGAGTATGCCTGGAGCCCGGCTCAGCAGTTGCCAACGTCCAGGGATTCCTCCCACACCAAAGGGACCACGACCAAAAGCTCTTGCTGCTCTTCAAGTAGCCAGGCAACCCCATTCACAGCCCCACAAGTCTTGGGGCTCTCTCTTTCTATAGCTTCCCAAAGTCAAATTATATGTGTCTGCGCCGCTGAGTAGGCCTGGAGCCCGGCTCAGCAGTTGCCAACATCCAGGGATTCCTCCCACACCAAAGGGGCCACGACCCAAAGCTCTTGCTGCTCTTCAAGTAGCCAGGCAACCCCATTCACAGCCCCACAAGTCTTGGGGCTCTCTCTTTGTATAGTATATCAAAGTAAAATAATATCTGCCTGGGCGGCTGAGTAGGCCTGGAGCCCAGCTCAGCAATTGCGAATGTCCAGGGATTCCTCCCACACCAAAGGGGCCACGACCAAAAGCTCTTGCTGCTCTTCAAGTAGCCAGGCAACCCCATTCACTGCCCCACAGACGCTGGCGCTGCCTCTTCCTGCAGCCTCCCAAAGTCCAAGATTATCTGCTTGGTGCGCTGAGTAGGCCCAGAGCCCAGCTCAGCAATGGCCAACGTCCAGGGATTCCTCTCACACCACAGGGGCCACGACCAAAAGCTCTTGCTGCTCTTCAAGTAGCCAGGCAACCCCATTCACAGCCCCACAAGTCTTGGGGCTGTCTCTTTGTTAGCATCCCAAAGTAACATAATATCTGCCTGGGCCGCTGAGTAGGCCTGGAGCCCAGCTCAGCAATTGCGAATGTCCAGGGATTCCTCCCACACCAAAGGGGCCACGACCAAAAGCTCTTGCTGCTCTTCAAGTAGCCAGGCAACCCCATTCACTGCCCCAAAAACGGTGGGGCTGTCTCTTCCTGCAGCCTCCCAAAGCCCAAGATTATCTGCTTGGTGCGCTGAGTAGGCCCAGAGCCCAGCTCAGCAATTGCCAACGTCCAGGGATTCCTCCCACACAAAGGGGCCACGACCCAAAGCTCTTGCTGCTCTTCAAGTAGCCAGGCAACCGCATTCACAGCCCCACAAAGGCTGGCGCTGCCTCTTTCTGCAGCCTCCCAAAGCTCAAGATTATCTGCCTGGGCCTCTGAGTACAGCCGGAGCCCAGCCCAGCAATTGCCAACGTCCAGGGATTCCTCCCACACCAAAGGGGCCACGACCAAAAGCTCTTGCTGCTCTTCAAGTAGCCAGGCAACCCCATTCACTGCCCCACAGACACTGGCGCTGTCTCTTCCTGCAGCCTCCCAAAGTCCAAGACTATCTGCTTGGTGCGCTGAGTAGGCTCAAAGCCCAGCTCAGCAATGGCCAACGTCCAGGGATTCCTCCCACACCAAAGGGGCCACGACCAAAAGCTCTTGCTGCTCTTCAAGTAGCCAGGCAACCCCATTCACTGCCCCACAAACGCTGGCGCTGTCTCTTTCTGCAGCCTCCCAACGTCCAAGACTATCTGCTTGGGACGCTGAGTACAGCCGGAGCCCAGCTCAGCAGTTGCCAACGTCCAGGGATTCCTCCCACACCAAAGGGGCCACGACCAAAAGCTCTTGCTGCTCTTCAAGTAGCCAGGCAACCCCATTCACTGCCCCACAGACGCTGGCGCTGTCTCTTCCTGCAGCCTCCCAAAGCTCAAGATTATCTGCTTGGTGCGCTGAGTAGGCCCAGAGCCCAGCTCAGCAATGGCCAACGTCCAGGGATTCCTCCCACACCAAAGGGGCCACGACCCAAAGCTCTTGCTGCTCTTCAAGTAGCCAGGCAACCCCATTCACAGCCCCACAAGTCTTGGGGCTCTCTCTTTGTTAGCATCCCAAAGTCAAATAATATCTGCCTGGGCCGCTGAGTAGGCCTGGAGCCCAGCTCAGCAATTGCGAATGTCCAGGGATTCCTCCCACACCAAAGGGGCCACGACCAAAAGCTCTTGCTGCTCTTCAAGTAGCCAGGCAACCCCATTCACTGCCCCGCAAATGCTGGTGCTGTCTCTTCCTGCAGCCTCCCAAAGCCCAAGATTATCTGCTTGGTGCGCTGAGTAGGCCCAGAGCCCAGCTCAGCAATTGCCAACGTCCAGGGATTCCTCCCACACAAAGGGGCCACGACCCAAAGCTCTTGCTGCTCTTCAAGTAGCCAGGCAACCGCATTCACAGCCCCACAAAGGCTGGCGCTGCCTCTTTCTGCAGCCTCCCAAAGCTCAAGATTATCTGCCTGGGCCTCTGAGTACAGCCGGAGCCCAGCCCAGCAATTGCCAACGTCCAGGGATTCCTCCCACACCAAAGGGGCCACGACCAAAAGCTCTTGCTGCTCTTCAAGTAGCCAGGCAACCCCATTCACTGCCCCACAGACGCTGGCGCTGTCTCTTCCTGCAGCCTCCCAAAGTCCAAGACTATCTGCTTGGTGCGCTGAGTAGGCTCAAAGCCCAGCTCAGCAATTGCGAATGTCCAGGGATTCCTCCCACACCAAAGGGGCCACGACCAAAAGCTCTTGCTGCTCTTCAAGTAGCCAGGCAACCCCATTTAGAGCTCCACAAGTCTTGGGGCTCTCTCTATGTATAGCATCCCAAAGTCAAATAATATTTGCCTGGGCCGCTGAGTAGGCCTGGAACCCAGCTCAGCAATTGCGAATGTCCAGGGATTCCTCCCACACCAAAGGTGAAATGACCAAAGGCTCTTGCTGCTCTTCAAGTAGCCAGGCAACCCCATTCACTGCCCCACAAAGGCTGGCGCTGTCTCTTTCTGCAGCCTCCCAAAGTCCAAGACTATCTGCCTGGGCCGCTGAGTACAGCTGGAGCCCAGCTCAGCAATTGCCAACGTCCAGGGATTCCTCCCACACCAAAGGGGCCACGAGCAAAAGCTCTTGCTGCTCTTCAAGTAGCCAGGCAACCCCATTCACAGCCCCACAAGTCTTGGGGCTCTCTCTTTGTTAGCATCCCAAAGTCAAATAATATCTGCCTGGGCCGCTGAGTAGGCCTGGAGCCCAGCTCAGCAATTGCGAATGTCCAGGGATTCCTCCCACACCAAAGGGGCCACGACCAAAAGCTCTTGCTGCTCTTCAAGTAGCCAGGCAACCCCATTCACTGCCCCACAAAGGCTGGCGCTGTCTCTTCCTGCAGCCTCCCAAAGCTCAAGATTATCTGCTTGGTCCGCTGAGTACAGCCGGAGCCCAGCTCAGCAATTGCCAACGTCCAGGGATTCCTCCCACACCTATGTTGCCAGGACCAAAAGCTCTTGCTGCTCTTCAAGTAGCCAGGCAACCCCATTCACTACCCCACAAACGCTGGCGCTGTCTCTTCCTGCAGTCTCCCAAAGTCCAAGACTATCTGCTTGGTGCACTGAGTAGGCCTGGAGCCCAGCTCAGCAATTGCCAACGTCCAGGGATTCCTCCCACACCAAAGGGGCCACGACCAAAAGCTCTTGCTGCTCTTCAAGTAGCCAGGCAACCCCATTCACAGCCCCACAAGTCTTGGGGCTCTCTCTTTGTTAGCATCCCAAAGTCAAATAATATCTGCCTGGGCCGGTGAGTAGGCCTGGAGCCCAGCTCAGCAATTGCGAATGTCCAGGGATTCCTCCCACACCAAAGGGGCCACGACCAAAAGCTCTTGCTGCTCTTCAAGTAGCCAGGCAACCCCATTTAGAGCTCCACAAGTCTTGGGGCCCTCTCTATGTATAGCATCCCAAAGTAAAATAATATCTGCCTAGGCTGCTGAGTAGGCCTGGAGCCCAGCTCAGCAATGGCCAACGTCCAGGGATTCCTCCCACACCAAAGGGGCCACGACCAAAAGCTCTTGCTGCTCTTCAAGTAGCCAGGCAACCCCATTCACTGCCCCACAGACGCTGGCGCTGTCTCTTCCTGCAGCCTCCCAAAGTCCAAGACTATCTGCTTGGTGCGCTGAGTAGGCTCAAAGCCCAGCTCAGCAATTGCCAACGTCCAGGGATTCCTCCCACACCAAAGGGGCCACGACCAAAAGCTCTTGCTGCTCTTCAAGTAGCCAGGCAACCCCATTTAGAGCTCCACAAGTCTTGGGGCTCTCTCTATGTATAGCATCCGAAAGTAAAATAATATCTGCCTAGGCCGCTGAGTAGGCCTGGAACCCAGCTCAGCAATTGCAAACGTCCAGGGATTCCTCCCACACCAAAGGGGCCACGACCAAAAGCTCTTGCTGCTCTTCAAGTAGCCAGGCAACCCCATTCACAGCCCCACAAGTCTTGGGGCTCTCTGTTAGCATCCCAAAGTCAAATAATATCTGCCTGGGCCGCTGAGTACAGCCAGAGCCCAGCTCAGCAATGGCCAACGTCCAGGGATTCCTCCCACACCAAAGGGGCCACGACCAAAAGCTCTTGCTGCTCTTCAAGTAGCCAGGCAACCCCATTCACTGCCCCAAAAACGGTGGGGCTGTCTCTTCCTGCAGCCTCCCAAAGCCCAAGATTATCTGCTTGGTGCGCTGAGTAGGCCCAGAGCCCAGCTCAGCAATGGCCAACGTCCAGGGATTCCTCCCACACAAAGGGGCCACGACCCAAAGCTCTTGCTGCTCTTCAAGTAGCCAGGCAACCGCATTCACAGCCCCAGAAAGGCTGGCGCTGCCTCTTTCTGCAGCCTCCCAAAGCTCAAGATTATCTGCCTGGGCCTCTGAGTACAGCCGGAGCCCAGCCCAGCAATTGCCAACGTCCAGGGATTCCTCCCACACCAAAGGGGCCACGACCAAAAGCTCTTGCTGCTCTTCAAGTAGCCAGGCAACCCCATTCACTGCCCCACAGACACTTGGGGCTCTCTCTTTGTATAGCATCCCAAAGTCAAATGATATCTGCCTGGGCCGCTGAGTAGGCCTGGAGCCCAGCTCAGCAATTGCGAATCTCCAGGGATTCCTCCCACACCAAAGGGGGCCACGACCAAAAGCTCGTGCTGCTCTTCAAGTAGCCAGGACACGCCATTCACTGCCCCACAGACGCTGGCGCTGTCTCTTCCTGCAGCCTCCCAAAGCCCAAGACTATCTGCCTGGGCCGCTGAGTACAGACGGAGCCCAGCTCAGCAATTGCCAACGTCCAGGGATTCCTCCCACACCAAAGGGGCCACGACCAAAAGCTCTTGCTGCTCTTCAAGTAGCCAGGCAACCCCATTCACTGCCCCACAAACGCTGGCACTGTCTCTTCCTGCAGCCTGCCAAAGCTCAAGATTATCTGCTTGGTCTGCTGAGTATAGCCGGAGCCCAGCTCAGCAATTGCCAACATCCAGGGATTCCTCCCACACCAAAGGGGCCACGACCAAAAGCTCTTGCTGCTCTTCAAGTAGCCAGGCAACCCCATTCACTGCCCCACAGACGCTGGCGCTGCCTCTTCCTGCAGCCTCCCAAAGCCCAAGACTATCTGCCTGGGCCGCTGAGTACAGCCGGAGCCCAGCTCAGCAATTGCCAACGTCCAGGGATTCCTCCCACACCACAGGGGCCACGACCAAAAGCTCTTGCTGCTCTTCAAGTAGCCAGGCAACCCCATTCACTGCCCCACAAAGGCTGGCGCTGTCTCTTCCTGCAGCCTGCCAAAGCTCAAGATTATCTGCTTGGTCCGCTGAGTACAGCCGGAGCCCAGCCCAGCAATTGCCAACGTCCAGGGATTCCTCCCACACCAAAGGGGCCACGACCAAAAGCTCTTGCTGCTCTTCAAGTAGCCAGGCAACCCCATTCACTGCCCCACAAACGGTGGGGCTGTCTCTCCCTGCAGCCTCCCAAAGCCCAAGATTATCTGCCTGGGCCGCTGAGTACAGCGGAGCCCAGCTCAGCAATTGCCAACGTCCAGGGATTCCTCCCACACCAAAGGGGCCACGACCAAAAGCTCTTGCTGCTCTTCAACTAGCCAGGCAACCCCATTCACTGCCCCAAAGACGCTGGCGCTGTCTCTTCCTGCAGCCTCCCAAAGCTCAAGATTATCTGCTTGGTGCGCTGAATAGGCCCAGAGCCCAGCTCAGCAATTGCCAACGTCCAGGGATTCCTCCCACACCAAAGGGGCCACGACCAAAAGCTCTTGCTGCTCTTCAAGTAGCCAGGCAACCCCATTTAGAGCTCCACAAGTCTTGGGGCTCTCTCTTTGTATAGCATCCCAAAGTAAAATAATATCTGCCTGGGCCGCTGAGTAGGCCTGGAGCCCAGCTCAGCAATTGCGAATGTCCAGGGATTCCTCCCACATCAAAGGGGCCACGACCAAAAGCTCTTGCTGCTCTTCAAGTAGCCAGGCAACCCCATTCACAGCCCCACAAACGGTGGGGCTGCCTCTTTCTGCAGCCTCCCAAAGTCCAAGACTATCTGCCTGGACCGCTGAGTACAGCCGGAGCCCAGCTCAGCAATTGCGAACGTCCAGGGATTCCTCCCACAGCAATCGGGCCACGACCAAAAGCTCTTGCTGCTCTTCAAGTAGCCAGGCAACCCCATTCACAGACCCACAAATGGTGGGGCTGCCTCTTTCTGCAGCCTCCCAAAGTCCAAGACTATCTGCCTGAACCGATGAGTAAAGCCGGAGCCCAGCTCAGCAATTGCCAACGTCCAGGGATTCCTCCCACACCAAAGGGGCCACGACCAAAAGCTCTTGCTGCTCTTCAAGTAGCCAGGCAACCCCATTCACAGCCCTAAAAAGCCTGGCGCTGTCTCTTCCTGCAGCCTCCCAAATCTCAAGATTATCTGCCTGGGCCGCTGAGTACAGTCGGAGCCCAGCTCAGCAATTGCCAACGTCCAGGGATTCCTCCCACACCAAAGGGGCCACGACCAAAAGCTCTTGCTGCTCTTCAAGTAGCCAGGCAACCCCATTCACAGACCCACAAGTCTTGGGGCTCTGTGTTTGTATAGCATCCCAAAGTCAAATAATATCTGCCAGGGCCGCTGAGTAGGCCTGGAGCCCAGCTCAGCAATTGCGGATGTCCAGGGATTCCTCCCACACCAAAGGGGCCACGACCAAAAGCTCTTGCTGCTCTTCAAGTAGCCAGGCAACCCCATTCACTGCCCCACAAACGCTGGCACTGTCTCTTCCTGCAGCCTGCCAAAGCTCAAGATTATCTGCTTGGTCTGCTGAGTATAGCCGGAGCCCAGCTCAGCAATTGCCAACATCCAGGGATTCCTCCCACACCAAAGGGGCCACGACCAAAAGCTCTTGCTGCTCTTCAAGTAGCCAGGCAACCCCATTCACTGCCCCACAGACGCTGGCGCTGCCTCTTCCTGCAGCCTCCCAAAGCCCAAGACTATCTGCCTGGGCCGCTGAGTACAGCCGGAGCCCAGCTCAGCAATTGCCAACGTCCAGGGATTACTCCCACACCACAGGGGCCACGACCAAAAGCTCTTGCTGCTCTTCAAGTAGCCAGGCAACCCCATTCACTGCCCCACAAAGGCTGGCGCTGTCTCTTCCTGCAGCCTGCCAAAGCTCAAGATTATCTGATTGGTCCGCTGAGTACAGCCGGAGCCCAGCCCAGCAATTGCCAACATCCAGGGATTCCTCCCACACCAAAGGGGCCACGACCAAAAGCTCTTGCTGCTCTTCAAGTAGCCAGGCAACCCCATTCACTGCCCCACAAACGGTGGGGCTGTCTCTCCCTGCAGCCTCCCAAAGCCCAAGATTATCTGCCTGGGCCGCTGAGTACAGCGGAGCCCAGCTCAGCAATTGCCAACGTCCAGGGATTCCTCCCACACCAAAGGGGCCACGACCAAAAGCTCTTGCTGCTCTTCAACTAGCCAGGCAACCCCATTCACTGCCCCAAAGACGCTGGCGCTGTCTCTTCCTGCAGCCTCCCAAAGCTCAAGATTATCTGCTTGGTGCGCTGAATAGGCCCAGAGCCCAGCTCAGCAATTGCCAACGTCCAGGGATTCCTCCCACACCAAAGGGGCCACGACCAAAAGCTCTTGCTGCTCTTCAAGTAGCCAGGCAACCCCATTTAGAGCTCCACAAGTCTTGGGGCTCTCTCTTTGTATAGCATCCCAAAGTAAAATAATATCTGCCTGGGCCGCTGAGTAGGCCTGGAGCCCAGCTCAGCAATTGCGAATGTCCAGGGATTCCTCCCACATCAAAGGTGCAATGACCAAAGGCTCTTGCTGCTCTTCAACTAGCCAGGCAACCCCATTCACAGCCCCACAAACGGTGGGGCTGCCTCTTTCTGCAGCCTCCCAAAGTCCAAGACTATCTGCTTGGGCCGCTGAGTACAGCCGGAGCCCAGCTCAGCAATTGCGAATGTCCAGGGATTCCTCCCACATCAAAGGTGCAATGACCAAAGGCTCTTGCTGCTCTTCAACTAGCCAGGCAACCCCATTCACAGCCCCACAAACGGTGGGGCTGCCTCTTTCTGCAGCCTCCCAAAGTCCAAGACTATCTGCTTGGGCCGCTGAGTACAGCCGGAGCCCAGCTCAGCAATTGCCAACGTCCAGGGATTCCTCCCACACCAAAGGGGCCACGACCCAAAGCTCTTGCTGCTCTTCAAGTAGCCAGGCAACCCCATTCACTGCCCCACAAACTGTGGCGCTCTCTCTTTCAGCTGCCTCCCAACGTCCAAGAATATCTGCTTGGGCCACTGAGTACAGCCGGAGCCCAGCCCAGCAATTGCCAACGTCCAGGGATTCCTCCCACACCAAAGGGGCCACGACCAAAAGCTCTTGCTGCTCTTCAAGTAGCCAGGCAACCCCATTCACTGCCCCACAAACGGTGGGGCTGTCTCTTCCTGCAGCCTCCCAAAGCCCAAGATTATCTGCCTGGGTCGCTGAGTACAGCCGGAGCCCAGCTCAGCAATTGCCAACGTCCAGGGATTCCTCCCACACCAAAGGGGCCACGACCAAAAGCTCTTGCTGCTCTTCAACTAGCCAGGCAACCCCATTCACTGCCCCAAAGACGCTGGCGCTGTCTCTTCCTGCAGCCTCCCAAAGCTCAAGATTATCTGCTTGGTGCGCTGAATAGGCCCAGAGCCCAGCTCAGCAATTGCCAACGTCCAGGGATTCCTCCCAAAACAAAGGGGCCACGACCAAAAGCTCTTGCTGCTCTTCAAGTAGCCAGGCAACCCCATTTAGAGCTCCACAAGTCTTGGGGCTCTCTCTTTGTATAGCATCCCAAAGTAAAATAATATCTGCCTGGGCCGCTGAGTAGGCCTGGAGCCCGGCTCAGCAATTGCCAACGTCCAGGGATTCCTCCCACAACAAAGGGGCCACGACCAAAAGCTCTTGCTGCTCTTCAAGTAGCCAGGCAACCCCATTCACTGCCCCACAAAGGCTGGCGCTGTCTCTTCCTGCAGCCTGCCAAAGCTCAAGATTATCTGCTTGGTCCGCTGAGTACAGCCGGAGCCCAGCCCAGCAATTGCCAACATCCAGGGATTCCTCCCACACCAAAGGGGCCACGACCAAAAGCTCTTGCTGCTCTTCAAGTAGCCAGGCAACCCCATTCACTGCCCCACAAACGGTGGGGCTGTCTCTCCCTGCAGCCTCCCAAAGCCCAAGATTATCTGCCTGGGCCGCTGAGTACAGCGGAGCCCAGCTCAGCAATTGCCAACGTCCAGGGATTCCTCCCACACCAAAGGGGCCACGACCAAAAGCTCTTGCTGCTCTTCAACTAGCCAGGCAACCCCATTCACTGCCCCAAAGACGCTGGCGCTGTCTCTTCCTGCAGCCTCCCAAAGCTCAAGATTATCTGCTTGGTGCGCTGAATAGGCCCAGAGCCCAGCTCAGCAATTGCCAACGTCCAGGGATTCCTCCCACAACAAAGGGGCCACGACCAAAAGCTCTTGCTGCTCTTCAAGTAGCCAGGCAACCCCATTTAGAGCTCCACAAGTCTTGGGGCTCTCTCTTTGTATAGCATCCCAAAGTAAAATAATATCTGCCTGGGCCGCTGAGTAGGCCTGGAGCCCAGCTCAGCAATTGCGAATGTCCAGGGATTCCTCCCACATCAAAGGTGCAATGACCAAAGGCTCTTGCTGCTCTTCAACTAGCCAGGCAACCCCATTCACAGCCCCACAAACGGTGGGGCTGCCTCTTTCTGCAGCCTCCCAAAGCTCAAGATTATCTGCTTGGGCCGCTGAGTACAGCCGGAGCCCAGCTCAGCAATTGCGAATGTCCAGGGATTCCTCCCACATCAAAGGTGCAATGACCAAAGGCTCTTGCTGCTCTTCAACTAGCCAGGCAACCCCATTCACAGCCCCACAAACGGTGGGGCTGCCTCTTTCTGCAGCCTCCCAAAGTCCAAGACTATCTGCTTGGGCCGCTGAGTACAGCCGGAGCCCAGCTCAGCAATTGCCAACGTCCAGGGATTCCTCCCACACCAAAGGGGCCACGACCCAAAGCTCTTGCTGCTCTTCAAGTAGCCAGGCAACCCCATTCACTGCCCCACAAACTGTGGCGCTCTCTCTTTCAGCTGCCTCCCAACGTCCAAGACTATCTGCTTGGGCCAATGAGTACAGCCGGAGCCCAGCCCAGCAATTGCCAACGTCCAGGGATTCCTCCCACACCAAAGGGGCCACGACCAAAAGCTCTTGCTGCTCTTCAAGTAGCCAGGCAACCCCATTCACTGCCCCACAAACGGTGGGGCTGTCTCTTCCTGCAGCCTCCCAAAGCCCAAGATTATCTGCCTGGGTCGCTGAGTACAGCCGGAGCCCAGCTCAGCAATTGCCAACGTCCAGGGATTCCTCCCACACCAAAGGGGCCACGACCAAAAGCTCTTGCTGCTCTTCAACTAGCCAGGCAACCCCATTCACTGCCCCAAAGACGCTGGCGCTGTCTCTTCCTGCAGCCTCCCAAAGCTCAAGATTATCTGCTTGGTGCGCTGAATAGGCCCAGAGCCCAGCTCAGCAATTGCCAACGTCCAGGGATTCCTCCCACACCAAAGGGGCCACGACCAAAAGCTCTTGCTGCTCTTCAAGTAGCCAGGCAACCCCATTTAGAGCTCCACAAGTCTTGGGGCTCTCTCTTTGTATAGCATCCCAAAGTAAAATAATATCTGCCTGGGCCGCTGAGTAGGCCTGGAGCCCGGCTCAGCAATTGCCAACGTCCAGGGATTCCTCCCACACCAAAGGGGCCACGACCAAAAGCTCTTGCTGCTCTTCAAGTAGCCAGGCAACCCCATTCACAGCCCCACAAAGGCTGGCGCTGTCTCTTCCTGCAGCCTCCCAAAGTCCAAGACTATCTGCTTGGTGCACTGAGTAGGCTCAGAGCCCAGCTCAGCAATTGCCAACGTCCAGGGATTCCTCCCACACCAAAGGGGCCATGACCAAAGGCTCTTCCTGCTCTTCAACTAGCCAGGCAACCCCATTCACTGCCCCACAAACGGTGGGGCTGCCTCTTTCTGCAGCCTCCCAAAGCCCTAGATTATCTGCCTGGGCCGCTGAGTACAGCCGGAGCCCAGCTCAGCAATTGCGAATGTCCAGGGATTCCTCCCACACCAAAGGGGCCACGACCAAAAGCTCTTGCTGCTCTTCAAGTAGCCAGGCAACCACATTTAGAGCCCCACAAAGGCTGGCGATGTCTCTTCCTGCAGCCTCCCAAAGCTCAAGATTATCTGCCTGGGCCGCTGAGTACAGCCGGAGCCCAGCTCAGCAGTTGCCAACGTCCAGGGATTCCTCCCACACCAAAGGGGCCACGACCAAAAGCTCTTGCTGCTCTTCAAGTAGCCAGGCAACCCCATTCACTGCCCCACAGACGCTGGCGCTGTCTTTTTCTGCAGCCTCCCAAAGTCCAAGACTATCTGCCTGGGCCGCTGAGTACAGCCGGAGCCCAGCTCAGCAATTGCCAACGTCCAGGGATTCCTCCCACACCAAAGGGGCCGCGACCAAAAGTTCTTGCTGCTCTTCAAGTAGCCAGGCAACTCCATTCACTGCCCCACAAAGGCTGGCGCTGTCTCTTCCTGCAGCCTCCCAAAGCCCAAGATTATCTGCTTGGTGCGCTGAGTAGGCCCAGAGGCCAGCTCAGCAGTTGCCAACGTCCAGGGATTCCTCCCACACCAAAGGGGCCACGACCAGAGGCTGCAGAAAGAGACAGCCCCACCGTTTGTGGGTCTGTGAATGGGGTTGCCTGGCTAGTTGAAGAGCAGCAAGAGCCTTTGGTCATGGCACCTTTGGGTTGGGAGGAATCCCTGGACGTTCGCAATTAGTCAGGTGGGCTTCGGGCCGACTGAGCGGCCCAGGCAGATAGTCTTGGACTTTGGGAGGCTGCAGAAAGAGTAAGCGCCAGCGTTTTTGGGGCAGTGATTGGGGTTGCCTAGCTACCTGAAGAGCAGCAAGAGCTTTTGGTCGTGGCTCCTTTGGTGTGGGAGGAATCCCTGGACGTTCGCAATTGCTGAGCTGTGCTCCCCCTGTACACAGCGGCCCGAGCAGATAGTCTTGGACTTTGGGAGGCTGCAGAAAGAGACAGCGCCAGCTTTTGTGGGGCAGTGAATGGGGTTGCCTGGCTACTTGAAGAGCAGCAAGAGCTTTTGGTCGTGGCCCCTTTGGTGTGGGAGGAATCCCTGGACGTTGGCAATTGCTGAGCTGAGCTCCGGCTGTACTCAGCGGCCCAGGCAGATATTATTTGGCTTTGGGATGCTAACAAAGAGAGAGCCCCAAGACTTGTGGGGCTGTGAATGGGGTTGCCTGGCTACTTGAAGAGCAGCAAGAGCTTTTGGTCGTGGCATCTTTGTTGTGGGAGGAATCCCTGGACGTTGGCAATTGCTGAGCTGGGCTCTGGCTATACTGAGCAGCCCAGGGAAATTATGTTGGACGTTGGGAGGCAGCAGAAGGAGGGAGTACGAGCGTTTGTGGGGCTGTGAAGGAGTTTGCCTGGCTAAATGAAGAGCAGCAAGTGCTTTTGGTCGTGGCCCCTTTGGTGTGGGAGGAATCCCTGGATGTTGGCAATTGCTGAGCTGGACACAGACTGTGCTCAGCGGCCCAGGCAGATAATCTTGGACTTTGGGAGGCTGCAGAAAGAGACAGCCCCAGCGTTTGTGGGGCAGTGAATGGGGTTGCCTGGCTACTTGAAGAGCAGCAAGAGCTTTTGGTCGTGGCCCCTTTGGTGTGTGAGGTATTCCTGGATGTTGGCAAAAGCAGAGTACAGCCACTGAGGAATCTGTGGACGTTGGTAATTTCTGAGCTGGGCTCCGGCTGTACTCAGCGGCCCAGGCAAATAATGTTGGATTTTGGGAGGCAGCAGAAAGAGAGAGCAGCAGCGTTTTTGGGTCTGTGAATGGGGTTGCCTGGATACGTGAAGAGCAGCAAGAGCTTTTGGTCGTGGCCCCTTTGGTGTAGGAGGAATCCCTGGACGTTGGCAATTGCTGAGCTGGGCTCCGGCTGTACTCAGCAGACCAGGCAGATAGTCTTGGACTTTGGGAGGCTGCAGAAAGAGACAGCACCAGCGTTTGTGGGGCAGTGAATGGGGTTGCCTGGCTAGTTGAAGAGCAGCAAGAGCTTTTGTCATGGCCCCTTTGGTGTGGGAGGAATCCCTGGACGTTTGCAATTGCTGAGCTGGGCTCCGGGCCTACTCAGCGGCGCTGGCACATATAATTTGACTTTGGGATGCTACAGAAAGACAGAGCCCCAAGACTTGTGGGGCAGTGAATAGGGTTGCCCTGCTACTTGAAGAGCAGCAAGAGCTTTTGGTCGTGGCAACATAGGTGTGGGAGGAATCCCTGGACGTTGGCAAATACTGAGCTGGGCGCCGGCTGTATTCAGCGGCCCAGGCAGATAGTCTTGGACTTTGGGAGGCTGCAGAAAGAGACAGCGCCAGCGTTTGTGGGGCAGTGAATAGGGTTGCCTGGCTACTTGAAGAGCAGCAAGAGCTTTTGGTCGTGGCCCCTTTGGTGTGGGAGGAATCCCTGGACGTTGACAATTGCTGGGCTGGGCTCCGGCTGTACTCAGCAGCCCAGGCAGATAGTCTTGGACTTTGGCAGGCTGCAGAAAGAGACAGCCCCAGCGTTTGTGGGGCAGTGAATGGGGTTGCCTGGCTACTTGAAGAGCAGCAAGAGCCTTTGGTCGTGGCCCCTTTGGTGTGGGAGGAATCCCTGGACGTTGGCAATTGCTGGGCTGGGCTCCGGCTGTACTCAGCGGCCCAGGCAGATAGTCTTGGACTTTGGGAGGCTGCAGAAAGAGACAGAGCCAGCGTTTGTGGGGCAGTGAATGGGGTTGCCTGGCTACTTGAAGAGCAGCAGGAGCTTTTGGTCGTGGCCCCTTTGGTGTGGGAGGAATCCCTGGACGTTGGCAATTGCTGAGCTGGGCTCCGGCTGTACTCAGCGGTTCAGGAGATACTCTTGATCTTTGGGAGGCTGCAGAAAGAGATATCACCAGCGTTTGTGGGGCAGTGAATGGGGTTTCCTGGCTACTTGAAGAGCAGGAAGAGCTTTTGGTCATGGCCCCTTTGGTGTGGGAGGAATCCCTGGACGTTGGCAATTGCTGAGCTGGGCTACGGCTGTACTCAGCGGCCGAGGCAGATACTCTTGGACTTGGGGAGGCTGCAGAAAGAGACAGCACCAGCGTTTGTGGGGCAGTGAATGGGGTTGCCTGGCTAGATGAAGAGCAGCAAGAGCTTTTGGTCGTGGCCCCTTTGGTGTGGGAGGTATCCCTGGACGTTGACAATTGCTGAGCTGGGCTCCGGCTGTACTCAGCGGTTCAGGCAATAGCCTTGGATTTTAGGAGGCTTCAGAAAGTGACAGCGCCAGCGTTTTTGGGTCTGTGAATGGGGTTGCCTGGCTACATGAAGAGCAGCAAGAGCTTTTGGTCGTAGCCCCTTTGGTGTGGGAGGAATCCCTGGACGTTCTGAATTGCTGAGCTGGGCTCCGGGCACACTCAGCGGCGCAGGCACATATAATTTGACTTTGGGATGCTACACAAAGAGAGAACACCAAAACTTGTGGGTCAGTGAATGGGGTTGCCTGGCTACTTGAAGAGCAGCAAGAGCTTTTGGTCATGGCCCCTTTGGTGTGGGAGGAATCCCTGGACATAGGCAATTGCTCAGGTGGCCTACGGGCATTCTGAGCGGTGTAGGCAGATATTCTTGGACTTTGGGAGGCTGCAGAAAGAGATATCACCAGCGTTTGTGGGGCAGTGAATGGGGTTTCCTGGCTACTTGAAGAGCAGCAAGAGCTTTTGGTCGTGGCCCCTTTGGTGTGGGAGGAATCCCTGGACGTTGGCAATTGCTGGGCTGGGCTCCGGCTGTACTCAGCGGTTCAGGCAATACCCTTGGACTTTGGGAGGCTTCAGAAAGTGACAGCGCCAGCGTTTGTGGGTCTGTGAATGGGGTTGCCTGGCTACTTGAAGAGCAGCAAGAGCTTTGGTCGTGGCCCCTGTGGTGTGGGAGGAATCCCTGGACGTAGGCAATTGCTCATGTGGCCTACGGGCCTTCTGAGCGGTGTAGGCAGATAGTCTTGGACTTTGGGAGGCTGCAGAAAGAGACAGCGCCAGCGTTTGTGGGGCAGTGAATGGGGTTGCTTGGCTACTTGAAGAGCAGCAAGAGCTTTTGGTCGTGGCCCCTTTGGTGTGGGAGGAATCCCTGGACGTTGGCAAATACTGAGCTGGGCTCCGGCTGTACTCAGCGGCCCAGGCAGATAGTCTTGGACTTTGGGAGGCTGCTGGAAGAGACAGCGCCAGCGTTTGTGGGGCAGTGAATGGGGTTGCCTGGCTACTTGAAGAGCAGCAAGAGCTTTTGGTCGTGGCCCCTTTGGTGTGGGAGGAATCCCTGGACGTTGACAATTGCTGGGCTGGGCTCCGGCTGTACTCAGCGGTACAGGAAGATAGTCTTGGACTTTGGGAGGCTGCAGAAAGAGACAGCACCAGCGTTTGTGGGGCAGTGAATGGGCTTGCCTGACTACTTGAAGAGCAGCAAGAGCTTTTGGTCGTGGCCCCTTTGGTGTGGGAGGAATCCCTGGACGTTGGCAAATACTGAGCTGGGCTCCGGCTGTACTCAGCGGCCCAGGCAGATAGTCTTGAGCTTTGGGAGGCTGCAGGAAGAGACAGCGCCAGCGTTTGTGGGGCAGTGAATGGGGTTGCCTGGCTACTTGAAGAGCAGCAAGAGCTTTTGGTCGTGGCCCCTTTGGTGTGGGAGGAATCCCTGGACGTTGACAATTGCTGAGCTCGGCTCCGGCTGTACTCAGCGGCCCAGGCAGATATTATTTGACTTTGGGATGCTAACAAAGAGAGAGCCCCAAGACTTGTGGGGCTGTGAATGGGGTTGCCTGGCTACTTGAAGAGCAGCAAGAGCTTTTGGTCTTGGCCCCTTTGGTGTGGGAGGAATCCCGGGACGTTGGCAATTGCTGAGCTGGGCTCCGGGCCTACTCCGCGGAGACGGCACATATAATTTGAGTTTGGAATGCTATAGAAAGAGAGAACCCCAAGACTTGTGGGGCAGTGAATGGGGACCTGGCTACTTGAAGAGCAGCAAGAGCTTTTGGTCGTGGCCCCTTTGGTGTGGGAGGAATCCCTGGACGTTGGCAATTGCTGAGCTGGGCTCAGGGTCTAATCAGCGGCGCATGCACAAACAATTTGAATATGGGATGCTATAGAAAGAGAGAAACCCAAGACTTGTGGGGCAGTGAATGGGGTTGCCTGGCTACTTGAAGAGCAGCAAGAGCTTTTGGTCGTGGCCCCTTTGGTGTGGGAGGAATCCCTGGACGTTTGCAATTGCTAATCTGGGCTCCGGGCCTACTCAGCGGCGCTGGAAATATAATTTGACTTTGGGATGCTACAGAAAGACAGAGCCCCAAGACTTGTGGGGCAGTGAATGGGGTTGCCTGGCTACTTGAAGAGCAGCAAGAGCTTTTGGTCGTGGCAACATAGGTGTGGGAGGAATCCCTGGACGTTGGCAAATACTGAGCTGGGCGCCGGCTGTACTCAGCGGTTTAGGCAGATAGTCTTGGACTTTGGGAGGCTGCAAAAAGAGACAGTGCCACAGTTTGTGGGGCAGTGAATAGGGTTGCCTGGCTACTTGAAGAGCAGCAAGAGCTTTTGGTCGTGGCCCCTTTGGTGTGGGAGGAATCCCTGGACGTTGACAATTGCTGCGCTGGGCTCCGGCTGTACTCAGCAGCCCAGGCAGATAATCTTGGACTTTGGGAGGCTGCAGGAAGAGACAGCCCCAGCGTTTGTGGGGCAGTGAATGGGGTTGCCTGGCTACTTGAAGAGCAGCAGGAGCTTTTGGTCGTGGCCCCTTTGGTGTGGGAGGAATCCCTGGACGTTGGCAATTGTTGAGCTGGGCTCCGGCTGTACTCAGCGGCCCAGGCAGATAGACTTGGACTTTGGGAGGCTGCAGAAAGAGACAGAGCCAGCGTTTGTGGGGCTGTGAATGGGGTTGCCTGACTACTTGAAGAGCAGCAAGAGCCTTTGGTCATGGCACCTTTGGTGTGGGAGGAATCCCTGGACGTTGGCAATTGCTGGGCTGGGCTCCGGCTGTACTCAGCGGTTCAGGCAGATAGTCTTGGACTTTGGGAGGCTGCAGAAAGAGACAGCACCAGCGTTTGTGGGGCAGTGAATGGGATTGCCTGGCTACTTAAAGAGCAGCAAGAGCTTTTGGTCGTGGCCCCTTTGGTGTGGGAGGAATCCCTGGACGTTGGCAATTGCTGGGCTGGGCTCCGGCTGTACTCAGCGGCTGAAGCAGATAGTCTTGGACTTTGGTAGGCTGCAGAAAGAGACAGCACCAGCGTTTGTGGGGCAGTGAATGGGGTTGCCTGGCTAGATGAAGAGCAGCAAGAGCTTTGGTCATGGCCCCTGTGGTGTGGGAGGAATCCCTGGACGTAGGCTATTGCTCAGGTGGCCTACAGGCCTTCTGAGCGGTGTAGGCAGATAGTCTTGGACTTTGGGAGGCTGCAGAAAGAGACAGCACCAGCGTTTGTGGGGCTGTGAATGGGGTTGCCTGGCTACTTGAAGAGCAGCAAGAGCTTTTGGTCGTGGCCCCTTTGGTGTGGGAGGAATCCCTGGACGTTGGCAAATACTGAGCTGGGCTCCGGCTGTACTCAGCGGCCCAGGCAGATAGTCTTGGACTTTGGGAGGCTGCAGGAAGAGACAGCGCCAGCGTTTGTGGGGCAGTGAATGGGGTTGCCTGGCTACTTGAAGAGCAGCAAGAGCTTTTGGTCGTGGCCCCTTTGGTGTGGGAGGAATCCCTGGACGTTGACAATTGCTGGGCTGGGCTCCGGCTGTACTCAGTGGTACAGGAAGATAGTCTTGGACTTTGGGAGGCTGTAGAAAGAGACAGCACCAGCGTTTGTGGGGCAGTGAATGGGGTTGCCTGGCTACTTAAAGAGCAGCAAGAGCTTTTGGTTGTGGCCCATTTGGTGTGGGAGGAATCCCTGGACGTTGGCAATTGCTGAGCTGGGCTCCAGCTGTACTCAGCGGCCCAGGCAGATATTATTTGACTTTGGGATGCTAACAAAGAGAGAGCCCCAAGACTTGTGGGGCTGTGAATGGGGTTGCCTGGCTACTTGAAGAGCAGCAAGAGCTTTTGGTCTTGGCCCCTTTGGTGTGGGAGGAATCCCGGGACGTTGGCAATTGCTGAGCTGGGCTCCGGGCCTACTCCGCGGAGACGGCACATATAATTTGAGTTTGGAATGCTATTGAAAGAGAGAACCCCAAGACTTGTGGGGCAGTGAATGGGGACTTGGCTACTTGAAGAGCAGCAAGAGCTTTTGGTCGTGGCCCCTTTGGTGTGGGAGGAATCCCTGGACGTTGGCAATTGCTGAGCTGGGCTCAGGGTCTAATCAGCGGCGCATGCACATACAATTTGAATATGGGATGCTATAGAAAGAGAGAAACCCAAGACTTGTGGGGCAGTGAATGGGGTTGCCTGGCTACTTGAAGAGCAGCAAGAGCTTTTGGTCGTGGCCCCTTTGGTGTGGGAGGAATCCCTGGACATTGGCAATTGCTGAGCTGGGCTCCGGCTGTACTCAGCGGCCCAGGCAGATAATCTTGGACTTTGAGAGGCTGCACAAAGAGACAGCCACAGCGTTTGTGGGGCAGTGAATGGGGTTGCCTGGCTACTTGAAGAGCAGCAAGAGCTTTTGATCGTGACCCCTTTGGTGTGGGAGGAATCCCTGGACGTTTGCAATTGCTAATCTGGGCTCCGGGCCTACTCAGCGGCGCTGGCACATATAATTTGACTTTGGGATGCTACAGAAAGACAGAGCCCCAAGACTTGTGGGGCAGTGAATGGGGTTGCCTGGCTACTTGAAGAGCAGCAAGAGCTTTTGGTCGTGGCAACATAGGTGTGGGAGGAATCCCTGGACGTTGGCAAATACTGAGCTGGGCGCCGGCTGTACTCAGCGGTACAGGAAGATAGTCTTGGACTTTGGGAGGCTGCAGAAAGAGACAGCACCAGCGTTTGTGGGGCAGTGAATGGGGTTGCCTGGCTACTTGAAGAGCAGCAAGAGCTTTTGGTCGTGGCCCCTTTGGTGTGGGAGGAATCCCAGGACGTTGGCAATTGCTGAGCTGGGCTCAGGGTCTAATCAGCGGCGCATGCACATACAATTTGAATATGGGATGCTATAGAAAGAGAGAAACCCAAGACTTGTGGGGTAGTGAATGGGGTTTCCTGGCTACGTGAAGAGCAGCAAGAGCTTTTGGTCGTGGCCCCTTTGGTGTGGGAGGAATCCCTGGACGTTGGCAATTGCTGAGCTGGGCTCCGGCTGTACTCAGCGGCCCAGGCAGATAATCTTGGACTTTGAGAGGCTACACAAAGAGACACCCACAGCGTTTGTGGGACAGTGAATGGGGTTGCCTGGCTACTTGAAGAGCAGCAAGAGCTTTTGATCGTTGCCCCTTTGGTTTGGGAGGAATCCCTGGACGTTGGCAATTGCTGGGCTGGGCTCCGGCTGTACTCAGCGGCCCAGGCACATATTATTTGACTTTGGGATGATACACAAAGAGAGAGCCCCAAGACTTGTGGGGCTGTTAATGGGGTAGCCTGGCTACTTGAAGAGCAGCAAGAGCTTTTGGTCGTGGCCCCTTTGGTGTGGGAGGAATCCCTGGCCGTTGGCAATTGCTTAGCTGGGCTCGGGCTGTACTCAGCGGCCCAGGCAGATAGACTTGGACTTTGGGAGGCTGCAGAAAGAGGCAGCGCCAGCCTTTGTGGGGCTGTGAATGCGGTTGCCTGGCTACTTGAAGAGCAGCAAGAGCTTTGGGTCGTGGTTCTTTGGTGTAGGATGTATCCGTGGATATTGTGAATTGCTGAGCTGGGCTTTGGGCCTACTCAGCGCACCAATCACATATTCTTGGACTTTGGGAGCCTGCAGAAAGAGACAGCGCCAGCATTTGTTGGGCGGTGAATGGGGTTGCCTGCCTACTTGAAGAGCAGCAAGAGCTTTTGGTCGTGGCCCGTTTGGTGTGGGAGGAATCCCTGGACGTTTGCAATTGCTGATCTGGGCTCCGGGCCTACTCCGCTGAGCAGGCACATATACTTTGACTTTGGGATGCTATACAAAGAGAGAAAGCCAAGACTTGTGGGGCAGTGAATGGGGTTGCCTGGCTACTTGAAGAGCAGCAAGAGCTTTTGTCGTGGCCCATGTGGTGTGGGAGGAATCCCTGGATGCTGGCAATTGCTGAGCTGGGCTCCGGCTGTACTCAGCGGCCCAGGCAGATAGGCTTGGACTTTGGGAGGCTGCAGAAAGAGATAGCGCCAGCATTTGTGGGGCAGTGAATGGGGGTTGCCTGGCTACTTGAAGAGCAGCAAGAGCTTTTGGTCGTGGCCCCTTTGGTGTGGGAGGAATCCCTGGATGTTCGCACCTGCTAAGCTGGGCTCCGGCTGTACTCAGCGGCCCAGGCAGATAGGCTTGGACTTTGGGAGGCTGCAGAAAGAGATAGCGCCAGCATTTGTGGGGCAGTGAATGGGGTTGCCTGGCTACTTGAAGAGCAGCAAGAGCTTTTGGTCGTGGCCCCTTTGGTGTGGGAGGAATCCCTGGATGTTCGCACCTGCTAAGCTGGGCTCCGGCTGTACTCAGCGGCCCAGGCAGATAGTCTTGGACTTTGGGAGGCTGCAGAAAGAGACAGCGCCACCGTTCGTGGGCAGTGAATGGGGTTGTCTGGCTACTTGAAGAGCAGCAAGAGCTTTTGGTTGTGGCAACATAGGTGTGGGAGAAATCCCTGGACGTTCTGTAGTGCTAAGCTGGGCTCCGCCTGTACTCAGTGGCACTGGCAGATAAACTTGGACTTTGGGAGTCTGCAGAAAGAGAAAGCGCCAGCTTTTGTGTGGCAGTGAATGGGGTTGCCTGGCTACTTGAAGAGCAGCAAGAGCTTTTGGTCGTGGCCCCTTTGGTGTGGGAGGAATCCCTGGACGTTGGCAATTCCTGAGATGGACAAGGGCTGTGCTCAGCAGCCCAGGCAGATAGTCTTGGACTTTGGCAGGCTGCAGAAAGAGACAGCGCCATCATTTTTGGGCATAGAAAGGGATTGCCTGGCTACTTGAAGAGCAGCAAGAGCCTTTGGTCGTGGTCCCTTTACTGTGGGAGGAATCTCTGGACGTTAGCCATTGCTGAGCTGGGCTCTGGCTGTACTCAGCGGTACAGGAAGATAGTCTTGGACTTTGGGAGGCTGCAGAAAGAGACAGTCCCAGCGTTTGTGAGGCAGTGAATGGGGTTTCCTGGCTACTTGAAGAGCAGCAAGAGCTTTTGGTCGTGGCTTCTTTGTTGTGGGAGGAATCTCTGGACATTCGCAATTGCTCAGCTGGGCTCCGCTATACTGAGCAGCCCAGGGAAATTATGTTGGACGTTGGGAGGCAGCAGAAGGAGTGAGTACGAGCGTTTGTGGGGCTGTGAAGGAGTTTGCCTGGCTAAATGAAGAGCAGCAAGAGCTTTTGGTCGTGGCCCCTTTGGTGTGGGAGGAATCCCTGGATGTTGGCAATTGCTGAGCTGGACACAGACTGTGCTCAGCGGCCCAGGCAGATAATCTTGGACTTTGGGAGGCTGCAGAAAGAGACAGCCCCAGCGTTTGTGGGGCAGTGAATGGGGTTGCCTGGCTACTTGAAGAGCAGCAAGAGCTTTCGGTCGTGACCCCTTTGGTGTGTGAGGTATTCCTGGATGTTGGCAAAAGCAGAGTACAGCCACTGAGGAATCTGTGGACGTTGGTAATTGCTGAGCTGGGCTCCGGCTGTACTCAGCGGTTCAGGCAATAGCCTTGGACTTTGGGAGGCAGCAGAAAGAGAGAGCAGCAGCGTTTGTGGGTCTGTGAATGGGGTTGCCTGGCTACTTGAAGAGCAGCAAGAGCTTTTGGTCGTGGCCCCTTTGGTGTGGGAGGAATACCGGGACGTTGACAATTGCTGAGCTGGGCTCCGGCTGTACTCAGCAGCCCAGGCAGATAGTCTTGGACTTTGGGAGGCTGCAGAAAGAGACAGCCACAGCGTTTGTGGGGCAGTGAATGGGGTTGCCTGGCTACTTGAGATCAGCAGGAGCTTTTGGTCGTGGCCCGTTTGGTGTGGGAGGAATCCCTGGATGTTCACTCCTGCTAAGCTGTGCTCCGGCTGTACTCAGCGGCCGAGGCAGATACTCTTGGACTTTGGGAGGCTGCAGAAAGAGACAGAGCCAGCGTTTGTGGGGCAGCGAATGGGGTTGCCTTGCTAGATGAAGAGCAGCAAGAGCTTTTGTCATGGCCCCTTTGGTGTGGGAGGAATCCCTGGACGTTGGCAATTGCTGAGCTGGGCTCCGGCTGTACTCAGCGGCTGAAGCAGATAGTCTTGGACTTTGGTAGGCTGCAGAAAGAGACAGCACCAGCGTTTGTGGGGAAGTGAATGGGGTTGCCTGGCTAGATGAAGAGCAGCAAGAGCTTTTGGTCTGGCCCCTTTGGTGTGGGAGGAATCCCTGGACGTTGACAATTGCTGAGCTGGGCTCCGGCTGTACTCAGCGGTTCAGGCAATAGCCTTGGACTTTAGGAGGCTTCAGAAAGTGACAGCGCCAGCGTTTGTGGGTCTGTGAATGTGGTTGCCTGGCTACTTGAAGAGCAGCAAGAGCTTTTGGTCGTAGCCCCTTTGGTGTGGGAGGAATCCCTGGACGTTCTGAATTGCTGAGCTGGGCTCCGGGCCCACTCAGCGGCGCAGGCACATATAATTTGACTTTGGGAGCTACACAAAGAGAGAACACCAAGAGTTGTGGGGCAGTGAATGGGGTTGCCTGGCTACTTGAAGAGCAGCAAGAGCTTTTGGTCGTGGCCCCTTTGGTGTGGGAGGAATCCCTGGACGTAGGCAATTGCTCAGGTGGCCTACGGGCCTTCTGAGCCGTGTAGGCAGATAGTCTTGGACTTTGGGAGGCTGCAGAAAGAGACAGCACCAGCGTTTGTGGGGCAGTGAATGGGGTTGCCTGGCTACTTGAAGAGCAGCAAGAGCTTTTGGTCGTGGCCCCTTTCGTGTGGGAGGAATCCCTGGAGTTTGACAATTGCTGGGCTGGGCTCCGGCTGTACTCAGCGGTACAGGAAGATAATCTTGGACTTTGGGAGGCTGCAGAAAGAGACAGCCCCAGCGTTTGTGGGGCTGTGAATGCGGTTGCCTGGCTACTTGAAGAGCAGCAAGAGCTTTTGGTCGTGGCCCCTTTGGTGTGGGAGGAATCCCTGGACGTTGGCAAATACTGAGCTGCGTCCCGGGCCTACTCAGCGACACAGGCACATATAATTTGACTTTGGGATGCTATAGAAAGAGAGAACCCAAAGACTTGTGGGGCAGTGAATGGGGTTGACTGGATACTTGAAGAGCAGCAAGAGCTTTTGGTCGTGGCCCCTTTGCTGTGGGAGGAATCCCTGGACGTAGGCAATTATTCAGGTGGCCTACGGGCCTTCTGAGCGGTGTAGGCAGATAGTCTTGGACTTTGGGAGGCTGCAGAAAGAGACAGCACCACCGTTTGTGGGGCAGTGAATGGGGTTGCCTGGCTACTTGAAGAGCAGCAAGAGCTTTTGGTCGTAGCCCCTTTGGTGTGGGAGGAATCCCTGGACGTTCTGAATTGCTGAGCTGGGCTCCGGGCCCACTCAGTGGCGCAGGCACATATAATTTGACTTTGGGAGCTACACAAAGAGAGAACACCAAGAGTTGTGGGGCAGTGAATGGAGTTGCCTGGCTACTTGAAGAGCAGCAAGAGCTTTTGGTCGTGGCCCCTTTGGTGTGGGAGGAATCCCTGGACGTTGGCAATTGCTGAGCTGGGCTCCGGCTGTACTCAGCGGCGCAGGCACATATAATTTGACTTTGGGATGCTAGAGAAAGAGAGAACCCCAAGACTTGTGGGGCAGTGAATGGGGTTGCCTGGCTAGTTGAAGAGCAGCAGGAGCTTTTGGTCGTGGCCCCTTTGGTGTGGGAGGAATCCCTGGACCTTCGCAATTGCTGAACTGGGCTCAGGGTCTAATCAGCGGCGCATGCACATACAATTTGAATATGGGATGCTATAGAAAGAGAGAAACCCAAGACTTGTGGGGTAGTGAATGGGGTTTCCTGGCTACTTGAAGAGCAGCAAGAGCTTTTGTCGTGGCCCCTTTGGTGTGGGAGGAATCCCTGGACGTTGGCAATTGCTGAGCTGGGCTCCGGCTGTACTCAGCGGCCCAGGCAGATAATCTTGGACTTTCAGAGGCTGCACAAAGAGACAGCCACAGCGTTTGTGGGACAGTGAATGGGGTTGCCTGGCTACTTGAAGAGCAGCAAGAGCTTTTGTCGTGGTTCTTTGGTGTAGGATGTATCCGTGGATATTGTGAATTGCTGAGCTGGGCTTTGGGCCTACTCAGCGCACCAATCACATATTCTTGGACTTTGGGAGCCTGCAGAAAGAGACAGCGCCAGCATTTGTTGGGCGGTGAATGGGGTTGCCTGTCTACTTGAAGAGCAGCAAGAGCTTTTGGTCGTGGCCCCTTTGGTGTGGGAGGAATCCCTGGACGTTTGCAATTGCTGATCTGGGCTCCGGGCCTACTCCGCTGAGCAGGCACATATAATTTGACTTTGGGATGCTATACAAAGAGAGAAAGCCAAGACTTGTGGGGCAGTGAATGGGGTTGCCTGGCTACTTGAAGAGCAGCAAGAGCTTTTGTCGTGGCCCATGTGGTGTGGGAGGAATCCCTGGATGCTGGCAATTGCTGAGCTGGGCTCCGGCTGTACTCAGCGGTTCAGGCAATAGCCTTGGACTTTAGGAGGCTTCAGAAAGTGACAGCGCCAGCGTTTGGGGCTCTCTCTATGTATAGCATCCGAAAGTAAAATAATATCTGCCTAGGCCGCTGAGTAGGCCTGGAACCCAGCTCAGCAATTGCGAACGTCCAGGGATTCCTCCCACACCAAAGGGGCCACGACCCAAAGCTCTTGCTGCTCTTCAAGTAGCCAGGCAACCCCATTCACTGCCCCACAGACGCTGGCGCTGTCTCTTCCTGCAGCCTCCCAAAGCCCAAGACTATCTGCTTGGTGCACTGAGTAGGCTCAGAGCCCAGCTCAGCAATTGCCAACATCCAGGGATTCCTCCCACACCAAAGGGGCCACGACCAAAAGCTCTTGCTGCTCTTCAAGTAGCCAGGCAACCCCATTCACTGCCCCACAGACGCTGGCGCTGTCTCTTCCTGCAGCCTCCCAAAGCCCAAGATTATCTGCTTGGTGCGCTGAGTAGGCTCAAAGCCCAGCTCAGCAATTGCCAACGTCCAGGGATTCCTCCCACACCAAAGGGGCCACGACCAAAAGCTCTTGCTGCTCTTCAAGTAGCCAGGCAACCCCATTCACAGCCCCACAAGTCTTGGGGCTCTCTCTTTGTTAGCATCCCAAAGTCAAATAATATCTGCCTGGGCCGGTGAGTAGGCCTGGAGCCCAGCTCAGCAATTGCGAATGTCCAGGGATTCCTCCCACACCAAAGGGGCCACGACCAAAAGCTCTTGCTGCTCTTCAAGTAGCCAGGCAACCCCATTTAGAGCTCCACAAGTCTTGGGGCTCTCTCTATATATAGCATCCCAAAGTAAAACAATATCTGCCTGGGCCGCTGAGTAGGCCTGGAACCCAGCTCAGCAATTGCGAATGTCCAGGGATTCCTCCCACACCAAAGGGGCCACGACCAAAAGCTCTTGCTGCTCTTCAAGTAGCCAGGCAACCCCATTCACTGCCCCAGAGACGCTGGCGCTGTCTCTTCCTGCAGCCTCCCAAAGCCCAAGATTAACTGCTTGGTGCGCTGAGTAGGCTCAAAGCCCAGCTCAGCAATTGCCAACGTCCAGGGATTCCTCCCACACCAAAGGGGCCACGACCAAAAGCTCTTGCTGCTCTTCAAGTAGCCAGGCAACCCCATTTAGAGCTCCACAAGTCTTGGGGCTCTCTCTATGTATAGCATCCCAAAGTAAAACAATATCTGCCTGGGCCGCTGAGTAGGCCTGGAACCCAGCTCAGCAATTGCGAATGTCCAGGGATTCCTCCCACACCAAAGGGGCCACGACCAAAAGCTCTTGCTGCTCTTCAAGTAGCCAGGCAACCCCATTCACTGCCCCGCAGACGCTGGCGCTGTCTCTTCCTGCAGCCTCCCAAAGCCCAAGACTATCTGCTTGGTGCACTGAGTAGGCCTGGAGCCCAGCTCAGCAATTGCCAACATCCAGGGATTCCTCCCACACCAAAGGGGCCACGACCAAAAGCTCTTGCTGCTCTTCAAGTAGCCAGGCAACCCCATTCACAGCCCCACAAGTCTTGGGGCTCTCTCTTTGTTAGCATCCCAAAGTCAAATAATATCTGCCTGGGCCGCTGAGTAGGCCTGGAGCCCAGCTCAGCAATTGCGAATGTCCAGGGATTCCTCCCACACCAAAGGGGCCACGACCAAAAGCTCTTGCTGCTCTTCAAGTAGCCAGGCAACCCCATTTAGAGCTCCACAAGTCTTGGGGCTCTCTCTATGTATAGCATCCCAAAGTAAAACAATATCTGCCTGGGCCGCTGAGTAGGCCTGGAACCCAGCTCAGCAATTGCGAATGTCCAGGGATTCCTCCCACACCAAAGGGGCCACGACCAAAAGCTCTTGCTGCTCTTCAAGTAGCCAGGCAACCCCATTCACTGCCCCACAGACGCTGGCGCTGTCTCTTCCTGCAGCCTCCCAAAGTCCAAGACTATCTGCTTGGTGCGCTGAGTAGGCTAAAAGCCCAGCTCAGCAATGGCCAACGTCCAGGGATTCCTCCACACCAAAGGGGCCACGACCAAAAGCTCTTGCTGCTCTTCAAGTAGCCAGGCAACCCCATTTAGAGCTCCACAAGTCTTGGGGCCCTCTCTATGTATAGCATCCCAAAGTAAAATAATATCTGCCTAGGCTTCTGAGTAGGCCTGGAGCCCAGCTCAGCAATTGCGAATGTCCAGGGATTCCTCCCACACCAAAGGGGCCACGACCAAAAGCTCTTGCTGCTCTTCAAGTAGCCAGGCAACCCCATTCACTGCCCCGCAGACGCTGGCGCTGTCTCTTCCTGCAGCCTCCCAAAGTCCAAGACTATCTGCTTGGTGCACTGAGTAGGCCTGGAGCCCAGCCCAGCAATTGCCAACGTCCAGGGATTCCTCCCACACCAAAGGGGCCACGACCAAAAGCTCTTGCTGCTCTTCAAGTAGCCAGGCAACCCCATTCACTGCCCCACAGACGCTGGCGCTGTCTCTTCCTGCAGCCTCCCAAAGCCGAAGACTATCTGCTTGGTGCACTGAGTAGGCCCAGAGCGCAGCTCAGCAATTGCCAACGTCCAGGGATTCCTCCCACACCACAGGGGCCACGACCAAAAGCTCTTGCTGCTCTTCAAGTAGCCAGGCAACCCCATTCACAGCCCCACAAGTCTTGGGGCTCTCTCTTTGTTAGCATCCCAAAGTCAAATAATATCTGCCTGGGCCGCTGAGTAGGCCTGGAGCCCAGCTCAGCAATTGCGAATGTCCAGGGATTCCTCCCACACCAAAGGGGCCACGACCAAAAGCTCTTGCTGCTCTTCAAGTAGCCAGGCAACCCCATTCACTGCCCCAAAAACGGTGGGGCTGTCTCTTCCTGCAGCCTCCCAAAGCCCAAGATTATCTGCTTGGTGCGCTGAGTAGGCCCAGAGCCCAGCTCAGCAATTGCCAACGTCCAGGGATTCCTCCCACACAAAGGGGCCATGACCCAAAGCTCTTGCTGCTCTTCAAGTAGCCAGGCAACCGCATTCACAGCCCCACAAAGGCTGGCGCTGCCTCTTTCTGCAGCCTCCCAAAGCTCAAGATTATCTGCCTGGGCCTCTGAGTACAGCCGGAGCCCAGCCCAGCAATTGCCAACGTCCAGGGATTCCTCCCACACCAAAGGGGCCACGACCAAAAGCTCTTGCTGCTCTTCAAGTAGCCAGGCAACCCCATTCACTGCCCCAGAGACGCTGGCGCTGTCTCTTCCTGCAGCCTCCCAAAGTCCAAGAATATCTGCTTGGTGCGCTGAGTAGGCTAAAAGCCCAGCTCAGCAATGGCCAACGTCCAGGGATTCCTCCCACACCAAAGGGGCCACGACCAAAAGCTCTTGCTGCTCTTCAAGTAGCCAGGCAACCCCATTCACTGCCCCACAAAGGCTGGCGCTGTCTCTTTCTGCAGCCTCCCAACGTCCAAGACTATCTGCTTGGGACGCTGAGTACAGCCGGAGCCCAGCTCAGCAGTTGCCAACGTCCAGGGATTCCTCCCACACCAAAGGGGCCACGACCAAAAGCTCTTGCTGCTCTTCAAGTAGCCAGGCAACCCCATTCACTGCCCCGCAGACGCTGGCGCTGTCTCTTCCTGCAGCCTCCCAAAGTCCAAGACTATCTGCTTGGTGCGCTGAGTAGGCTCAAAGCCCAGCTCAGCAATGGCCAACGTCCAGGGATTCCTCCCACACCAAAGGGGCCACGACCAAAAGCTCTTGCTGCTCTTCAAGTAGCCAGGCAACCCCATTTAGAGCTCCACAAGTCTTGGGGCCCTCTCTATGTATAGCATCCCAAAGTAAAATAATATCTGCCTAGGCTGCTGAGTAGGCCTGGAGCCCAGCTCAGCAATTGCGAATGTCCAGGGATTCCTCCCACACCAAAGGGGCCACGACCAAAAGCTCTTGCTGCTCTTCAAGTAGCCAGGCAACCCCATTCACTGCCCCACAGACGCTGGTGCTGTCTCTTCCTGCAGCCTCCCAAAGCCCAAGATTAACTGCTTGGTGCGCTGAGTAGGCTCAAAGCCCAGCTCAGCAATTGCCAACGTCCAGGGATTCCTCCCACACCAAAGGGGCCACGACCAAAAGCTCTTGCTGCTCTTCAAGTAGCCAGGCAACCCCATTTAGAGCTCCACAAGTCTTGGGGCTCTCTCTATGTATAGCATCCCAAAGTAAAACAATATCTGCCTGGGCCGCTGAGTAGGCCTGGAACCCAGCTCAGCAATTGCGAATGTCCAGGGATTCCTCCCACACCAAAGGGGCCACGACCAAAAGCTCTTGCTGCTCTTCAAGTAGCCAGGCAACCCCATTCACTGCCCCACAGACGCTGGCGCTGTCTCTTCCTGCAGCCTCCCAAAGTCCAAGACTATCTGCTTGGTGCGCTGAGTAGGCTAAAAGCCCAGATCAGCAATGGCCAACGTCCAGGGATTCCTCCCACACCAAAGGGGCCACGACCAAAAGCTCTTGCTGCTCTTCAAGTAGCCAGGCAACCCCATTCACTGCCCCACAAAGGCTGGCGCTGTCTCTTTCTGCAGCCTCCCAACGTCCAAGACTATCTGCTTGGGACGCTGAGTACAGCCGGAGCCCAGCTCAGCAGTTGCCAACGTCCAGGGATTCCTCCCACACCAAAGGGGCCACGACCAAAAGCTCTTGCTGCTCTTCAAGTAGCCAGGCAACCCCATTCACTGCCCCGCAGACGCTGGCGCTGTCTCTTCCTGCAGCCTCCCAAAGTCCAAGACTATCTGCTTGGTGCGCTGAGTAGGCTCAAAGCCCAGCTCAGCAATGGCCAACGTCCAGGGATTCCTCCCACACCAAAGGGGCCACGACCAAAAGCTCTTGCTGCTCTTCAAGTAGCCAGGCAACCCCATTTACAGCTCCACAAGTCTTGGGGCCCTCTCTATGTATAGCATCCCAAAGTAAAATAATATCTGCCTAGGCTGCTGAGTAGGCCTGGAGCCCAGCTCAGCAATTGCCAACATCCAGGGATTCCTCCCACACCAAAGGGGCCACGACCAAAAGCTCTTGCTGCTCTTCAAGTAGCCAGGCAACCCCATTCACTGCCCCACAGACGCTGGCGCTGTCTCTTCCTGCAGCCTCCCAAAGCCCAAGATTAACTGCTTGGTGCGCTGAGTAGGCTCAAAGCCCAGCTCAGCAATTGCCAACGTCCAGGGATTCCTCCCACACCAAAGGGGCCACGACCAAAAGCTCTTGCTGCTCTTCAAGTAGCCAGGCAACCCCATTTAGAGCTCCACAAGTCTTGGGGCTCTCTCTATGTATAGCATCCCAAAGTAAAACAATATCTGCCTGGGCCGCTGAGTAGGCCTGGAGCCCAGCTCAGCAATTGCGAATGTCCAGGGATTCCTCCCACACCAAAGGGGCCACGACCAAAAGCTCTTGCTGCTCTTCAAGTAGCCAGGCAACCCCATTCACTGCCCCACAGACGCTGGCGCTGTCTCTTCCTGCAGCCTCCCAAAGTCCAAGACTATCTGCTTGGTGCACTGAGTAGGCCCAGAGCCCAGCTCAGCAATTGCCAACGTCCAGGGATTCCTCCCACACCAAAGGGGCCACGACCAAAAGCTCCTGCTGCTCTTCAAGTAGCCAGGCAACCCCATTCACTGCCCCACAGACGCTGGTGCTGCCTCTTCCTGCAGCCTCCCAAAGCCCAAGATTATCTGCTTGGTGCGCTGAGTAGGCCCAGAGCGCAGCTCAGCAATTGCCAACGTCCAGGGATTCCTCCCACACCACAGGGGCCACGACCAAAAGCTCTTGCTGCTCTTCAAGTAGCCAGGCAACCCCATTTAGAGCCCCACAAGTCTTGGGGCTCTCTCTTTGTTAGCATCCCAAAGTCAAATAATATCTGCCTGGGACGCTGAGTAGGCCTGGAGCCCAGCTCAGCAATTGCGAATGTCCAGGGATTCCTCCCACACCAAAGGGGCCACGACCAAAAGCTCTTGCTGCTCTTTAGGTAGCCAGGCAACCCCATTCACTGCCCCAAAAACGGTGGGGCTGTCTCTTCCTGCAGCCTCCCAAAGCCCAAGATTATCTGCTTGGTGCGCTGAGTAGGCCCAGAGCCCAGCTCAGCAATTGCCAACGTCCAGGGATTCCTCCCACACCAAAGGGGCCACGACCCAAAGCTCTTGCTGCTCTTCAAGTAGCCAGGCAACCCCATTTAGAGCTCCACAAGTCTTGGGGCTCTCTCTATGTATAGCATCCCAAAGTAAAATAATATCTGCCTAGGCCGCTGAGTAGGCCTGGAACCCAGCTCAGCAATTGCGAATGTCCAGGGATTCCTCCCACACCAAAGGGGCCACGACCAAAAGCTCTTGCTGCTCTTCAAGTAGCCAGGCAACCCCATTCACTGCCCCGCAGACGCTGGCGCTGTCTCTTCCTGCAGCCTCCCAAAGTACAAGACTATCTGCTTGGTGCGCTGAGTAGGCTAAAAGCCCAGCTCAGCAATGGCCAACGTCCAGGGATTCCTCCCACACCAAAGGGGCCACGACCAAAAGCTCTTGCTGCTCTTCAAGTAGCCAGGCAACCCCATTTAGAGCTCCACAAGTCTTGGGGCCCTCTCTATGTATAGCATCCCAAAGTAAAATAATATCTGCCTAGGCTGCTGAGTAGGCCTGGAGCCCAGCTCAGCAATTGCGAATGTCCAGGGATTCCTCCCACACCAAAGGGGCCACGACCAAAAGCTCTTGCTGCTCTTCAAGTAGCCAGGCAACCCCATTCACTGCCCCACAGACGCTGGCGCTGTCTCTTCCTGCAGCCTCCCAAAGTCCAAGACTATCTGCTTGGTGCACTGAGTAGGCTCAAAGCCCAGCTCAGCAATTGCCAACATCCAGGGATTCCTCCCACACCAAAGGGGCCACGACCAAAAGCTCTTGCTGCTCTTCAAGTAGCCAGGCAACCCCATTCACTGCCCCACAGACGCTGGCGCTGTCTCTTCCTGCAGCCTCCCAAAGCCCAAGATTATCTGCTTGGTGCGCTGAGTAGGCCTGGAGCCCAGCTCAGCAATTGCCAACATCCAGGGATTCCTCCCACACCAAAGGGGCCACGACCAAAAGCTCTTGCTGCTCTTCAAGTAGCCAGGCAACCCCATTCACAGCCCCACAAGTCTTGGGGCTCTCTCTTTGTTAGCATCCCAAAGTCAAATAATATCTGCCTGGGCCGGTGAGTAGGCCTGGAGCCCAGCTCAGCAATTGCGAATGTCCAGGGATTCCTCCCACACCAAAGGGGCCACGACCAAAAGCTCTTGCTGCTCTTCAAGTAGCCAGGCAACCCCATTTAGAGCTCCACAAGTCTTGGGGCTCTCTCTATGTATAGCATCCCAAAGTAAAACAATATCTGCCTGGGCCGCTGAGTAGGCCTGGAACCCAGCTCAGCAATTGCGAATGTCCAGGGATTCCTCCCACACCAAAGGGGCCACGACCAAAAGCTCTTGCTGCTCTTCAAGTAGCCAGGCAACCCCATTCACTGCCCCGCAGATGCTGGCGCTGTCTCTTCCTGCAGCCTCCCAAAGTCCAAGACTATCTGCTTGGTGCGCTGAGTAGGCTAAAAGCCCAGCTCAGCAATGGCCAACGTCCAGGGATTCCTCCCACACCAAAGGGGCCACGACCAAAAGCTCTTGCTGCTCTTCAAGTAGCCAGGCAACCCCATTTAGAGCTCCACAAGTCTTGGGGCTCTCTCTATGTATAGCATCCCAAAGTAAAATAATATCTGCCTAGGCTTCTGAGTAGGCCTGGAGCCCAGCTCAGCAATTGCGAATGTCCAGGGATTCCTCCCACACCAAAGGGGCCACGACCAAAAGCTCCTGCTGCTCTTCAAGTAGACAGGCAACCCCATTCACTGCCCCACAGACGCTGGGGCTGTCTCTTCCTGCAGCCTCCCAAAGTCCAAGACTATCTGCTTGGTGCGCTGAGTAGGCTCAAAGCCCAGCTCAGCAATTGCCAACGTCCAGGGATTCCTCCCACACCAAAGGGGCCACGACCAAAAGCTCTTGCTGCTCTTCAAGTAGCCAGGCAACCCCATTCACAGCCCCACAAGTCTTGGGGCTCTCTCTTTGTTAGCATCCCAAAGTCAAATAATATCTGCCTGGGCCGGTGAGTAGGCCTGGAGCCCAGCTCAGCAATTGCGAATGTCCAGGGATTCCTCCCACACCAAAGGGGCCACGACCAAAAGCTCTTGCTGCTCTTCAAGTAGCCAGGCAACCCCATTCACTGCCCCGCAGACGCTGGCACTGTCTCTTCCTGCAGCCTCCCAAAGTCCAAGACTATCTGCTTGGTGCGCTGAGTAGGCTCAAAGCCCAGCTCAGCAATGGCCAACGTCCAGGGATTCCTCCCACACCAAAGGGGCCACGACCAAAAGCTCTTGCTGCTCTTCAAGTAGCCAGGCAACCCCATTTAGAGCTCCACAAGTCTTGGGGCCCTCTCTATGTATAGCATCCCAAAGTAAAATAATATCTGCCTAGGCTGCTGAGTAGGCCTGGAGCCCAGCTCAGCAATTGCCAACATCCAGGGATTCCTCCCACACCAAAGGGGCCACGACCAAAAGCTCTTGCTGCTCTTCAAGTAGCCAGGCAACCCCATTCACTGCCCCACAGACGCTGGCGCTGTCTCTTCCTGCAGCCTCCCAAAGCCCAAGATTAACTGCTTGGTGCGCTGAGTAGGCTCAAAGCCCAGCTCAGCAATTGCCAACGTCCAGGGATTCCTCCCACACCAAAGGGGCCACGACCAAAAGCTCTTGCTGCTCTTCAAGTAGCCAGGCAACCCCATTTAGAGCTCCACAAGTCTTGGGGCTCTCTCTATGTATAGCATCCCAAAGTAAAACAATATCTGCCTGGGCCGCTGAGTAGGCCTGGAACCCAGCTCAGCAATTGCGAATGTCCAGGGATTCCTCCCACACCAAAGGGGCCACGACCAAAAGCTCTTGCTGCTCTTCAAGTAGCCAGGCAACCCCATTCACTGCCCCACAGACGCTGGCGCTGTCTCTTCCTGCAGCCTCCCAAAGTCCAAGACTATCTGCTTGGTGCACTGAGTAGGCCTGGAGCCCAGCTCAGCAATTGCCAACATCCAGGGATTCCTCCCACACCAAAGGGGCCACGACCAAAAGCTCCTGCTGCTCTTCAAGTAGCCAGGCAACCCCATTCACTGCCCCACAGACGCTGGCGCTGCCTCTTCCTGCAGCCTCCCAAAGCCCAAGATTATCTGCTTGGTGCGCTGAGTAGGCCCAGAGCGCAGCTCAGCAATTGCCAACGTCCAGGGATTCCTCCCACACCACAGGGGCCACGACCAAAAGCTCTTGCTGCTCTTCAAGTAGCCAGGCAACCCCATTCACAGCCCCACAAGTCTTGGGGCTCTCTCTTTGTTAGCATCCCAAAGTCAAATAATATCTGCCTGGGACGCTGAGTAGGCCTGGAGCCCAGCTCAGCAATTGCGAATGTCCAGGGATTCCTCCCACACCAAAGGGGCCACGACCAAAAGCTCTTGCTGCTCTTTAGGTAGCCAGGCAACCCCATTCACTGCCCCAAAAACGGTGGGGCTGTCTCTTCCTGCAGCCTCCCAAAGCCCAAGATTATCTGCTTGGTGCGCTGAGTAGGCCCAGAGCCCAGCTCAGCAATTGCCAACGTCCAGGGATTCCTCCCACACCAAAGGGGCCACGACCCAAAGCTCTTGCTGCTCTTCAAGTAGCCAGGCAACCCCATTTAGAGCTCCACAAGTCTTGGGGCTCTCTCTATGTATAGCATCCCAAAGTAAAATAATATCTGCCTAGGCCGCTGAGTAGGCCTGGAACCCAGCTCAGCAATTGCGAATGTCCAGGGATTCCTCCCACACCAAAGGGGCCACGACCAAAAGCTCTTGCTGCTCTTCAAGTAGCCAGGCAACCCCATTCACTGCCCCGCAGACCCTGGCGCTGTCTCTTCCTGCAGCCTCCCAAAGTACAAGACTATCTGCTTGGTGCGCTGAGTAGGCTCAAAGCCCAGCTCAGCAATGGCCAACGTCCAGGGATTCCTCCCACACCAAAGGGGCCACGACCAAAAGCTCTTGCTGCTCTTCAAGTAGCCAGGCAACCCCATTTAGAGCTCCACAAGTCTTGGGGCCCTCTCTATGTATAGCATCCCAAAGTAAAATAATATCTGCCTAGGCTGCTGAGTAGGCCTGGAGCCCAGCTCAGCAATTGCGAATGTCCAGGGATTCCTCCCACACCAAAGGGGCCACGACCAAAAGCTCTTGCTGCTCTTCAAGTAGCCAGGCAACCCCATTCACTGCCCCACAGACGCTGGCGCTGTCTCTTCCTGCAGCCTCCCAAAGTCCAAGACTATCTGCTTGGTGCACTGAGTAGGCTCAAAGCCCAGCTCAGCAATTGCCAACATCCAGGGATTCCTCCCACACCAAAGGGGCCACGACCAAAAGCTCTTGCTGCTCTTCAAGTAGCCAGGCAACCCCATTCACTGCCCCACAGACGCTGGCGCTGTCTCTTCCTGCAGCCTCCCAAAGCCCAAGATTATCTGCTTGGTGCGCTGAGTAGGCTCAAAGCCCAGCTCAGCAATTGCCAACGTCCAGGGATTCCTCCCACACCAAAGGGGCCACGACCAAAAGCTCTTGCTGCTCTTCAAGTAGCCAGGCAACCCCATTCACAGCCCCACAAGTCTTGGGGCTCTCTCTTTGTTAGCATCCCAAAGTCAAATAATATCTGCCTGGGCCGGTGAGTAGGCCTGGAGCCCAGCTCAGCAATTGCGAATGTCCAGGGATTCCTCCCACACCAAAGGGGCCACGACCAAAAGCTCTTGCTGCTCTTCAAGTAGCCAGGCAACCCCATTTAGACCTCCACAAGTCTTGGGGCTCTCTCTATGTATAGCATCCCAAAGTAAAACAATATCTGCCTGGGCCGCTGAGTAGGCCTGGAGCCCAGCTCAGCAATTGCGAATGTCCAGGGATTCCTCCCACACCAAAGGGGCCACGACCAAAAGCTCTTGCTGCTCTTCAAGTAGCCAGGCAACCCCATTCACTGCCCCACAGACGCTGGCGCTGTCTCTTCCTGCAGCCTCCCAAAGTCCAAGACTATCTGCTTGGTGCGCTGAGTAGGCTCAAAGCCCAGCTCAGCAATTGCCAACGTCCAGGGATTCCTCCCACACCAAAGGGGCCACGACCAAAAGCTCTTGCTGCTCTTCAAGTAGCCAGGCAACCCCATTCACAGCCCCACAAGTCTTGGGGCTCTCTCTTTGTTAGCATCCCAAAGTCAAATAATATCTGCCTGGGCCGGTGAGTAGGCCTGGAGCCCAGCTCAGCAATTGCGAATGTCCAGGGATTCCTCCCACACCAAAGGGGCCACGACCAAAAGCTCTTGCTGCTCTTCAAGTAGCCAGGCAACCCCATTTAGAGCTCCACAAGTCTTGGGGCTCTCTCTATGTATAGCATCCCAAAGTAAAACAATATCTGCCTGGGCCGCTGAGTAGGCCTGGAACCCAGCTCAGCAATTGCGAATGTCCAGGGATTCCTCCCACACCAAAGGGGCCACGACCAAAAGCTCTTGCTGCTCTTCAAGTAGCCAGGCAACCCCATTCACTGCCCCGCAGACGCTGGCGCTGTCTCTTCCTGCAGCCTCCCAAAGTCCAAGACTATCTGCTTGGTGCACTGAGTAGGCCTGGAGCCCAGCCCACCAATTGCCAACGTCCAGGGATTCCTCCCACACCAAAGGGGCCACGACCAAAAGCTCTTGCTGCTCTTCAAGTAGCCAGGCAACCCCATTCACTGCCCCACAGACGCTGGCGCTGTCTCTTCCTGCAGCCTCCCAAAGCCCAAGACTATCTGCTTGGTGCACTGAGTAGGCCCAGAGCGCAGCTCAGCAATTGCCAACGTCCAGGGATTCCTCCCACACCACAGGGGCCACGACCAAAAGCTCTTGCTGCTCTTCAAGTAGCCAGGCAACCCCATTCACAGCCCCACAAGTCTTGGGGCTCTCTCTTTGTTAGCATCCCAAAGTCAAATAATATCTGCCTGGGCCGCTGAGTAGGCCTGGAGCCCAGCTCAGCAATTGCGAATGTCCAGGGATTCCTCCCACACAAAGGGGCCACGACCCAAAGCTCTTGCTGCTCTTCAAGTAGCCAGGCAACCGCATTCACAGCCCCACAAAGGCTGGCGCTGCCTCTTTCTGCAGCCTCCCAAAGCTCAAGATTATCTGCCTGGGCCTCTGAGTACAGCCGGAGCCCAGCCCAGCAATTGCCAACGTCCAGGGATTCCTCCCACACCAAAGGGGCCACGACCAAAAGCTCTTGCTGCTCTTCAAGTAGCCAGGCAACCCCATTCACTGCCCCAGAGACGCTGGCGCTGTCTCTTCCTGCAGCCTCCCAAAGTCCAAGACTATCTGCTTGGTGCGCTGAGTAGGCTAAAAGCCCAGCTCAGCAATGGCCAACGTCCAGGGATTCCTCCCACACCAAAGGGGCCACGACCAAAAGCTCTTGCTGCTCTTCAAGTAGCCAGGCAACCCCATTTAGAGCTCCACAAGTCTTGGGGCCCTCTCTATGTATAGCATCCCAAAGTAAAATAATATCTGCCTAGGCTGCTGAGTAGGCCTGGAGCCCAGCTCAGCAATTGCGAATGTCCAGGGATTCCTCCCACACCAAAGGGGCCACGACCAAAAGCTCTTGCTGCTCTTCAAGTAGCCAGGCAACCCCATTCACTGCCCCACAGACGCTGGCGCTGTCTCTTCCTGCAGCCTCCCAAAGTCCAAGACTATCTGCTTGGTGCACTGAGTAGGCTCAAAGCCCAGCTCAGCAATTGCCAACATCCAGGGATTCCTCCCACACCAAAGGGGCCACGACCAAAAGCTCTTGCTGCTCTTCAAGTAGCCAGGCAACCCCATTCACTGCCCCACAGACGCTGGCGCTGTCTCTTCCTGCAGCCTCCCAAAGCCCAAGATTATCTGCTTGGTGCGCTGAGTAGGCTCAAAGCCCAGCTCAGCAATTGCCAACGTCCAGGGATTCCTCCCACACCAAAGGGGCCACGACCAAAAGCTCTTGCTGCTCTTCAAGTAGCCAGGCAACCCCATTCACAGCCCCACAAGTCTTGGGGCTCTCTCTTTGTTAGCATCCCAAAGTCAAATAATATCTGCCTGGGCCGGTGAGTAGGCCTGGAGCCCAGCTCAGCAATTGCGAATGTCCAGGGATTCCTCCCACACCAAAGGGGCCACGACCAAAAGCTCTTGCTGCTCTTCAAGTAGCCAGGCAACCCCATTTAGACCTCCACAAGTCTTGGGGCTCTCTCTATGTATAGCATCCCAAAGTAAAACAATATCTGCCTGGGCCGCTGAGTAGGCCTGGAACCCAGCTCAGCAATTGCGAATGTCCAGGGATTCCTCCCACACCAAAGGGGCCACGACCAAAAGCTCTTGCTGCTCTTCAAGTAGCCAGGCAACCCCATTCACTGCCCCGCAGACGCTGGCGCTGTCTCTTCCTGCAGCCTCCCAAAGTCCAAGACTATCTGCTTGGTGCGCTGAGTAGGCTAAAAGCCCAGCTCAGCAATGGCCAACGTCCAGGGATTCCTCCCACACCAAAGGGGCCACGACCAAAAGCTCTTGCTGCTCTTCAAGTAGCCAGGCAACCCCATTTAGAGCTCCACAAGTCTTGGGGCCCTCTCTATGTATAGCATCCCAAAGTAAAATAATATCTGCCTAGGCTTCTGAGTAGGCCTGGAGCCCAGCTCAGCAATTGCGAATGTCCAGGGATTCCTCCCACACCAAAGGGGCCACGACCAAAAGCTCTTGCTGCTCTTCAAGTAGCCAGGCAACCCCATTCACTGCCCCACAGACGCTGGCGCTGTCTCTTCCTGCAGCCTCCCAAAGTCCAAGACTATCTGCTTGGTGCGCTGAGTAGGCTCAAAGCCCAGCTCAGCAATTGCCAACGTCCAGGGATTCCTCCCACACCAAAGGGGCCACGACCAAAAGCTCTTGCTGCTCTTCAAGTAGCCAGGCAACCCCATTCACAGCCCCACAAGTCTTGGGGCTCTCTCTTTGTTAGCATCCCAAAGTCAAATAATATCTGCCTGGGCCGGTGAGTAGGCCTGGAGCCCAGCTCAGCAATTGCGAATGTCCAGGGATTCCTCCCACACCAAAGGGGCCACGACCAAAAGCTCTTGCTGCTCTTCAAGTAGCCAGGCAACCCCATTTAGAGCTCCACAAGTCTTGGGGCTCTCTCTATGTATAGCATCCCAAAGTAAAACAATATCTGCCTGGGCCGCTGAGTAGGCCTGGAACCCAGCTCAGCAATTGCGAATGTCCAGGGATTCCTCCCACACCAAAGGGGCCACGACCAAAAGCTCTTGCTGCTCTTCAAGTAGCCAGGCAACCCCATTCACTGCCCCGCAGACGCTGGCGCTGTCTCTTCCTGCAGCCTCCCAAAGTCCAAGACTATCTGCTTGGTGCACTGAGTAGGCCTGGAGCCCAGCCCACCAATTGCCAACGTCCAGGGATTCCTCCCACACCAAAGGGGCCACGACCAAAAGCTCTTGCTGCTCTTCAAGTAGCCAGGCAACCCCATTCACTGCCCCACAGACGCTGGCGCTGTCTCTTCCTGCAGCCTCCCAAAGCCCAAGACTATCTGCTTGGTGCACTGAGTAGGCCCAGAGCGCAGCTCAGCAATTGCCAACGTCCAGGGATTCCTCCCACACCAAAGGGGCCACGACCAAAAGCTCTTGCTGCTCTTCAAGTAGCCAGGCAACCCCATTCACAGCCCCACAAGTCTTGGGGCTCTCTCTTTGTTAGCATCCCAAAGTCAAATAATATCTGCCTGGGCCGCTGAGTAGGCCTGGAGCCCAGCTCAGCAATTGCGAATGTCCAGGGATTCCTCCCACACCAAAGGGGCCACGACCAAAAGCTCTTGCTGCTCTTCAAGTAGCCAGGCAACCCCATTCACTGCCCCAAAAACGGTGGGGCTGTCTCTTCCTGCAGCCTCCCAAAGCCCAAGATTATCTGCTTGGTGCGCTGAGTAGGCCCAGAGCCCAGCTCAGCAATTGCCAACGTCCAGGGATTCCTCCCACACAAAGGGGCCACGACCCAAAGCTCTTGCTGCTCTTCAAGTAGCCAGGCAACCGCATTCACAGCCCCACAAAGGCTGGCGCTGCCTCTTTCTGCAGCCTCCCAAAGCTCAAGATTATCTGCCTGGGCCTCTGAGTACAGCCGGAGCCCAGCCCAGCAATTGCCAACGTCCAGGGATTCCTCCCACACCAAAGGGGCCACGACCAAAAGCTCTTGCTGCTCTTCAAGTAGCCAGGCAACCCCATTCACTGCCCCAGAGACGCTGGCGCTGTCTCTTCCTGCAGCCTCCCAAAGTCCAAGACTATCTGCTTGGTGCGCTGAGTAGGCCCAGAGCCCAGCTCAGCAATGGCCAACGTCCAGGGATTCCTCCCACACCAAAGGGGCCACGACCAAAAGCTCTTGCTGCTCTTCAAGTAGCCAGGCAACCCCATTCACTGCCCCACAAAGGCTGGCGCTGTCTCTTTCTGCAGCCTCCCAACGTCCAAGACTATCTGCTTGGGACGCTGAGTACAGCCGGAGCCCAGCTCAGCAGTTGCCAACGTCCAGGGATTCCTCCCACACCAAAGGGGCCACGACCAAAAGCTCTTGCTGCTCTTCAAGTAGCCAGGCAACCCCATTCACTGCCCCACAGACGCTGGCGCTGTCTCTTCCTGCAGCCTCCCAAAGCTCAAGATTATCTGCTTGGTGCGCGGAGTAGGCCCAGAGCCCAGCTCAGCAATGGCCAACGTCCAGGGATTCCTCCCACACCAAAGGGGCCACGACCCAAAGCTCTTGCTGCTCTTCAAGTAGCCAGGCAACCCCATTCACAGCCCCACAAGTCTTGGGGCTCTCTCTTTGTTAGCATCCCAAAGTCAAATAATATTTGCCTGGGCCGCTGAGTAGGCCTGGAGCCCAGCTCAGCAATTGCGAATGTCCAGGGATTCCTCCCACATCAAAGGTCCAATGACCAAAGGCTCTTGCTGCTCTTCAACTAGCCAGGCAACCCCATTCACAGACTCACAAACGGTGGGGCTGCCTCTTTCTGCAGCCTCCCAAAGCTCAAGATTATCTGCCTGGGCCGCTGAGTACAGCCGGAGCCCAGCTCAGCAATTGCCAACGTCCAGGGATTCCTCCCACACCAAAGGGGCCACGACCAAAAGCTCTTGCTGCTCTTCAAGTAGCCAGGAAACCTCATTCACAGCCCCACAAGTCTAGGAGCTATCTCTTTGTTAGCATCCCAAAGTCAAATGATATCTGCCTGGGCCGCTGAGTATGCCTGGAGCCCAGCTCAGCAATTGCGAATGTCCAGGGATTCCTCCCACACCAAAGGGGCCACGACCAAAAGCTCTTGCTGCTCTTCAACTAGCCAGGCAACCCCATTCACTGCCCCACAAACGGTGGGGCTGTCTCTTCCTGCAGCCTCCCAACGTCCAAGACTATCTGCTTGGGCCGCTGAGTACAGCCGGAGCCCAGCTCAGCAGTTGCCAACATCCAGGGATTCCTCCCACACCAAAGGGGCCACGACCAAAAGCTCTTGCTGCTCTTCAACTAGCCAGGCAACCCCATTCACAGACCCACAAAGGCTGGCGCTGTCTCTTCCTGCAGCCTCCCAAAGCTCAGGATTATCTGCTTGGCCCGCTGAGTACAGCCGGAGCCCAGCTCAGCAATTGCCAACGTCCAGGGATTCCTCCCACACCAAAGGGGCCACGACCAAAAGCTCTTGCTGCTCTTCAAGTAGCCAGGCAACCCCATTCACTGCCCCACAAAGGCTGGCGCTGTCTCTTCCTGCAGCCTCCCAAAGCCCAAGATTATCTGCTTGGTGCGCTGAGTAGGCCCAGAGCCCAGCTCAGCAATTGCCAACGTACAGGGATTCCTCCCACAGCAATCGGGCCACGACCAAAAGCTCTTGCTGCTCTTCAAGTAGCCAGGCAACCCCATTCACAGCCCCACAAGTCTTGGGGCTCTCTCTTTGTATAGCATCCCAAAGTAACATAATATCTGCCTGGGCCGCTGAGTAGGCCTGGAGCCCAGCTCAGCAATTGCGAATGTCCAGGGATTCCTCCCACATCAAAGGTGCCATGACCAAAGGCTCTTGCTGCTCTTCAACTAGCCAGGCAACCCCATTCACTGCCCCACAGACGCTGGCGCTGTCTCTTCCTGCAGCCTCCCAAAGCTCAAGATTATCTGCTTGGTGCGCTGAGTAGGCCCAGAGCCCAGCTCAGCAATGGCCAACGTCCAGGGATTCCTCCCACACCAAAGGGGCCACGACCAAAAGCTCTTGCTGCTCTTCAAGTAGCCAGGCAACCCCATTCACAGCCCCTCAAGTCTTGGGGCTCTCTCTTTGTTAGCATCCCAAAGTCAAATAATATCTGCCTGGGCCGCTGAGTACAGCCGGAGCCCAGCTCAGCAATGGCCAACGTCCAGGGATTCCTCCCACACCAAAGGGGCCACGACCAAAAGCTCTTGCTGCTCTTCAAGTAGCCAGGCAACCCCATTCACTGCCCCACAGACGCTGGCGCTGTCTCTTCCTGCAGCCTCCCAAAGCTCAAGATTATCTGCTTGGTGCGCTGAGTAGGCCCAGAGCCCAGCTCAGCAATTGCCAACGTCCAGGGATTCCTCCCACACCAAAGGGGCCACGACCAAAAGCTCTTGCTGCTCTTCAAGTAGCCAGGCAACCCCATTCACTGCCCCACGAACGGTGGCGCTGTCTCTTTCTGCAGCCTCCCAAAGCCCAAGACTATCTGCTTGGTGCGCTGAGTAGGCCCAGAGCCCAGCTCAGCAATTGCAAACGTCCAGGGATTCCTCCCACACCAAAGGGGCCACGACCAAAAGCTCTTGCTGCTCTTCAGGTAGCCAGGCAACCACATTCACTGCCCCACAGACGCTGGCGCTGTCTCTTTCTGCAGCCTCCCAAAGTCCAAGACTATCTGCCTGGGCCGCTGAGTACAGCCGGAGCCCAGCAAAGTATTTGCCAACGTCCAGGGATTCCTCCCACACCAAAGGGGCCACGACCAAAAGCTCTTGCTGCTCTTCAAGTAGCCAGGCAACCCCATTCACTGCCCCACAGACGCTGGCGCTGTCTCTTCCTGCAGCCTCCCAAAGCCCAAGATTATCTGCTTGGTGCGCTGAGTAGGCCCAGAGCCCAGCTCAGCAATTGCCAACGTCCAGGGATTCCTCCCACACAAAGGGGCCACGACCCAAAGCTCTTGCTGCTCTTCAAGTAGCCAGGCAACCGCATTCACAGCCCCACAAAGGCTGGCGCTGCCTCTTTCTGCAGCCTCCCAAAGCTCAAGATTATCTGCCTGGGCCTCTGAGTACAGCCGGAGCCCAGCCCAGCAATTGCCAACGTCCAGGGATTCCTCCCACACCAAAGGGGCCACGACCAAAAGCTCTTGCTGCTCTTCAAGTAGCCAGGCAACCCCATTCACTGCCCCACAAAAGCTGGCGCTGTCTCTTCCTGCAGCCTCCCAAAGCTCAAGATTATCTGCTTGGTGCGCTGAGTAGGCCCAGAGCCCAGCTCAGCAATGGCCAACGTCCAGGGATTCCTCCCACACCAAAGGGGCCACGACCCAAAGCTCTTGCTGCTCTTCAAGTAGCCAGGCAACCCCATTCACAGCCCCACAAGTCTTGGGGCTCTCTCTTTGTTAGTATGCCAAAGTCAAATAATATTTGCCTGGGCCGCTGAGTAGGCCTGGAGCCCAGCTCAGCAATTGCGAATGTCCAGGGATTCCTCCCACATCAAAGGTCCAATGACCAAAGGCTCTTGCTGCTCTTCAACTAGCCAGGCAACCCCATTCACAGACTCACAAACGGTGGGGCTGTCTCTTTCTGCAGCCTCCCAAAGTCCAAGACTATCTGCCTGGGCTGCTGAGTACAGCCGGAGCCCAGCCCAGCAATTGTCAACGTCCAGGGATTCCTCCCACACCAAAGGGGCCACGACCAAAAGCTCTTGCTGCTCTTCAAGTAGCCAGGCAACACCATTCACTGCCCCACAAACGCTGGCGCTGTCTCTTTCTGCAGCCTCCCAAAGTCCAAGACTATCTGCCTCCACCGCTCAGTAGGCCCGAAGCCCAGCTCAGCAATTGTGACCGTGCAGGGATTCCTCCCACACCAAAGAGGCAACGACCAAAAGCTCTTGCTGCTCTTCAAGTAGCCAGGCAACCCCATTCACTGCCCCACAAGTCTTGGGGTTCTCTCTTTGTGTAGCATCCCAAAGTCAAATTATATGTGCCTGCGCCGCTGAGTAGGCCCGGAGCCCAGCTCAGCAATTGCCAACGTCCAGGGATTCCTCCCACACCAAATGTGCCATGACCAAAAGCTCTTGCTACTCTTCAAGTAGCCAGGCAACCCCATTCACTGCTCCACAAACGCTGGCGCTGTCTCTTTCTGCAGACTCCCAAAGTCAAAGACTATCTGCCTGCGCCGCTGAGTACAGCCGGAGCCCAGCTCAGCAATTGTCAACGTCCAGGGATTCCTCCCACACCAAAGGGGCCACGACCAAAAGCTCTTGCTGCTCTTCAAGTAGCCAGGCAACCCCATTCACTGCCCCACAAACGCTGGCGCTGTCTCTTTCTGCAGCCTCCCAAAGTCCAAGGCTATTGCCTGAACTGCTGAGTACAGCCGGAGCCCAGCTCAGTATTTGCCAACGTCCAGGGATTCCTCCAACACCAAAGGTGCCATGACAAAAGGCTCTTGCTGCTCTTCAAGTAGCCAGGCAACCCCATTCACAGCCCCACAAACGCTGGCGCTGTCTCTTTCTGCAGCCTCCCAAAGTCCAAGACTATCTGCCTGCACCGCTCAGTAGGCCCGAAGCCCAGCCCAGCAATTGCAAACGTCCAGGGATTCCTCCCACACCAAAGGGGCCACGACCAAAAGCTCTTGCTGCTCTTCAAGTAGCCAGGCAACCCCATTCACTGCCCCACAGACGCTGGCGCTGTCTCTTCCTGCAGCCTCCCAAAGTCCAAGACTATCTGCTTGGTGCACTGAGTAGGCCTGGAGCCCAGCTCAGCAATTGCCAACATCCAGGGATTCCTCCCACACCAAAGGGGCCACGACCAAAAGCTCTTGCTGCTCTTCAAGTAGCCAGGCAACCCCATTCACAGCCCCACAAGTCTTGGGGCTCTCTGTTAGCATCCCAAAGTCAAATAATATCTGCCTGGGCCGCTGAGTAGGCCTGGAGCCCAGCTCAGCAATTGCGAATGTCCAGGGATTCCTCCCACACCAAAGGGGCCACGACCAAAAGCTCTTGCTGCTCTTCAAGTAGCCAGGCAACCCCATTTAGAGCTCCACAAGTCTTGGGGCTCTCTCTATGTATAGCATCCCAAAGTAAAATAATATCTGCCTAGGCCGCTGAGTAGGCCTGGAACCCAGCTCAGCAATTGCGAATGTCCAGGGATTCCTCCCACACCAAAGGGGCCACGACCAAAAGCTCTTGCTGCTCTTCAAGTAGCCAGGCAACCCCATTCACTGCCCCAAAAACGGTGGGGCTGTCTCTTCCTGCAGCCTCCCAAAGTCCAAGACTATCTGCTTGGTGCACTGAGTAGGCCTGGAGCCCAGCTCAGCAATTGCCAACATCCAGGGATTCCTCCCACACCAAAGGGGCCACGACCAAAAGCTCTTGCTGCTCTTCAAGTAGCCAGGCAACCCCATTCACAGCCCCACAAGTCTTGGGGCTCTCTCTTTGTTAGCATCCCAAAGTCAAATAATATCTGCCTGGGCCGCTGAGTAGGCCTGGAGCCCAGCTCAGCAATTGCGAATGTCCAGGGATTCCTCCCACACCAAAGGGGCCACGACCAAAAGCTCTTGCTGCTCTTTAGGTAGCCAGGCAACCCCATTCACTGCCCCACAAAGGCTGGCGCTGTCTCTTCCTGCAGCCTCCCAAAGCCCAAGATTATCTGCTTGGTGCGCTGAGTAGGCCCAGAGCCCAGCTCAGCAATTGCCAACGTCCAGGGATTCCTCCCACACCAAAGGGGCCACGACCCAAAGCTCTTGCTGCTCTTCAAGTAGCCAGGCAACCCCATTTAGAGCTCCACAAGTCTTGGGGCTCTCTCTATGTATAGCATCCCAAAGTCAAATAATATCTGCCTAGGCCGCTGAGTAGGCCTGGAACCCAGCTCAGCAATTGCGAATGTCCAGGGATTCCTCCCACACCAAAGGGGCCACGACCAAAAGCTCTTGCTGCTCTTCAAGTAGCCAGGCAACCCCATTCACTGCCCCGCAGACGCTGGCGCTGTCTCTTCCTGCAGCCTCCCAAAGTCCAAGACTATCTGCTTGGTGCGCTGAGTAGGCTAAAAGCCCAGCTCAGCAATGGCCAACGTCCAGGGATTCCTCCCACACCAAAGGGGCCACGACCAAAAGCTCTTGCTGCTCTTCAAGTAGCCAGGCAACCCCATTTAGAGCTCCACAAGTCTTGGGGCCCTCTCTATGTATAGCATCCCAAAGTAAAATAATATCTGCCTAGGCTTCTGAGTAGGCCTGGAGCCCAGCTCAGCAATTGCGAATGTCCAGGGATTCCTCCCACACCAAAGGGGCCACGACCAAAAGCTCTTGCTGCTCTTCAAGTAGCCAGGCAACCCCATTCACTGCCCCACAGACGCTGGCGCTGTCTCTTCCTGCAGCCTCCCAAAGTCCAAGACTATCTGCTTGGTGCGCTGAGTAGGCTCAAAGCCCAGCTCAGCAATTGCCAACGTCCAGGGATTCCTCCCACACCACAGGGGCCACGACCAAAAGCTCTTGCTGCTCTTCAAGTAGCCAGGCAACCCCATTCACAGCCCCACAAGTCTTGGGGCTCTCTCTTTGTTAGCATCCCAAAGTCAAATAATATCTGCCTGGGCCGCTGAGTAGGCCTGGAGCCCAGCTCAGCAATTGCGAATGTCCAGGGATTCCTCCCACACCAAAGGGGCCACGACCAAAAGCTCTTGCTGCTCTTCAAGTAGCCAGGCAACCCCATTCACTGCCCCAAAAACGGTGGGGCTGTCTCTTCCTGCAGCCTCCCAAAGCCCAAGATTATCTGCTTGGTGCGCTGAGTAGGCCCAGAGCCCAGCTCAGCAATTGCCAACGTCCAGGGATTCCTCCCACACAAAGGGGCCACGACCCAAAGCTCTTGCTGCTCTTCAAGTAGCCAGGCAACCGCATTCACAGCCCCACAAAGGCTGGCGCTGCCTCTTTCTGCAGCCTCCCAAAGCTCAAGATTATCTGCCTGGGCCTCTGAGTACAGCCGGAGCCCAGCCCAGCAATTGCCAACGTCCAGGGATTCCTCCCACACCAAAGGGGCCACGACCAAAAGCTCTTGCTGCTCTTCAAGTAGCCAGGCAACCCCATTCACTGCCCCACAGACGCTGGCGCTGTCTCTTCCTGCAGCCTCCCAAAGTCCAAGACTATCTGCTTGGTGCGCTGAGTAGGCTAAAAGCCCAGCTCAGCAATGGCCAACGTCCAGGGATTCCTCCCACACCAAAGGGGCCACGACCAAAAGCTCTTGCTGCTCTTCAAGTAGCCAGGCAACCCCATTCACTGCCCCACAAAGGCTGGCGCTGTCTCTTTCTGCAGCCTCCCAACGTCCAAGACTATCTGCTTGGGACGCTGAGTACAGCCGGAGCCCAGCTCAGCAGTTGCCAACGTCCAGGGATTCCTCCCACACCAAAGGGGCCACGACCAAAAGCTCTTGCTGCTCTTCAAGTAGCCAGGCAACCCCATTCACTGCCCCACAGACGCTGGCGCTGTCTCTTCCTGCAGCCTCCCAAAGCTCAAGATTATCTGCTTGGTGCGCTGAGTAGGCCCAGAGCCCAGCTCAGCAATGGCCAACGTCCAGGGATTCCTCCCACACCAAAGGGGCCACGACCCAAAGCTCTTGCTGCTCTTCAAGTAGCCAGGCAACCCCATTCACAGCCCCACAAGTCTTGGGGCTCTCTCTTTGTTAGCATCCCAAAGTCAAATAATATTTGCCTGGGCCGCTGAGTAGGCCTGGAGCCCAGCTCAGCAATTGCGAATGTCCAGGGATTCCTCCCACATCAAAGGTCCAATGACCAAAGGCTCTTGCTGCTCTTCAACTAGCCAGGCAACCCCATTCACAGACTCACAAACGGTGGGGCTGCCTCTTTCTGCAGCCTCCCAAAGCTCAAGATTATCTGCCTGGGCCGCTGAGTACAGCCGGAGCCCAGCTCAGCAATTGCCAACGTCCAGGGATTCCTCCCACACCAAAGGGGCCACGACCAAAAGCTCTTGCTGCTCTTCAAGTAGCCAGGAAACCTCATTCACAGCCCCACAAGTCTAGGAGCTATCTCTTTGTTAGCATCCCAAAGTCAAATGATATCTGCCTGGGCCGCTGAGTATGCCTGGAGCCCAGCTCAGCAATTGCGAATGTCCAGGGATTCCTCCCACACCAAAGGGGCCACGACCAAAAGCTCTTGCTGCTCTTCAAGTAGCCAGGCAACCTTATTCACTGCCCCACAAACGCTGGCGCTGTCTCTTCCTGCAGCCTCCTAACGTCCAAGACTATCTGCTTGGGCCGCTGAGTACAGCCGGAGCCCAGCTCAGCAGTTGCCAACATCCAGGGATTCCTCCCACACCAAAGGGGCCACGACCAAAAGCTCTTGCTGCTCTTCAACTAGCCAGGCAACCCCATTCACAGACCCACAAAGGCTGGCGCTGTCTCTTCCTGCAGCCTCCCAAAGCTCAGGATTATCTGCTTGGCCCGCTGAGTACAGCCGGAGCCCAGCTCAGCAATTGCCAACGTCCAGGGATTCCTCCCACACCAAAGGGGCCACGACCAAAAGCTCTTGCTGCTCTTCAAGTAGCCAGGCAACCCCATTCACTGCCCCACAAAGGCTGGCGCTGTCTCTTCCTGCAGCCTCCCAAAGCCCAAGATTATCTGCTTGGTGCGCTGAGTAGGCCCAGAGCCCAGCTCAGCAATTGCCAACGTACAGGGATTCCTCCCACAGCAATCGGGCCACGACCAAAAGCTCTTGCTGCTCTTCAAGTAGCCAGGCAACCCCATTCACAGCCCCACAAGTCTTGGGGCTCTCTCTTTGTATAGCATCCCAAAGTAACATAAAATCTGCCTGGGCCGCTGAGTAGGCCTGGAGCCCAGCTCAGCAATTGCGAATGTCCAGGGATTCCTCCCACATCAAAGGTGCCATGACCAAAGGCTCTTGCTGCTCTTCAACTAGCCAGGCAACCCCATTCACAGCCCCACAAACGGTGGGGCTGTCTCTTTCTGCAGCCTCCCAAAGTCCAAGACTATCTGCCTGGGCCGCTGAGTACAGCCGGAGCCCAGCTCAGCAATTGCGAATGTCCAGGGATTCCTCCCACACCAAAGGGGCCACGACCAAAAGCTCTTGCTGCTCTTCAAGTAGCCAGGCAACCCCATTCACAGCCCCACAAGTCTTGGGGCTCTCTCTTTGTTAGCATCCCAAAGTCAAATAATATCTGCCTGGACCGCTGAGTATGCCTGGAGCCCAGCTCAGCAATTGCGAATGTCCAGGGATTCCTCCCACACCAAAGGGGCCACGACCAAAAGCTCTTGCTGCTCTTCAAGTAGCCAGGCAACCCCATTCACTGCCCCACAAACTGTGGCACTGTCTCTTCCTGCAGCCTCCCAAAGATCAAGATTATCTGCTTGGTGCGCTGAGTAGGCCCAGAGCCCAGCTCAGCAGTTGCCAACGTCCAGGGATTCCTCCCACACCAAAGGGGCCACGACCCAAAGCTCTTGCTGCTCTTCAAGTAGGCAGGCAACCCCATTCACAGCCCCACAAGTCTTGGGGCTCTCTCTTTGCATATCATCCCAAAGTAAAATAGTATCTGCCTGGGCCGCTGAGTACAGCCGGAGCCCAGCTCAGCAATGGCCAACGTCCAGGGATTCCTCCCACACCAAAGGGGCCACGACCAAAAGCTCTTGCTGCTCTTCAAGTAGCCAGGCAACCCCATTCACTGCCCCACAGACGCTGGCGCTGTCTCTTCCTGCAGCCTCCCAAAGCTCAAGATTATCTGCTTGGTGCGCTGAGTAGGCCCAGAGCCCAGCTCAGCAATTGCCAACGTCCAGGGATTCCTCCCACACCAAAGGGGCCACGACCAAAAGCTCTTGCTGCTCTTCAAGTAGCCAGGCAACCCCATTCACTGCCCCACGAACGGTGGCGCTGTCTCTTTCTGCAGCCTCCCAAAGCCCAAGACTATCTGCTTGGTGCGCTGAGTAGGCCCAGATCCCAGCTCAGCAATTGCAAACGTCCAGGGATTCCTCCCACACCAAAGGGGCCACGACCAAAAGCTCTTGCTGCTCTTCAGGTAGCCAGGCAACCACATTCACTGCCCCACAGACGCTGGCGCTGTCTCTTTCTGCAGCCTCCCAAAGTCCAAGACTATCTGCCTGGGCCGCTGAGTACAGCCGGAGCCCAGCAAAGTATTTGCCAACGTCCAGGGATTCCTCCCACACCAAAGGGGCCACGACCAAAAGCTCTTGCTGCTCTTCAAGTAGCCAGGCAACCCCATTCACTGCCCCACAGACGCTGGCGCTGTCTCTTCCTGCAGCCTCCCAAAGCCCAAGATTATCTGCTTGGTGCGCTGAGTAGGCCCAGAGCCCAGCTCAGCAATTGCCAACGTCCAGGGATTCCTCCCACACAAAGGGGCCACGACCCAAAGCTCTTGCTGCTCTTCAAGTAGCCAGGCAACTGCATTCACAGCCCCACAAAGGCTGGCGCTGCCTCTTTCTGCAGCCTCCCAAAGCTCAAGATTATCTGCCTGGGCCTCTGAGTACAGCCGGAGCCCAGCCCAGCAATTGCCAACGTCCAGGGATTCCTCCCACACCAAAGGGGCCACGACCAAAAGCTCTTGCTGCTCTTCAAGTAGCCAGGCAACCCCATTCACTGCCCCACAGACGCTGGCGCTGTTTCTTCCTGCAGCCTCCCAAAGCTCAAGATTATCTGCTTGGTGCGCTGAGTAGGCCCAGAGCCCAGCTCAGCAATGGCCAACGTCCAGGGATTCCTCCCACACCAAAGGGGCCACGACCCAAAGCTCTTGCTGCTCTTCAAGTAGCCAGGCAACCCCATTCACAGCCCCACAAGTCTTGGGGCTCTCTCTTTGTTAGCATCCCAAAGTCAAATAATATTTGCCTTGGCCGCTGAGTAGGCCTGGAGCCCAGCTCAGCAATTGCGAATATCCAGGGATTCCTCCCACATCAAAGGTCCAATGACCAAAGGCTCTTGCTGCTCTTCAACTAGCCAGGCAACCCCATTCACAGACTCACAAACGGTGGGGCTGTCTCTTTCTGCAGCCTCCCAAAGTCCAAGACTATCTGCCTGGGCTGCTGAGTACAGCCGGAGCCCAGCCCAGCAATTGTCAACGTCCAGGGATTCCTCCCACACCAAAGGGGCCATGACCAAAAGCTCTTGCTGCTCTTCAGCTACCCAGGCAACCCCATTCACAGCCCCACAAGTCTTGGGGCTCTCTCTTTGTATATCATCCCACCGTCAAATTATATGTGCCTGGGCCACTGAGTACAGCCGAAGCCCAGCTCAGCAATTGCCAACGTCCAGGGATTCCTCCCACACCAAAGGGGCCACGAGCAAAAGCTCTTGCTGCTCTTCAAGTAGCCAGGCAACACCATTCACTGCCCCACAAACGCTTCTGCTTTCTCTTTCTGCAGACTCCCAAAGTCCAAGACTATCTGCCTGCACCGCTCAGTAGGCCCGAAGCCCAGCTCAGCAATTGTGACCGTGCAGGGATTCCTCCCACACCAAAGAGGCAACGACCAAAAGCTCTTGCTGCTCTTCAAGTAGCCAGGCAACCCCATTCACTGCCCCACAAGTCTTGGGGTTCTCTCTTTGTGTAGCATCCCAAAGTCAAATTATATGTGCCTGCGCCGCTGAGTAGGCCCGGAGCCCAGCTCAGCAATTGCCAACGTCCAGGGATTCCTCCCACACCAAATGTGCCATGACCAAAAGCTCTTGCTACTCTTCAAGTAGCCAGGCAACCCCATTCACTGCTCCACAAACGCTGGCGCTGTCTCTTTCTGCAGACTCCCAAAGTCAAAGACTATCTGCCTGCGCCGCTGAGTACAGCCGGAGCCCAGCTCAGCAATTGTCAATGTCCAGGGATTCCTCCCACACCAAAGGGGCCACGACCAAAAGCTCTTGCTGCTCTTCAAGTAGCCAGGCAACCGCATTCACTGCCCCACAAACGCTGGCGCTGTCTCTTTCTGCAGCCTCCCAAAGTCCAAGGCTATTGCCTGAACTGCTGAGTACAGCCGGAGCCCAGCTCAGTATTTGCCAACGTCCAGGGATTCCTCCAACACCAAAGGTGCCATGACAAAAGGCTCTTGCTGCTCTTCAAGTAGCCAGGCAACCCCATTCACAGCCCCACAAACGCTGGCGCTGTCTCTTTCTGCAGCCTCCCAAAGTCCAAGACTATCTGCCTGCACCGCTCAGTAGGCCCGAAGCCCAGCCCAGCAATTGCAAACGTCCAGGGATTCCTCCCACACCAAAGGGGCCACGACCAAAAGCTCTTGCTGCTCTTCAAGTAGCCAGGCAACCCCATTCACTGCCCCACAGACGCTGGCGCTGTCTCTTCCTGCAGCCTCCCAAAGCCCAAGATTATCTGCTTGGTGCGCTGAGTAGGCCCAGAGCGCAGCTCAGCAATTGCCAACGTCCAGGGATTCCTCCCACACCACAGGGGCCACGACCAAAAGCTCTTGCTGCTCTTCAAGTAGCCAGGCAACCCCATTCACAGCCCCACAAGTCTTGGGGCTCTCTCTTTGTTAGCATCCCAAAGTCAAATAATATCTGCCTGGGCCGCTGAGTAGGCCTGGAGCCCAGCTCAGCAATTGCGAATGTCCAGGGATTCCTCCCACACCAAAGGGGCCACGACCAAAAGCTCTTGCTGCTCTTCAAGTAGCCAGGCAACCCCATTTAGAGCTCCACAAGTCTTGGGGCTCTCTCTATGTATAGCATCCCAAAGTAAAATAATATCTGCCTAGGCCGCTGAGTAGGCCTGGAACCCAGCTCAGCAATTGCGAATGTCCAGGGATTCCTCCCACACCAAAGGGGCCACGACCAAAAGCTCTTGCTGCTCTTCAAGTAGCCAGGCAACCCCATTCACTGCCCCACAGACGCTGGCGCTGTCTCTTCCTGCAGCCTCCCAAAGTCCAAGACTATCTGCTTGGTGCACTGAGTAGGCCTGGAGCCCAGCTCAGCAATTGCCAACATCCAGGGATTCCTCCCACACCAAAGGGGCCACGACCAAAAGCTCTTGCTGCTCTTCAAGTAGCCAGGCAACCCCATTCACAGCCCCACAAGTCTTGGGGCTCTCTCTTTGTTAGCATCCCAAATTCAAATAATATCTGCCTGGGCCGCTGAGTAGGCCTGGAGCCCAGCTCAGCAATTGCGAATGTCCAGGGATTCCTCCCACACCAAAGGGGCCACGACCAAAAGCTCTTGCTGCTCTTCAAGTAGCCAGGCAACCCCATTCACTGCCCCGCAAACGCTGGTGCTGTCTCTTCCTGCAGCCTCCCAAAGCCCAAGATTATCTGCTTGGTGCGCTGAGTAGGCCCAGAGCCCAGCCCAGCAATTGCCAACGTCCAGGGATTCCTCCCACACCAAAGGGGCCACGACCAAAAGCTCTTGCTGCTCTTCAAATAGCCAGGCAACCCCATTTAGAGCTCCACAAGTCTTGGGGCCCTCTCTATGTATAGCATCCCAAAGTAAAATAATATATGCCTAGGATGCTGAGTAGGCCTGGAACCCAGCTCAGCAATTGCGAATGTCCAGGGATTCCTCCCACACCAAAGGTGAAATGACCAAAGGCTCTTGCTGCTCTTCAACTAGCCAGGCAACCCCATTCACTGCCCCACAAACGGTGGGGCTGTCTCTTCCTGCAGCCTCCCAACGTCCAAGACTATCTGCTTGGGCCGCTGAGTACAGCCGGAGCCCAGCTCAGCAGTTGCCAACATCCAGGGATTCCTCCCACACCAAAGGGGCCACGACCAAAAGCTCTTGCTGCTCTTCAACTAGCCAGGCAACCCCATTCACAGACCCACAAAGGCTGGCGCTGTCTCTTCCTGCAGCCTCCCAAAGCTCAGGATTATCTGCTTGGCCCGCTGAGTACAGCCGGAGCCCAGCTCAGCAATTGCCAACGTCCAGGGATTCCTCCCACACCAAAGGGGCCACGACCAAAAGCTCTTGCTGCTCTTCAAGTAGCCAGGCAACCCCATTCACTGCCCCACAAAGGCTGGCGCTGTCTCTTCCTGCAGCCTCCCAAAGCCCAAGATTATCTGCTTGGTGCGCTGAGTAGGCCCAGAGCCCAGCTCAGCAATTGCCAACGTACAGGGATTCCTCCCACAGCAATCGGGCCACGACCAAAAGCTCTTGCTGCTCTTCAAGTAGCCAGGCAACCCCATTCACAGCCCCACAAGTCTTGGGGCTCTCTCTTTGTATAGCATCCCAAAGTAACATAATATCTGCCTGGGCCGCTGAGTAGGCCTGGAGCCCAGCTCAGCAATTGCGAATGTCCAGGGATTCCTCCCACATCAAAGGTGCCATGACCAAAGGCTCTTGCTGCTCTTCAACTAGCCAGGCAACCCCATTCACAGCCCCACAAACGGTGGGGCTGCCTCTTTCTGCAGCCTCCCAAAGTCCACGACTATCTGCCTGGGCCGCTGAGTAGGCCTGGAACCCAGCTCAGCAATTGCGAATGTCCAGGGATTCCTCCCACACCAAAGGGGCCACGACCAAAAGCTCTTGCTGCTCTTCAAGTAGCCAGGCAACCCCATTCAAAGCCCCACAAGTCTTGGGGCTCTCTCTTTGTTAGCATCCCAAAGTCAAATAATATCTGCCTGGACCGCTGAGTATGCCTGGAGCCCAGCTCAGCAATTGCGAATGTCCAGGGATTCCTCCCACACCAAAGGGGCCACGACCAAAAGCTCTTGCTGCTCTTCAAGTAGCCAGGCAACCCCATTCACTGCCCCACAAACTGTGGCACTGTCTCTTCCTGCAGCCTCCCAAAGATCAAGATTATCTGCTTGGTGCGCTGAGTAGGCCCAGAGCCCAGCTCAGCAATTGCCAACGTCCAGGGATTCCTCCCACACCAAAGGGGCCACGACCCAAAGCTCTTGCTGCTCTTCAAGTAGCCAGGCAACCCCATTCACAGCCCCACAAGTCTTGGGGCTCTCTCTTTGCATATCATCCCAAAGTAAAATAGTATCTGCCTGGGCCGCTGAGTACAGCCGGAGCCCAGCTCAGCAATGGCCAACGTCCAGGGATTCCTCCCACACCAAAGGGGCCACGACCAAAAGCTCTTGCTGCTCTTCAAGTAGCCAGGCAACCCCATTCACTGCCCCACAGACGCTGGCGCTGTCTCTTCCTGCAGCCTCCCAAAGCTCAAGATTATCTGCTTGGTGCGCTGAGTAGGCCCAGAGCCCAGCTCAGCAATTGCCAACGTCCAGGGATTCCTCCCACACCAAAGGGGCCACGACCAAAAGCTCTTGCTGCTCTTCAAGTAGCCAGGCAACCCCATTCACTGCCCCACGAACGGTGGCGCTGTCTCTTTCTGCAGCCTCCCAAAGCCCAAGACTATCTGCTTGGTGCGCTGAGTAGGCCCAGATCCCAGCTCAGCAATTGCAAACGTCCAGGGATTCCTCCCACACCAAAGGGGCCACGACCAAAAGCTCTTGCTGCTCTTCAGGTAGCCAGGCAACCACATTCACTGCCCCACAGACGCTGGCGCTGTCTCTTTCTGCAGCCTCCCAAAGTCCAAGACTATCTGCCTGGGCCGCTGAGTACAGCCGGAGCCCAGCTCAGCAATTGCCAACGTCCAGGGATTCCTCCCACACCAAAGGGGCCACGACCAAAAGCTCTTGCTGCTCTTCAAGTAGCCAGGCAACCCCATTCACTGCCCCAGAAACGGTGGGGCTGTCTCTTCCTGCAGCCTCCCAAAGCCCAAGATTATCTGCTTGGTGCGCTGAGTAGGCCCAGAGCCCAGCTCAGCAATTGCCAACGTCCAGGGATTCCTCCCACACCAAAGGGGCCACGACCCAAAGCTCTTGCTGCTCTTCAAGTAGCCAGGCAACCGCATTCACAGCCCCACAAAGGCTGGCGCTGCCTCTTTCTGCAGCCTCCCAAAGCTCAAGATTATCTGCCTGGGCCTCTGAGTACAGCCGGAGCCCAGCCCAGCAATTGCCAACGTCCAGGGATTCCTCCCACACCAAAGGGGCCACGACCAAAAGCTCTTGCTGCTCTTCAAGTAGCCAGGCAACCCCATTCACTGCCCCACAGACGCTGGCGCTGTCTCTTCCTGCAGCCTCCCAAAGCTCAAGATTATCTGCTTGGTGCGCTGAGTAGGCCCAGAGCCCAGCTCAGCAATGGCCAACGTCCAGGGATTCCTCCCACACCAAAGGGGCCACGACCCAAAGCTCTTGCTGCTCTTCAAGTAGCCAGGCAACCCCATTCACAGCCCCACAAGTCTTGGGGCTCTCTCTTTGTTAGCATCCCAAAGTCAAATAATATTTGCCTGGGCCGCTGAGTAGGCCTGGAGCCCAGCTCAGCAATTGCGAATGTCCAGGGATTCCTCCCACATCAAAGGTCCAATGACCAAAGGCTCTTGCTGCTCTTCAACTAGCCAGGCAACCCCATTCACAGACTCACAAACGGTGGGGCTGTCTCTTTCTGCAGCCTCCCAAAGTCCAAGACTATCTGCCTGGGCTGCTGAGTACAGCCGGAGCCCAACCCAGCAATTGTCAACGTCCAGGGATTTCTCCCACACCAAAGGGGCCACGACCAAAAGCTCTTGCTGCTCTTCAAGTAGCCAGGCAACCCCATTCACTGCCCCACAAACTCTGGCGCTGTCTCTTTCTGCAGCCTCCCAAAGTCCAAGGCTATTGCCTGAACCGCTGAGTACAGCGGGAGCCCAGCTCAGCAATTGCCAACGTCCAGGGATTCCTCCCACACCAAAGGGGCCATGACCAAAAGCTCTTGCTGCTCTTCAGCTACCCAGGCAACCCCATTCACAGCCCCACAAGTCTTGGGGCTCTCTCTTTGTATATCATCCCACCGTCAAATTATATGTGCCTGGGCCACTGAGTACAGCCGAAGCCCAGCTCAGCAATTGCCAACGTCCAGGGATTCCTCCCACACCAAAGGGGCCACGACCAAAAGCTCTTGCTGCTCTTCAAGTAGCCAGGCAACACCATTCACTGCCCCACAAACGCTTCTGCTTTCTCTTTCTGCAGCCTCCCAAAGTCCAAGACTATCTGCCTGCACCGCTCAGTAGGCCCGAAGCCCAGCTCAGCAATTGTGACCGTGCAGGGATTCCTCCCACACCAAAGAGGCAACGACCAAAAGCTCTTGCTGCTCTTCAAGTAGCCAGGCAACCCCATTCACTGCCCCACAAGTCTTGGGGTTCTCTCTTTGTGTAGCATCCCAAAGTCAAATTATATGTGCCTGCGCCGCTGAGTAGGCCCGGAGCCCAGCTCAGCAATTGCCAACGTCCAGGGATTCCTCCCACACCAAATGTGCCATGACCAAAAGCTCTTGCTACTCTTCAAGTAGCCAGGAAACCCCATTCACTGCTCCACAAACGCTGGCGCTGTCTCTTTCTGCAGACTCCCAAAGTCCAAGACTATCTGCCTGCGCCGCTGAGTACAGCCGGAGCCCAGCTCAGCAATTGTCAACGTCCAGGGATTCCTCCCACACCAAAGGGGCCACGACCAAAAGCTCTTGCTGCTCTTCAAGTAGCCAGGCAACCTTATTCACTGCCCCACAAACGCTGGCGCTGTCTCTTTCTGCAGCCTCCCAAAGTCCAAGGCTATTGCCTGAACTGCTGAGTACAGCCGGAGCCCAGCTCAGTATTTGCCAACGTCCAGGGATTCCTCCAACACCAAAGGTGCCATGACAAAAGGCTCTTGCTGCTCTTCAAGTAGCCAGGCAACCCCATTCACAGCCCCACAAACGCTGGTGCTGTCTCTTTCTGCAGCCTCCCAAAGTCCAAGACTATCTGCCTGCACCGCTCAGTAGGCCCGAAGCCCAGCCCAGCAATTGCAAACGTCCAGGGATTCCTCCCACACCAAAGGGGCCACGACCAAAAGCTCTTGCTGCTCTTCAAGTAGCCAGGCAACCCCATTCACTGCCCCACAGACGCTGGCGCTGTCTCTTCCTGCAGCCTCCCAAAGCCCAAGATTATCTGCTTGGTGCGCTGAGTAGGCCCAGAGCGCAGCTCAGCAATTGCCAACGTCCAGGGATTCCTCCCACACCACAGGGGCCACGACCAAAAGCTCTTGCTGCTCTTCAAGTAGCCAGGCAACCCCATTCACAGCCCCACAAGTCTTGGGGCTCTCTCTTTGTTAGCATCCCAAAGTCAAATAATATCTGCCTGGGCCGCTGAGTAGGCCTGGAGCCCAGCTCAGCAATTGCGAATGTCCAGGGATTCCTCCCACACCAAAGGGGCCACGACCAAAAGCTCTTGCTGCTCTTCAAGTAGCCAGGCAACCCCATTTAGAGCTCCACAAGTCTTGGGGCTCTCTCTATGTATAGCATCCCAAAGTAAAATAATATCTGCCTAGGCCGCTGAGTAGGCCTGGAACCCAGCTCAGCAATTGCGAATGTCCAGGGATTCCTCCCACACCAAAGGGGCCACGACCAAAAGCTCTTGCTGCTCTTCAAGTAGCCAGGCAACCCCATTCACTGCCCCACAGACGCTGGCGCTGTCTCTTCCTGCAGCCTCCCAAAGTCCAAGACTATCTGCTTGGTGCACTGAGTAGGCCTGGAGCCCAGCTCAGCAATTGCCAACATCCAGGGATTCCTCCCACACCAAAGGGGCCACGACCAAAAGCTCTTGCTGCTCTTCAAGTAGCCAGGCAACCCCATTCACTGCCCCACAGACGCTGGCGCTGTCTCTTCCTGCAGCCTCCCAAAGCCCAAGATTATCTGCTTGGTGCGCTGAGTAGGCCCAGAGCCCAGCTCAGCAATTGCCAACGTCCAGGGATTCCTCCCACACCAAAGGGGCCACGACCAAAAGCTCTTGCTGCTCTTCAAATAGTCAGGCAACCCCATTTAGAGCTCCACAAGTCTTGGGGCCCTCTCTATGTATAGCATCCCAAAGTAAAATAATATATGCCTAGGATGCTGAGTAGGCCTGGAACCCAGCTCAGCAATTGCGAATGTCCAGGGATTCCTCCCACACCAAAGGTGAAATGACCAAAGGCTCTTGCTGCTCTTCAACTAGGCAGGCAACGCCATTCACAGCCCCACAAACGGTGGGGCTGCCTCTTTCTGCAGCCTCCCAAAGCCCAAGATTATCTGCTTGGTGCGCTGAGTAGGCTAAAAGCCCAGCCCAGCAATGGCCAACGTGCAGGGATTCCTCCCACACCAAAGGGGCCACGACCAAAAGCTCTTGCTGCTCTTCAAGTAGCCAGGCAACCCCATTCACTGCCCCACAAAGGCTGGCGCTGTCTCTTTCTGCAGCCTGCCAAAGTCCAAGATTATCTGCTTGGTGCGCTTAGTAGGCCCAGAGCCCAGCTCAGCAATTGCAAACGCCCAGGGATTCCTCCCACAGCAATGGGGCCACGACCAAAAGCTCTTGCTGCTCTTCAAGTAGCCAGGCAACCCCATTCACTGCCCCACAAAGGCTGGCGCTGTCTCTTTCTGCAGCCTCCCAAAGTCCAAGACTGTCTGCCTGGTCTGATGAGCAGAGTCGGAGCCCAGCTCAGCAATGGCCAACGTCCAGGGATTCCTCCCACACCAAAGGGGCCACGACCGAAAGCTCTTGCTGCTCTTCAAGTAGACAGGCAACCCCATTCACAGCCCCACAAGTCTTGGGGCTCTCTCTTTGTTAGCATCCCAAAGTCAAATAATATCTGCCTGGGACGCTGAGTAGGCCCGGAGCCCAGCTCAGCAATTGCGAATGTCCAGGGATTCCTCCCACACCAAAGGGGCCATGACCAAAAGCTCTTGCTGCTCTTCAAGTAGCCAGGCAACCCCATTCACTGCCCCACAAAGGCTGGCGCTGTCTCTTCCTGCAGCCTCCCAAAGCTCAGGATTATCTGCTTGGTCCGCTGAGTACAGCCGGAGCCCAGCCCAGCAATTGCCAACGTCCAGGGATTCCTCCCACACCAAAGGGGCCACGACCAAAAGCTCTTGCTGCTCTTCAAGTAGCCAGGCAACCCCATTCACTACCCCACAAACGCTGGCGCTGTCTCTTCCTGCAGCCTCCCAAAGTCCAAGACTATCTGCTTGGTGCACTGAGTAGGCTCAGAGCCCAGCTCAGCAATTGCCAACGTCCAGGGATTCCTCCCACACCAAAGGGGCCACGACCAAAAGCTCTTGCTGCTCTTCAAGTAGCCAGGCAACCCCATTCACAGCCCCACAAGTCTTGGGGCTCTCTCTTTGTTAGCATCCCAAAGTCAAATAATATCTGCCTGGGCGGCTGAGTAGGCCTGGAGCCCAGCTCAGCAATTGCGAATGTCCAGGGATTCCTCCCACACCAAAGGGGCCACGACCAAAAGCTCTTGCTGCTCTTCAAGTAGCCAGGCAACCCCATTCACAGCCCCACAAAGGCTGGCGCTGTCTCTTCCTGCAGCCTCCCAAAGCTCAAGATTATCTGCTTGGTCCGCTGAGTACAGCCGGAGCCCAGCTCAGCAATTGCGAATGTCCAGGGATTCCTCCCACACCAAAGGGGCCACGACCAAAAGCTCTTGCTGCTCTTCAAGTAGCCAGGCAACCCCATTCACTGCCCCACAAAGGCTGGCGCTGTCTCTTCCTGCAGCCTCCCAAAGTCCAAGACTATCTGCCTGGGCCGCTGAGTACAGCCAGAGCCCAGCTCAGCAATGGCCAACGTCCAGGGATTCCTCCCACACCAAAGGGGCCACGACCAAAAGCTCTTGCTGCTCTTCAAGTAGCCAGGCAACCCCATTCACTGCCCCACAGACGCTGGCGCTGTCTCTTCCTGCAGCCTCCCAAAGTCCAAGACTATCTGCTTGGTGCACTGAGTAGGCCTGGAGCCCAGCTCAGCAATTGCCAACATCCAGGGATTCCTCCCACACCAAAGGGGCCACGACCAAAAGCTCTTGCTGCTCTTCAAGTAGCCAGGCAACCCCATTCACAGCCCCACAAGTCTTGGGGCTCTCTGTTAGCATCCCAAAGTCAAATAATATCTGCCTGGGCCGCTGAGTAGGCCTGGAGCCCAGCTCAGCAATTGCAAATGTCCAGGGATTCCTCCCACACCAAAGGGGCCACGACCAAAAGCTCTTGCTGCTCTTCAAGTAGCCAGGCAACCCCATTTAGAGCTCCACAAGTCTTGGGGCTCTCTCTATGTATAGCATCCGAAAGTAAAATAATATCTGCCTAGGCCGCTGAGTAGGCCTGGAACCCAGCTCAGCAATTGCGAATGTCCAGGGATTCCTCCCACACCAAAGGGGCCACGACCAAAAGCTCTTGCTGCTCTTCAAGTAGCCAGGCAACCCCATTCACTGCCCCACAGACGCTGGCGCTGTCTCTTCCTGCAGCCTCCCAAAGTCCAAGACTATCTGCTTGGTGCACTGAGTAGGCCTGGAGCCCAGCTCAGCAATTGCCAACATCCAGGGATTCCTCCCACACCAAAGGGGCCACGACCAAAAGCTCTTGCTGCTCTTCAAGTAGCCAGGCAACCCCATTCACTGCCCCACAGACGCTGGCGCTGCCTCTTCCTGCAGCCTCCCAAAGCCCAAGATTATCTGCTTGGTGCGCTGAGTAGGCCCAGAGCGCAGCTCAGCAATTGCAAACGTCCAGGGATTCCTCCCACACCACAGGGGCCACGACCAAAAGCTCTTGCTCTCTTCAAGTAGCCAGGCAACCCCATTCACAGCCCCACAAGTCTTGGGGCTCTCTCTTTGTTAGCATCCCAAAGTCAAATAATATCTGCCTGGGCCGCTGAGTAGGCCTGGAGCCCAGCTCAGCAATTGCGAATGTCCAGGGATTCCTCCCACACCAAAGGGGCCACGACCAAAAGCTCTTGCTGCTCTTTAGGTAGCCAGGCAACCCCATTCACTGCCCCAAAAACGGTGGGGCTGTCTCTTCCTGCAGCCTCCCAAAGCCCAAGATTATCTGCTTGGTGCGCTGAGTAGGCCCAGAGCCCAGCTCAGCAATTGCCAACGTCCAGGGATTCCTCCCACACAAAGGGGCCACGACCCAAAGCTCTTGCTGCTCTTCAAGTAGCCAGGCAACCCCATTTAGAGCTCCACAAGTCTTGGGGCTCTCTCTATGTATAGCATCCCAAAGTAAAATAATATCTGCCTAGGCCGCTGAGTAGGGCTGGAACCCAGCTCAGCAATTGCGAATGTCCAGGGATTCCTCCCACACCAAAGGGGCCACGACCAAAAGCTCTTGCTGCTCTTCAAGTAGCCAGGCAACCCCATTCACTGCCCCGCAGACGCTGGCGCTGTCTCTTCCTGCAGCCTCCCAAAGTCCAAGACTATCTGCTTGGTGCGCTGAGTAGGCTAAAAGCCCAGCTCAGCAATGGCCAACGTCCAGGGATTCCTCCCACACCACAGGGGCCACGACCAAAAGCTCTTGCTGCTCTTCAAGTAGCCAGGCAACCCCATTTAGAGCTCCACAAGTCTTGGGGCCCTCTCTATGTATAGCATCCCAAAGTAAAATAATATCTGCCTAGGCTGCTGAGTAGGCCTGGAGCCCAGCTCAGCAATTGCGAAAGTCCAGGGATTCCTCCCACACCAAAGGGGCCACGACCAAAAGCTCTTGCTGCTCTTCAGGTAGCCAGGCAACCCCATTCACTGCCCCACAGACGCTGGCGCTGTCTCTTCCTGCAGCCTCCCAAAGTCCAAGACTATCTGCTTGGTGCGCTGAGTAGGCTCAAAGCCCAGCTCAGCAATTGCCAACGTCCAGGGATTCCTCCCACACCAAAGGGGCCACGACCAAAAGCTCTTGCTGCTCTTCAAGTAGCCAGGCAACCCCATTTAGAGCTCCACAAGTCTTGGGGCTCTCTCTATGTATAGCATCCGAAAGTAAAATAATATCTGCCTAGGCCGCTGAGTAGGCCTGGAACCCAGCTCAGCAATTGCGAACGTCCAGGGATTCCTCCCACACCAAAGGGGCCACGACCCAAAGCTCTTGCTGCTCTTCAAGTAGCCAGGCAACCCCATTCACTGCCCCACAGACGCTGGCGCTGTCTCTTCCTGCAGCCTCCCAAAGTCCAAGACTATCTGCTTGGTGCACTGAGTAGGCTCAGAGCCCAGCTCAGCAATTGCCAACATCCAGGGATTCCTCCCACACCAAAGGGGCCACGACCAAAAGCTCTTGCTGCTCTTCAAGTAGCCAGGCAACCCCATTCACTGCCCCAAAAACGGTGGGGCTGTCTCTTCCTGCAGCCTCCCAAAGCCCAAGATTATCTGCTTGGTGCGCTGAGTAGGCTCAAAGCCCAGCTCAGCAATTGCCAACGTCCAGGGATTCCTCCCACACCAAAGGGGCCACGACCAAAAGCTCTTGCTGCTCTTCAAGTAGCCAGGCAACCCCATTCACAGCCCCACAAGTCTTGGGGCTCTCTCTTTGTTAGCATCCCAAAGTCAAATAATATCTGCCTGGGCCGGTGAGTAGGCCTGGAGCCCAGCTCAGCAATTGCGAATGTCCAGGGATTCCTCCCACACCAAAGGGGCCACGACCAAAAGCTCTTGCTGCTCTTCAAGTAGCCAGGCAACCCCATTTAGAGCTCCGCAAGTCTTGGGGCTCTCTCTATGTATAGCATCCCAAAGTAAAACAATATCTGCCTGGGCCGCTGAGTAGGCCTGGAACCCAGCTCAGCAATTGCGAATGTCCAGGGATTCCTCCCACACCAAAGGGGCCACGACCAAAAGCTCTTGCTGCTCTTCAAGTAGCCAGGCAACCCCATTCACTGCCCCACAGACGCTGGCGCTGTCTCTTCCTGCAGCCTCCCAAAGTCCAAGACTATCTGCTTGGTGCACTGAGTAGGCCTGGAGCCCAGCCCAGCAATTGCCAACGTCCAGGGATTCCTCCCACACCAAAGGGGCCACGACCAAAAGCTCTTGCTGCTCTTCAAGTAGCCAGGCAACCCCATTCACTGCCCCACAGACGCTGGCGCTGTCTCTTCCTGCAGCCTCCCAAAGCCCAAGACTATCTGCTTGGTGCACTGAGTAGGCCCAGAGCGCAGCTCAGCAATTGCCAACGTCCAGGGATTCCTCCCACACCACAGGGGCCACGACCAAAAGCTCTTGCTGCTCTTCAAGTAGCCAGGCAACCCCATTCACAGCCCCACAAGTCTTGGGGCTCTCTCTTTGTTAGCATCCCAAAGTCAAATAATATCTGCCTGGGCCGGTGAGTAGGCCTGGAGCCCAGCTCAGCAATTGCGAATGTCCAGGGATTCCTCCCACACCAAAGGGGCCACGACCCAAAGCTCTTGCTGCTCTTCAAGTAGCCAGGCAACCGCATTCACAGCCCCACAAAGGCTGGCGCTGCCTCTTTCTGCAGCCTCCCAAAGCTCAAGATTATCTGCCTGGGCCTCTGAGTACAGCCGGAGCCCAGCCCAGCAATTGCCAACGTCCAGGGATTCCTCCCACACCAAAGGGGCCACGACCAAAAGCTCTTGCTGCTCTTCAAGTAGCCAGGCAACCCCATTCACTGCCCCAGAGACGCTGGCGCTGTCTCTTCCTGCAGCCTCCCAAAGTCCAAGACTATCTGCTTGGTGCGCTGAGTAGGCTCAAAGCCCAGCTCAGCAATGGCCAACGTCCAGGGATTCCTCCCACACCAAAGGGGCCACGACCAAAAGCTCTTGCTGCTCTTCAAGTAGCCAGGCAACCCCATTCACTGCCCCACAAAGGCTGGCGCTGTCTCTTTCTGCAGCCTCCCAACGTCCAAGACTATCTGCTTGGGACGCTGAGTACAGCCGGAGCCCAGCGCAGCAGTTGCCAACGTCCAGGGATTCCTCCCACACCAAAGGGGCCACGACCAAAAGCTCTTGCTGCTCTTCAAGTAGCCAGGCAACCCCATTCACTGCCCCACAGACGCTGGCGCTGTCTCTTCCTGCAGCCTCCCAAAGCTCAAGATTATCTGCTTGGTGCGCTGAGTAGGCCCAGAGCCCAGCTCAGCAATGGCCAACATCCAGGGATTCCTCCCACACCAAAGGGGCCACGACCCAAAGCTCTTGCTGCTCTTCAAGTAGCCAGGCAACCCCATTCACAGCCCCACAAGTCTTGGGGCTCTCTCTTTCTTCTCTCTCTCTCTCTGAGCCCAGCTCAGCAATTGCGAATGTCCAGGGATTCCTCCCACATCAAAGGGGCCACGACCAAAGGCTCTTGCTGCTCTTCAACTAGCCAGGCAACCCCATTCACAGACTCACAAACGGTGGGGCTGCCTCTTTCTGCAGCCTCCCAAAGCTCAAGATTATCTGCCTGGTCCGCTGAGTACAGCCGGAGCCCAGCTCAGCAATTGCCAACGTCCAGGGATTCCTCCCACACCAAAGGGGCCACGACCAAAAGCTCTTGCTGCTCTTCAAGTTGCGAGGAAACCTCCTTCACAGCCCCACAAGTCTAGGGGCTATCTCTTTGTTAGCATCCCAAAGTCAAATGATATCTGCCTGGGCCGCTGAGTATGCCTGGAGCCCAGCTAAGCAATTGCGAATGTCCAGGGATTCCTCCCACACCAAAGGGGCCACGACCAAAAGCTCTTGCTGCTCTTCAAGTAGCCAGGCAACCCCATTCACAGACCCACAAAGGCTGGCGCTGTCTCTTCCTGCAGCCTCCCAAAGCTCAGGATTATCTGCTTGGCCCGCTGAGTACAGCCGGAGCCCAGCTCAGCAATGGCCAACGTCCAGGGATTCCTCCCACACCAAAGGGGCCACGACCAAAAGCTCTTGCTGCTCTTCAAGTAGCCAGGCAACCCCATTCACTGCCCCACAAAGACTGGCTCTGTCTCTTCCTGCAGCCTCCCAAAGCCCAAGATTATCTGATTGGTGCGCTGAGTAGGCCCAGAGCCCAGCTCAGCAATTGCCAACGTACAGGGATTCCTCCCACAGCAATCGGGCAACGACCAAAAGCTCTTGCTGCTCTTCAAGTAGCCAGGCAACCCCATTCACAGCCCCACAAGTCTTGGGGCTCTGTCTTTCTATAGCATCCCAAAGTAACATAATATCTGCCTGGGCCGCTGAGTAGGCCTGGAGCCCAGCTCAGCAATTGCGAACGTCCAGGGATTCCTCCCACACCAAAGGGGCCACGACCAAAAGCTCTTGCTGCTCTTCAAGTAGCCAGGCAACCCCATTCACTGCCCCACAGACGCTGGCGCTGTCTCTTCCTGCAGCCTCCCAAAGCTCAAGATTATCTGCTTGGTCCGCTGAGTACAGCCGGAGCCCAGCCCAGCAGTTGCCAACGTCCAGGGATGACTCCCACACCAAAGGGGCCACGACCAAAAGCTCTTGCTGCTCTTCAAGTAGCCAGGCAACCCCATTCACTGCCCCACAAACTGTGGCACTGTCTCTTCCTGCAGCCTCCCAAAGATCAAGATTATCTGCTTGGTGCGCTGAGTAGGCCCAGAGCCCAGCTCAGCAGTTGCCAACGTCCAGGGATTCCTCCCACACCAAAGGGGCCACGACCCAAAGCTCTTGCTGCTCTTCAAGTAGCCAGGCAACCCCATTCACAGCCCCACTAGTCTTGGGTCTCTCTCTTTGCATATCATCCCAAAGTAAAATAGTATCTGCCTGGGCCGCTGAGTACAGCCGGAGCCCAGCTCAGCAATGGCCAACGTCCAGGGATTCCTCCCACACCAAAGGGGCCACGACCAAAAGCTCTTGCTGCTCTTCAAGTAGCCAGGCAACCCCATTCACAGCCCCACAGACGCTGGCGCTGTCTCTTCCTGCAGCCTCCCAAAGTCCAAGACTATCTGCTTGGTGCACTGAGTAGGCCTGGAGCCCAGCTCAGCAATTGCCAACATCCAGGGATTCCTCCCACACCAAAGGGGCCACGACCAAAAGCTCTTGCTGCTCTTCAAGTAGCCAGGCAACCCCATTCACAGCCCCACAAGTCTTGGGGCTCTCTGTTAGCATCCCAAAGTCAAATAATATCTGCCTGGGCCGCTGAGTAGGCCTGGAGCCCAGCTCAGCAATTGCCAACATCCAGGGATTCCTCCCACACAAAGGGGCCACGACCCAAAGCTCTTGCTGCTCTTCAAGTAGCCAGGCAACCCCATTCACAGCCCCACAAGTCTTGGGGCTCTCTCTTTGTATAGTATACCAAAGTAAAATAATATCTGCCTGGGCGGCTGAGTAGGCCTGGAACCCAGCTCAGCAATTGCGAATGTCCAGGGATTCCTCCCACACCAAAGGGGCCACGACCAAAAGCTCTTGCTGCTCTTCAAGTAGCCAGGCAACCCCATTCACTGCCCCAAAAACGGTGGGGCTGTCTCTTTCTGCAGCCTCCCAAAGCCCAAGATTATCTGCTTGGTGCGCTGAGTAGGCCCAGAGCCCAGCTCAGCAATTGCCAACGTCCAGGGATTCCTCCCACACAAAGGGGCCACGACCCAAAGCTCTTGCTGCTCTTCAAGTAGCCAGGCAACCGCATTCACAGCCCCACAAAGGCTGGCGCTGCCTCTTTCTGCAGCCTCCCAAAGCTCAAGATTATCTGCCTGGGCCTCTGAGTACAGCCGGAGCCCAGCCCAGCAATTGCCAACGTCCAGGGATTCCTCCCACACCAAAGGGGCCACGACCAAAAGCTCTTGCTGCTCTTCAAGTAGCCAGGCAACCCCATTCACTGCCCCACAGACGCTGGCGCTGTCTCTTCCTGCAGCCTCCCAAAGTCCAAGACTATCTGCTTGGTGCGCTGAGTAGGCTCAAAGCCCAGCTCAGCAATGGCCAACGTCCAGGGATTCCTCCCACACCAAAGGGGCCACGACCAAAAGCTCTTGCTGCTCTTCAAGTAGCCAGGCAACCCCATTCACAGCCCCACAAGTCTTGGGGCTCTCTCTTTGTTAGCATCCCAAAGTCAAATAATATCTGCCTGGGCCGCTGAGTAGGCCTGGAGCCCAGCTCAGCAATTGCGAATGTCCAGGGATTCCTCCCACACCAAAGGGGCCACAACCAAAAGCTCTTGCTGCTCTTCAAGTAGCCAGGCAACCCCATTTAGAGCTCCACAAGTCTTGGGGCTCTCTCTATGTATAGCATCCCAAAGTAAAATAATATCTGCCTAGGCCGCTGAGTAGGCCTGGAACCCAGCTCAGCAATTGCGAATGTCCAGGGATTCCTCCCACACCAAAGGGGCCACGACCAAAAGCTCTTGCTGCTCTTCAAGTAGCCAGGCAACCCATTCACTGCCCCACAGACGCTGGGGCTGTCTCTTCCTGCAGCCTCCCAAAGTCCAAAACTATCTGCTTGGTGCACTGAGTAGGCCTGGAGCCCAGCTCAGCAATTGCCAACATCCAGGGATTCCTCCCACACCAAAGGGGCCACGACCAAAAGCTCTTGCTGCTCTTCAAGTAGCCAGGCAACCCCATTCACTGCACCACAGACGCTGGCGCTGTCTCTTTCTGCAGCCTCCCAAAGTCCAAGACTATCTGCCTGGGCCGCTGAGTACAGCTGGAGCCCAGCTCAGCAATTGCCAACGTCCAGGGATTCCTCCCACACCAAAGGGGCCACGAGCAAAAGCTCTTGCTGCTCTTCAAGTAGCCAGGCAACCCCATTCACAGACCCACAAGTCTTGGGGCTCTCTCTTTGTTAGCATCCCAAAGTCAAATAATATCTGCCTGGGCCGCTGAGTATGCCTGGAGCCCAGCTCAGCAATTGCGAATGTCCAGGGATTCCTCCCACACCAAAGGGGCCACGACCAAAAGCTCTTGCTGCTCTTCAAGTAGCCAGGCAACCCCATTCACTGCCCCACAAAGGCTGGCGCTGTCTCTTCCTGCAGCCTCCCAAAGCTCAAGATTATCTGCTTGGTCCGCTGAGTACAGCCGGAGCCCAGCCCAGCAATTGCCAACGTCCAGGGATTCCTCCCACACCTATGTTGCCAGGACCAAATGCTCTTGCTGCTCTTCAAGTAGCCAGGCAACCCCATTCACTACCCCACAAACGCTGGCGCTGTCTCTTCCTGCAGCCTCCCAAAGTCCAAGACTATCTGCTTGGTGCACTGAGTAGGCTCAGAGCCCAGCTCAGCAATTGCCAACGTCCAGGGATTCCTCCCACACCAAAGGGGCCACGACCAAAAGCTCTTGCTGCTCTTCAAGTAGCCAGGCAACCCCATTCACAGCCCCACAAGTCTTGGGGCTCTCTCTTTGTTAGCATCCCAAAGTCAAATAATATCTGCCTGGGCCGGTGAGTAGGCCTGGAGCCCAGCTCAGCAATTGCGAATGTCCAGGGATTCCTCCCACACCAAAGGGGCCACGACCAAAAGCTCTTGCTGCTCTTCAAGTAGCCAGGCAACCCCATTCACAGCCCCACAAAGGCTGGCGCTGTCTCTTCCTGCAGCCTCCCAAAGCTCAAGATTATCTGCTTGGTCCGCTGAGTACAGCCGGAGCCCAGCCCAGCAATTGCCAACGTCCAGGGATTCCTCCCACACCAAAGGGGCCACGACCAAAAGCTCTTGCTGCTCTTCAAGTAGCCAGGCAACCCCATTTAGAGCTCCACAAGTCTTGGGGCTCTCTCTATGTATAGCATCCCAAAGTAACATAATATCTGCCTAGGCCGCTGAGTAGGCCTGGAACCCAGCTCAGCAATTGCGAATGTCCAGGGATTCCTCCCACACCAAAGGGGCCACGACCCAAAGCTCTTGCTGCTCTTCAAGTAGCCAGGCAACCCCATTCACTGCCCCACAAAGGCTGGCTCTGTCTCTTCCTGCAGCCTCCCAAAGCCCAAGACTATCTGCCTGGGCCGCTGAGTACAGCCGGAGCCCAGCTCAGCAATGGCCAACGTCCAGGGATTCCTCCCACACCAAAGGGGCCACGACCAAAAGCTCTTGCTGCTCTTCAAGTAGCCAGGCAACCCCATTCACTGCCCACAGACGCTGGCGCTGTCTCTTCCTGCAGCCTCCCAAAGTCCAAGACTATCTGCTTGGTGCACTGAGTAGGCCTGGAGCCCAGCTCAGCAATTGCCAACATCCAGGGATTCCTCCCACACCAAAGGGGCCACGACCAAAAGCTCTTGCTGCTCTTCAAGTAGCCAGGCAACCCCATTCACAGCCCCACAAGTCTTGGGGCTCTCTGTTAGCATCCCAAAGTCAAATAATATCTGCCTGGGCCGCTGAGTAGGCCTGGAGCCCAGCTCAGCAATTGCGAATGTCCAGGGATTCCTCCCACACCAAAGGGGCCACGACCAAAAGCTCTTGCTGCTCTTCAAGTAGCCAGGCAACCCCATTCACAGCCCCACAAGTCTTGGGGCTCTCTCTATGTATAGCATCCGAAAGTAAAAATAATATCTGCCTAGGCCGCTGAGTAGGCCTGGAACCCAGCTCAGCAATTGCGAATGTCCAGGGATTCCTCCCACACCAAAGGGGCCACGACCAAAAGCTCTTGCTGCTCTTCAAGTAGCCAGGCAACCCCATTCACTGCCCCACAAACGCTGGCGCTGTCTCTTCCTGCAGCCTCCCAAAGTCCAAGACTATCTGCTTGGTGCACTGAGTAGGCCTGGAGCCCAGCTCAGCAATTGCCAACATCCAGGGATTCCTCCCACACCAAAGGGGCCACGACCAAAAGCTCTTGCTGCTCTTCAAGTAGCCAGGCAACCCCATTCACTGCCCCACAGACGCTGGCGCTGCCTCTTCCTGCAGCCTCCCAAAGCCCAAGATTATCTGCTTGGTGCGCTGAGTAGGCCCAGAGCGCAGCTCAGCAATTGCCAACGTCCAGGGATTCCTCCCACACCACAGGGGCCACGACCAAAAGCTCTTGCTGCTCTTCAAGTAGCCAGGCAACCCCATTCACAGCCCCACAAGTCTTGGGGCTCTCTCTTTGTTAGCATCCCAAAGTCAAATAATATCTGCCTGGGCCGCTGAGTAGGCCTGGAGCCCAGCTCAGCAATTGCGAATGTCCAGGGATTCCTCCCACACCAAAGGGGCCACGACCAAAAGCTCTTGCTGCTCTTTAGGTAGCCAGGCAACCCCATTCACTGCCCCAAAAACCGTGGGGCTGTCTCTTCCTGCAGCCTCCCAAAGCCCAAGATTATCTGCTTGGTGCGCTGAGTAGGCCCAGAGCCCAGCTCAGCAATTGCCAACGTCCAGGGATTCCTCCCACACAAAGGGGCCACGACCCAAAGCTCTTGCTGCTCTTCAAGTAGCCAGGCAACCCCATTTAGAGCTCCACAAGTCTTGGGGCTCTCTCTATGTATAGCATCCCAAAGTAAAATAATATCTGCCTAGGCCGCTGAGTAGGCCTGGAACCCAGCTCAGCAATTGCGAATGTCCAGGGATTCCTCCCACACCAAAGGGGCCACGACCAAAAGCTCTTGCTGCTCTTCAAGTAGCCAGGCAACCCCATTCACTGCCCCGCAGACGCTGGCGCTGTCTCTTCCTGCAGCATCCCAAAGTCCAAGACTATCTGCTTGGTGCGCTGAGTAGGCTCAAAGCCCAGCTCAGCAATTGCCAACATCCAGGGATTCCTCCCACACCAAAGGGGGCCACGACCAAAAGCTCTTGCTGCTCTTCAAGTAGCCAGGCAACCCCATTTAGAGCTCCACAAGTCTTGGGGCCCTCTCTATGTATAGCATCCCAAAGTAAAATAATATCTGCCTAGGCTGCTGAGTAGGCCTGGAGCCCAGCTCAGCAATGGCCAACGTCCAGGGATTCCTCCCACACCAAAGGGGCCACGACCAAAAGCTCTTGCTGCTCTTCAAGTAGCCAGGCAACCCCATTCACTGCCCCACAGACGCTGGCGCTGTCTCTTCCTGCAGCCTCCCAAAGTCCAAGACTATCTGCTTGGTGCGCTGAGTAGGCTCAAAGCCCAGCTCAGCAATTGCCAACGTCCAGGGATTCCTCCCACACCAAAGGGGCCACGACCAAAAGCTCTTGCTGCTCTTCAAGTAGCCAGGCAACCCCATTTAGAGCTCCACAAGTCTTGGGGCTCTCTCTATGTATAGCATCCGAAAGTAAAATAATATCTGCCTAGGCCGCTGAGTAGGCCTGGAACCCAGCTCAGCAATTGCAAACGTCCAGGGATTCCTCCCACACCAAAGGGGCCACGACCCAAAGCTCTTGCTGCTCTTCAAGTAGCCAAGCAACCCCATTCACTGCCCCACAGGACGCTGGCGCTGTCTCTTCCTGCAGCCTCCCAAAGTCCAAGACTATCTGCTTGGTGCACTGAGTAGGCTCAGAGCCCAGCTCAGCAATTGCCAACATCCAGGGATTCCTCCCACACCAAAGGGGCCATGACCAAAAGCTCTTGCTGATCTTCAAGTAGCCAGGCAACCCCATTCACTGCCCCACAGACGCTGGCGCTGTCTCTTCCTGCAGCCTCCCAAAGCCCAAGATTATCTGCTTGGTGCGCTGAGTAGGCTCAAAGCCCAGCTCAGCAATTGCCAACGTCCAGGGATTCCTCCCACACCAAAGGGGCCACGACCAAAAGCTCTTGCTGCTCTTCAAGTAGCCAGGCAACCCCATTCACAGCCCCACAAGTCTTGGGGCTCTCTCTTTGTTAGCATCCCAAAGTCAAATAATATCTGCCTGGGCCGGTGAGTAGGCCTGGAGCCCAGCTCAGCAATTGCGAATGTCCAGGGATTCCTCCCACACCAAAGGGGCCACGACCAAAAGCTCTTGCTGCTCTTCAAGTAGCCAGGCAACCCCATTTAGAGCTCCACAAGTCTTGGGGCTCTCTCTATGTATAGCATCCCAAAGTAAAACAATATCTGCCTGGGCCGCTGAGTAGGCCTGGAGCCCAGCTCAGCAATTGCGAATGTCCAGGATTCCTCCCACACCAAAGGGGCCACGACCAAAAGCTCTTGCTGCTCTTCAAGTAGCCAGGCAACCCCATTTAGAGCTCCACAAGTCTTGGGGCTCTCTCTATGTATAGCATCCCAAAGTAACATAATATCTGCCTAGGCCGCTGAGTAGGCCTGGAACCCAGCTCAGCAATTGCGAATGTCCAGGGATTCCTCCCACACCAAAGGGGCCACGACCCAAAGCTCTTGCTGCTCTTCAAGTAGCCAGGCAACCCCATTCACTGCCCCACAAAGGCTGGCTCTGTCTCTTCCTGCAGCCTCCCAAAGTCCAAGACTATCTGCCTGGGCCGCTGAGTACAGCCGGAGCCCAGCTCAGCAATGGCCAACGTCCAGGGATTCCTCCCACACCAAAGGGGCCACGACCAAAAGCTCTTGCTGCTCTTCAAGTAGCCAGGCAACCCCATTCACTGCCCCACAGACGCTGGCGCTGTCTCTTCCTGCAGCCTCCCAAAGTCCAAGACTATCTGCTTGGTGCACTGAGTAGGCCTGGAGCCCAGCTCAGCAATTGCCAACATCCAGGGATTCCTCCCACACCAAAGGGGCCACGACCAAAAGCTCTTGCTGCTCTTCAAGTAGCCAGGCAACCCCATTCACAGCCCCACAAGTCTTGGGGCTCTCTGTTAGCATCCCAAAGTCAAATAATATCTGCCTGGGCCGCTGAGTAGGCCTGGAGCCCAGCTCAGCAATTGCGAATGTCCAGGGATTCCTCCCACACCAAAGGGGCCACGACCAAAAGCTCTTGCTGCTCTTCAAGTAGCCAGGCAACCCCATTCACAGCCCCACAAGTCTTGGGGCTCTCTCTATGTATAGCATCCGAAAGTAAAATAATATCTGCCTAGGCCGCTGAGTAGGCCTGGAACCCAGCTCAGCAATTGCGAATGTCCAGGGATTCCTCCCACACCAAAGGGGCCACGACCAAAAGCTCTTGCTGCTCTTCAAGTAGCCAGGCAACCCCATTCACTGCCCCACAAAGGCTGGCGCTGTCTCTTTCTGCAGCCTCCCAACGTCCAAGACTATCTGCTTGGGACGCTGAGTACAGCCGGAGCCCAGCGCAGCAGTTGCCAACGTCCAGGGATTCCTCCCACACCAAAGGGGCCACGACCAAAAGCTCTTGCTGCTCTTCAAGTAGCCAGGCAACCCCATTCACAGCCCCACAAGTCTTGGGGCTCTCTGTTAGCATCCCAAAGTCAAATAATATCTGCCTGGGCCGCTGAGTAGGCCTGGAGCCCAGCTCAGCAATTGCGAATGTCCAGGGATTCCTCCCACACCAAAGGGGCCACGACCAAAAGCTCT
>JBBPFK010000048.1:134070-260070 GCA_037975005.1 Platalea minor | reverse complement strand
CATGGCAAGCAAAGAAGCCTGCCGATTAACAGCTAAACAGCAATAACAGCTATAAATTCGATCTAGCGCATTCCAATTAAATCTGTTGTTATCTCAAACCCTTCGAGCCCCACGTTGGGCGCCAAAAAGGACTGTTGTGGTTTAACCCCAGCCAGCAACTCAGCACCACGCAGCCGCTCGCTCATTCCCCCCCGGTGGGATGGGGGAGAGAATCAGAAGGGTAAAAGGGAGAAAACTCGTGGGTTGAGATAAGAACAGTTTAATAATTGAAGTAAAATAAATTAGAACAGTTAAATAGGCAAAGCAAAAACCGTGCACGCAAACAAAACAGAACAAGGAATTCATTCACTACTTCCCATCGGGAGGCAGGTGTTCAGCCATCTTCAGGAAAGCAGGGCTCCATCGCGCGTAATGGTTACTTGGGAAGACAAACGCCATCATGCCCAATGTCCCCCCTTCCTTCTTCTTCCCCAGCTTATATACTGAGCATGATGTCATATGGTATGGAATAGCCCTGTGGCCAGTCTGGGTCAGCCCTCCCCCCCGGCTGTGCCCCCTCCCAGCTTCTTGTGCACCCCGCAGAGCATGGGCAGTTGAAAAGTCCTTTACCACTGTGAGTGCCACTTAGCAACTACTTAGCAAGAACAAAACGTCAGTGTATCCTCGACATTATTCTCATCCTAAACCCAAAACACAGCCCCATACTGGCTACCAAGACGAAAATTAACTCTATCCCAGCTGAAACCAGGACAACGCCGAGGGAACCCAAAGCCTTGCTTTCACCTCTGGCATCTCCACAACCAAATGAATGTAGCTGGGACCAACAGCCTTCACGACGGAGTCTGAATGTCCAGATGTATTTAGCGGGACGCCCAGCAGCTGTGCCCAGGGCATGGCCAGCAATGGCAGGGACAGCCCCCTGAGCCTCCTGGGCACAGGGACTGCCTCGGGGCCAGCAGCCCAAAGGCCTTCGTGGGAAGGATGCTGGGCGGAGGGCCGGCGGGCGGGGCTGCGCAGGGGGGGCCCCGTCACCCCCGTGTCACAGTGCCAGCACCCGGCAACGCAGCAGTCACCATGCCCCGGGGCAGCATAAAAGGGAGCACGCTCCCAGCGTCGCGCTGCCATAGCTGGCCTGGGGGCAGCCCCAGGATGTGCGAGAGGAAGTCCTTGGGGAAGCGGTGGAATGACTTGGCGAGGGCTGAGGGAGGAAGGCCGGAGGAGGCTCGACGAGGCTGCTGGAGACGAGAAGAACCCCCAAGAGCTGGAGGTTCGCAAGGCTGGCTGGCCTTTTCAGCTGGCTAGCAGTGGCAAGAGCAAGGGAATGCCTTCTTGAGGAGCAGTGCAGAGCTCGCCATCCTCATCCCCTGCGGAGCCAGGGTCAGCAGCCGTGAGGAATGGGATGCAGAGATGTTGGCGGGGGTGCCGGTGCTTTGGAGCAGCCGCTGGTGCCTTGCCAGGCGCCGGAAGGATCGTTGTCCCCCAGATGGATCAGGCGGGGTGCGTTTTGCCCCTCTGGGAAGGCCCTGAGGTGGCAGCAGGTGGAGGGAGAATCGGGGTTGGGCATCTCCTGGGAGGCGTGAGCAGCCTGCGGGCCGAGGAGGCAGGTCTTGCTCACGTGCTCAGGGAATAGCCCATCGCTGGCGATGCTGGGGTCAGGAAGGAATTTTCCCCCGGGGCAGATTGGCTCTGGTGCCCAGGGGTTTTTTGCCTTCCTCTGCAGCACTGAGCACGGCCCCTTGCCAGGGCTCCTTTGGGCCGTTTTGGCTAGGTGCCTGCTGCTCCTGCTCCACAAAGGTGGCCCTCGTGCCCCGCGTGCAGGGGGAGGACGCTTTCTAGACTCCCAGGGCGCACGCCCAGGGTGGCCCCCGCGGGTTGCTGCTTCTCCTCCGTAGCATTGAGCGCAGCCCCTTGTCAGGGCTCCTCTGGGCCCTTTGGGCTCAGTTCTTGCCCGCTGCTCTTGCACCTGCGAGGCGCCACTCGTGCCCTGGCGCTCCCTGGCTCTTTTGCCCCTTGCAGGTTTGGAGCAGGAGCGAGCTCTGCTCTTCCCTTGGCTCCGTTTCCCGAGGTGTCCTTGCTTGTGCAAAACAGCCTGTGCTTGGAAGGGCTGCAGGCTTGCTGCACCATGCGGAGCTGCCGCTTTTCAGCTCTCCCTGCAGGCGATCCAAGCGCAGGGCAGGCAGGAGAGCGCTTGTCATGCCTCCCTGGCCAAGAAGCACAGCGGAGCAAGTTTGGGAAGGCAAAAGGGCTGCTTGTCATCGACACGTGTCCTACTTGTGAAAATACCCCAGGGCACCACACCCCTCCTCTTCTTCCACTTTTCGGTGTGTGGTCGGTACCCATCCTCCTTCTTCAAGTTCTTCTGCACTGTTGAGAAACGAGGGACTGCTTGGCCTGTATTCCTGCTGCTCCTTTCTGCGGCTTTCCTTTGCCAGTCTGCAAGGGATGCTTTGTCAAACTAAACCGAAGAACACATCAGCCTGCTCCTGGCTGCACATGCGCATTGTGTTAATGCTTGTGAGCCTTGGCTCTGAAAGAGATTCAGCAAAATAGCCTAAAGGAGCCTAAAAGAAAATAAGATCAAATAAAATGATAAAATAATAAAATAACAAAACAAACTAAGAACGCGTAAAGCAAGGTAAAATAAAATACGATAAACCAACATAAAATATAATAATAAGAAATAACCCCAAAGAAAATATAATAAAATCAAATACAATAACCTAACATGAAAGAAACGAAACTAAACTAACATAAAGCAACAGAACAAGACAGAAAATAAAATCAAGTCAAATCAAGTAAAACCAAATGAAATCAAATCCTGTTTCTACTTGTATCCTTTTTGATTTGTGTCCTCAAAAGTGTTTCTGGAGCTGTAAACCCCCTGGCATTTCAGGCAAATAGTGGTCTCCTTGTTATTCGCCTCATCGTCAGCGCAGGGAATAGAACACAAGTGAAGAGAAGAGAAGGGTTGAGTTGGAAGGGACCTGCAGGACTCTCTAGGTGAGGTGAAGACGACTAGCAGGAGCAAGGCAAAGGCTGAGAGGGCTGCCGTCACTTTCAGGAAAGGTATTGAGGGTGAAGGCCAAGGGAGGAGAAAAGCTCTGGAGTGCAAGGAAACAGATGGTCAAGAAGAGAAAACGATTTGGGACTTCTTTCCCAGAAGAAGACCTCAGCATAAGCAGGGGAGTAGCAAATGTCCCTTGGTGCATGGGTCAGGAACGGCGAGGCCATCCTGCACGTGCTCTCCGTCTCTGCACAGTTCACGCCGAGGGAACCCAAAGCCTTGCTTTCACCTCTGGCATCCCCACAACCAAATGAATGTAGCTGGGACCAACAGCAAGCAGCAAAAGCAAAAAACAGCCACTAACGAGCACTACACTCTAACATACAGTAAGGCAAGCAAGCCCCATGGCAAGCAAAGAAGCCTGCCGATTAACAGCTAAACAGCAATAACAGCTATAAATTCGATCTAGCGCATTCCAATTAAATCTGTTGTTATCACAAACCCTTCGAGCCCCACGTTGGGCGCCAAAAAGGACTGTCGTGGTTTAACCCCAGCCAGCAACTCAGCACCACGCAGCCGCTCGCTCACTCCCCCCCGGTGGGATGGGGGAGAGAATCAGAAGGGTAAAAGGGAGAAAACTCGTGGGTTGAGATAAGAACAGTTTAATAATTGAAGTAAAATAAATTAGAACAGTTAAATAGGCAAAGCAAAAACTGTGCACGCAAACAAAACAGAACAAGGAATTCATTCACTACTTCCCATCGGGAGGCAGGTGTTCAGCCATCTTCAGGAAAGCAGGGCTCCATCGCGCGTAATGGTTACTTGGGAAGACAAACGCCATCATGCCCAATGTCCCCCCTTCCTTCTTCTTCCCCCAGCTTATATACTGAGCATGATGTCATATGGTATGGAATAGCCCTGTGGCCAGTCTGGGTCAGCCCTCCCCCCGGCTGTGCCCCCTCCCAGCTTCTTGTGCACCTGGCAGAGCATAGGCAGTTGAAAAGTCCTTTACCACTGTGAGCGCCACTTAGCAACTACTTAGCAAGAACAAAACGTCAGTGTATCATCGACATTGTTCTCATCCTAAACCCAAAACACAGCCCCATACCGGCTACCAAGACGAAAATTAACTCTATCCCAGCTGAAACCAGGACAGTATCCACCCCTTATTCCATACCATTTACATCATGCTCAGGTCCCACATTATCCAATACATCCTTTTTAACCACCACCCCTGTTGTCCCAAAAATGTCCATTGAGCTCATTTAGTCCATGACTTTGGGCTCCATCTGTGACAGTGGTCACTCAGGACAGGAGAGGTGGTGTGCTGTGTGGAGTTACTGGGCACCAAAGCCAGCTCAGGTCAGGTCACTGCTGCACTTGCACTGCTTCTTGTAAGGCTTCTCCTCCATTTGTTCAGGTGGTTCCTGCTATGGTAGTTCCTATAACATGCAACTCAGATCATGGGTTACAACAATTTAAAGGTATTTCCATCACAATCTCCACCCCTGGCCCCTTTGGGCCAGGTTTAACATTGCAATGAACTCCTCCCCTTACTCCTAGCCTGGCTAGCAACAAGGGGTTCCTGCTATAGTAATTCCCATAACATGCAACTCAAATCCCGGGTCACAACAATTTAAAGGTATTTCCATTACAGTCTCCACCCCTGGCCCCTTTGGGCCAGGTTATAGGGTTTAACACTGCAATGGAGTCCTCCCCTTGCCCCTGCTCCGGCATGGGGTCCCTCCGACAGCACAGTCCATGAACTTCTCTAATGTGAGTCCTTCCCACGGGCTGCAGTTCTTCACTAACTGCTCCAGCGTGGGTCCCCCACAGGGTCACAAGTCCTGCCAGCAAACCTGCTCCAGCGTGGGCTCTTCTCTCCACGGGTCCACAGGTCCTTCCAGGAGCCTGCTCCAGCACAGGCTTCCCATGGGGTCACAGCCTCCTTCGGGCATCCACCTGCTCCAGCATGGGGTCCTCCATGGGCTGCAGGTGGATCTCTGCTCCACTCTTAACTTCCATGGGCTGCTCTGACATGGGATTATCCACGTCCACAGACACTTTGGGGTATCGTGCTCCCGCAGGAACTCGTCCACAGGTCACAGTCCATTCGACTCGAGTTCACACTGGAGTTCCAGCCTGTCCAGTACAGCAGCACAGAAAAACAGCAGCGGTGCCCTGGTCATCTGCCAGCCCAGGCACGTGGCCATTGTTGTTATCAAAATGTTCCCAGGCACAACACAGTAAGATGATAAGCAGTACAGCAAGCAGCAAAAGCAAAAAACAGCCACTAACGAGCACTACACTCTAACATACAGTAAGGCAAGCAAGCCCCATGGCAAGCAAAGAAGCCTGCCGATTAACAGCTAAACAGCAATAACAGCTATAAATTCGATCTAGCGCATTCCAATTAAATCTGTTGTTATCTCAAACCCTTCGAGCCCCACGTTGGGCGCCAAAAAGGACTGTTGTGGTTTAACCCCAGCCAGCAACTCAGCACCACGCAGCCGCTCGCTCATTCCCCCCCGGTGGGATGGGGGAGAGAATCAGAAGGGTAAAAGGGAGAAAACTCGTGGGTTGAGATAAGAACAGTTTAATAATTGAAGTAAAATAAATTAGAACAGTTAAATAGGCAAAGCAAAAACCGTGCACGCAAACAAAACAGAACAAGGAATTCATTCACTACTTCCCATCGGGAGGCAGGTGTTCAGCCATCTTCAGGAAAGCAGGGCTCCATCGCGCGTAATGGTTACTTGGGAAGACAAACGCCATCATGCCCAATGTCCCCCCTTCCTTCTTCTTCCCCCAGCTTATATACTGAGCATGATGTCATATGGTATGGAATAGCCCTGTGGCCAGTCTGGGTCAGCCCTCCCCCCCGGCTGTGCCCCCTCCCAGCTTCTTGTGCACCCCGCAGAGCATGGGCAGTTGAAAAGTCCTTTACCACTGTGAGTGCCACTTAGCAACTACTTAGCAAGAACAAAACGTCAGTGTATCCTCGACATTATTCTCATCCTAAACCCAAAACACAGCCCCATACTGGCTACCAAGACGAAAATTAACTCTATCCCAGCTGAAACCAGGACAACGCCGAGGGAACCCAAAGCCTTGCTTTCACCTCTGGCATCTCCACAACCAAATGAATGTAGCTGGGACCAACAGCCTTCACGACGGAGTCTGAATGTCCAGATGTATTTAGCGGGACGCCCAGCAGCTGTGCCCAGGGCATGGCCAGCAATGGCAGGGACAGCCCCCTGAGCCTCCTGGGCACAGGGACTGCCTCGGGGCCAGCAGCCCAAAGGCCTTCGTGGGAAGGATGCTGGGCGGAGGGCCGGCGGGCGGGGCTGCGCAGGGGGGGCCCCGTCACCCCCGTGTCACAGTGCCAGCACCCGGCAACGCAGCAGTCACCATGCCCCGGGGCAGCATAAAAGGGAGCACGCTCCCGCGTCGCGCTGCCATAGCTGGCCTGGGGGCAGCCCCAGGATGTGCGAGAGGAAGTCCTTGGGGAAGCGGTGGAATGACTTGGCGAGGGCTGAGGGAGGAAGGCCGGAGGAGGCTCGACGAGGCTGCTGGAGACGAGAAGAACCCCCAAGAGCTGGAGGTTCGCAAGGCTGGCTGGCCTTTTCAGCTGGCTAGCAGTGGCAAGAGCAAGGGAATGCCTTCTTGAGGAGCAGTGCAGAGCTCGCCATCCTCATCCCCTGCGGAGCCAGGGTCAGCAGCCGTGAGGAATGGGATGCAGAGATGTTGGCGGGGGTGCCGGTGCTTTGGAGCAGCCGCTGGTGCCTTGCCAGGCGCCGGAAGGATCGTTGTCCCCCAGATGGATCAGGCGGGGTGCGTTTTGCCCCTCTGGGAAGGCCCTGAGGTGGCAGCAGGTGGAGGGAGAATCGGGGTTGGGCATCTCCTGGGAGGCGTGAGCAGCCTGCGGGCCGAGGAGGCAGGTCTTGCTCACGTGCTCAGGGAATAGCCCATGGCCGGCGACGCTGGGGTCAGGAAGGAATTTTCCCCCGGGGCAGATTGGCTCTGGTGCCCAGGGGTTTTTTGCCTTCCTCTGCAGCACTGAGCACGGCCCCTTGCCAGGGCTCCTTTGGGCCGTTTTGGCTAGGTGCCTGCTGCTCCTGCTCCACAAAGGTGGCCCTCGTGCCCCGCGTGCAGGGGGAGGACGCTTTCTAGACTCCCAGGGCGCACGCCCAGGGTGGCCCCCGCGGGTTGCTGCTTCTCCTCCGTAGCATTGAGCGCAGCCCCTTGTCAGGGCTCCTCTGGGCCCTTTGGGCTCAGTTCTTGCCCGCTGCTCTTGCACCTGCGAGGCGCCACTCGTGCCCTGGCGCTCCCTGGCTCTTTTGCCCCTTGCAGGTTTGGAGCAGGAGCGAGCTCTGCTCTTCCCTTGGCTCCGTTTCCCGAGGTGTCCTTGCTTGTGCAAAACAGCCTGTGCTTGGAAGGGCTGCAGGCTTGCTGCACCATGCGGAGCTGCCGCTTTTCAGCTCTCCCTGCAGGCGATCCAAGCGCAGGGCAGGCAGGAGAGCGCTTGTCATGCCTCCCTGGCCAAGAAGCACAGCGGAGCAAGTTTGGGAAGGCAAAAGGGCTGCTTGTCATCGACACGTGTCCTACTTGTGAAAATACCCCAGGGCACCACACCCCTCCTCTTCTTCCACTTTTCGGTGTGTGGTCGGTACCCATCCTCCTTCTTCAAGTTCTTCTGCACTGTTGAGAAACGAGGGACTGCTTGGCCTGTATTCCTGCTGCTCCTTTCTGCGGCTTTCCTTTGCCAGTCTGCAAGGGATGCTTTGTCAAACTAAACCGAAGAACACATCAGCCTGCTCCTGGCTGCACATGCGCATTGTGTTAATGCTTGTGAGCCTTGGCTCTGAAAGAGATTCAGCAAAATAGCCTAAAGGAGCCTAAAAGAAAATAAGATCAAATAAAATGATAAAATAATAAAATAACAAAACAAACTAAGAACGCGTAAAGCAAGGTAAAATAAAATACGATAAACCAACATAAAATATAATAATAAGAAATAACCCCAAAGAAAATATAATAAAATCAAATACAATAACCTAACATGAAAGAAACGAAACTAAACTAACATAAAGCAACAGAACAAGACAGAAAATAAAATCAAGTAAAATCAAGTAAAACCAAATGAAATCAAATCCTGTTTCTACTTGTATCCTTTTTGATTTGTGTCCTCAAAAGTGTTTCTGGAGCTGTAAACCCCCTGGCATTTCAGGCAAATAGTGGTCTCCTTGTTATTCGCCTCATCGTCAGCGCAGGGAATAGAACACAAGTGAAGAGAAGAGAAGGGTTGAGTTGGAAGGGACCTGCAGGACTCTCTAGGTGAGGTGAAGACGACTAGCAGGAGCAAGGCAAAGGCTGAGAGGGCTGCCGTCACTTTCAGGAAAGGTATTGAGGGTGAAGGCCAAGGGAGGAGAAAAGCTCTGGAGTGCAAGGAAACAGATGGTCAAGAAGAGAAAACGATTTGGGACTTCTTTCCCAGAAGAAGACCTCAGCATAAGCAGGGGAGTAGCAAATGTCCCTTGGTGCATGGGTCAGGAACGGCGAGGCCATCCTGCACGTGCTCTCCGTCTCTGCACAGTTCACGCCGAGGGAACCCAAAGCCTTGCTTTCACCTCTGGCATCCCCACAACCAAATGAATGTAGCTGGGACCAACAGCCTTCACGACGGAGTCTGAATGTCCAGATGTATTTAGCGGGACGCCCAGCAGCTGTGCCCAGGGCATGGCCAGCAAGGGCAGGGACAGCCCCCTGAGCCTCCTGGGCACAGGGACTGCCTCGGGGCCAGCAGCCCAAAGGCCTTCGTGGGAAGGATGCTGGGCGGAGGGCCGGCGGGCGGGGCTGCGCAGGGGGGGCCCCGTCACCCCCGTGTCACAGTGCCAGCACCCGGCAACGCAGCAGTCACCATGCCCCGGGGCAGCATAAAAGGGAGCACGCTCCCGCGTCGCGCTGCCATAGCTGGCCTGGGGGCAGCCCCAGGATGTGCGAGAGGAAGTCCTTGGGGAAGCGGTGGAATGACTTGGCGAGGGCTGAGGGAGGAAGGCCGGAGGAGGCTCGACGAGGCTGCTGGAGACGAGAAGAACCCCCAAGAGCTGGGGGTTCGCGAGGCTGGCTGGCCTTTTCAGCTGGCTAGCAGTGGCAAGAGCAAGGGAATGCCTTCTTGAGGAGCAGTGCAGAGCTCGCCATCCTCATCCCCTGCGGAGCCAGGGTCAGCAGCCGTGAGGAATGGGATGCAGAGATGTTGGCGGGGGTGCCGGTGCTTTGGAGCAGCCGCTGGTGCCTTGCCAGGCGCCGGAAGGATCGTTGTCCCCCAGATGGATCAGGCGGAGTGCGTTTTGCCCCTCTGGGAAGGCCCTGAGGTGGCAGCAGGTGGAGGGAGAATCGGGGTTGGGCATCTCCTGGGAGGCGTGAGCAGCCTGCGGGCCGAGGAGGCAGGTCTTGCTCACGTGCTCAGGGAATAGCCCATCGCTGGCGACGCTGGGGTCAGGAAGGAATTTTCCCCCGGGGCAGATTGGCTCTGGTGCCCAGGGGTTTTTTGCCTTCCTCTGCAGCACTGAGCACGGCCCCTTGCCAGGGCTCCTTTGGGCCGTTTTGGCTAGGTGCCTGCTGCTCCTGCTCCACAAAGGTGGCCCTCGTGCCCCGCGTGCAGGGGGAGGACGCTTTCTAGACTCCCAGGGCGCACGCCCAGGGTGGCCCCTGCGGGTTGCTGCTTCTCCTCCGTAGCATTGAGCGCAGCCCCTTGTCAGGGCTCCTCTGGGCCCTTTGGGCTCAGTTCTTGCCCGCTGCTCTTGCACCTGCGAGGCGCCACTCGTGCCCTGGCGCTCCCTGGCTCTTTTGCCCCTTGCAGGTTTGGAGCAGGAGCGAGCTCTGCTCTTCCCTTGGCTCCGTTTCCCGAGGTGTCCTTGCTTGTGCAAAACAGCCTGTGCTTGGAAGGGCTGCAGGCTTGCTGCACCATCCGGAGCTGCCGCTTTTCAGCTCTCCCTGCACGCGATCCAAGCGCAGGGCAGGCAGGAGAGCGCTTGTCATGCCTCCCTGGCCAAGAAGCACAGCGGAGCAAGTTTGGGAAGGCAAAAGGGCTGCTTGTCATCGACACGTGTCCTACTTGTGAAAATACCCCAGGGCACCACACCCCTCCTCTTCTTCCACTTTTCGGTGTGTGGTCGGTACCCATCCTCCTTCTTCAAGTTCTTCTGCACTGTTGAGAAACGAGGGACTGCTTGGCCTGTATTCCTGCTGCTCCTTTCTGCGGCTTTCCTTTGCCAGTCTGCAAGGGATGCTTTGTCAAACTAAACCGAAGAACACATCAGCCTGCTCCTGGCTGCACATGCGCATTGTGTTAATGCTTGTGAGCCTTGGCTCTGAAAGAGATTCAGCAAAATAGCCTAAAGGAGCCTAAAAGAAAATAAGATCAAATAAAATGATAAAATAATAAAATAACAAAACAAACTAAGAACGCGTAAAGCAAGGTAAAATAAAATACGATAAACCAACATAAAATATAATAATAAGAAATAACCCCAAAGAAAATATAATAAAATCAAATACAATAACCTAACATGAAAGAAACGAAACTAAACTAACATAAAGCAACAGAACAAGACAGAAAATAAAATCAAGTAAAATCAAGTAAAACCAAATGAAATCAAATCCTGTTTCTACTTGTATCCTTTTTGATTTGTGTCCTCAAAAGTGTTTCTGGAGCTGTAAACCCCCTGGCATTTCAGGCAAATAGTGGTCTCCTTGTTATTCGCCTCATCGTCAGCGCAGGGAATAGAACACAAGTGAAGAGAAGAGAAGGGTTGAGTTGGAAGGGACCTGCAGGACTCTCTAGGTGAGGTGAAGACGACTAGCAGGAGCAAGGCAAAGGCTGAGAGGGCTGCCGTCACTTTCAGGAAAGGTATTGAGGGTGAAGGCCAAGGGAGGAGAAAAGCTCTGGAGTGCAAGGAAACAGATGGTCAAGAAGAGAAAACGATTTGGGACTTCTTTCCCAGAAGAAGACCTCAGCATAAGCAGGGGAGTAGCAAATGTCCCTTGGTGCATGGGTCAGGAACGGCGAGGCCATCCTGCACGTGCTCTCCGTCTCTGCACAGTTCACGCCGAGGGAACCCAAAGCCTTGCTTTCACCTCTGGCATCCCCACAACCAAATGAATGTAGCTGGGACCAACAGCCTTCACGACGGAGTCTGAATGTCCAGATGTATTTAGCGGGACGCCCAGCAGCTGTGCCCAGGGCATGGCCAGCAATGGCAGGGACAGCCCCCTGAGCCTCCTGGGCACAGGGACTGCCTCGGGGCCAGCAGCCCAAAGGCCTTCGTGGGAAGGATGCTGGGCGGAGGGCCGGCGGGCGGGGCTGCGCAGGGGGGGCCCCGTCACCCCCGTGTCACAGTGCCAGCACCCGGCAACGCAGCAGTCACCATGCCCCGGGGCAGCATAAAAGGGAGCACGCTCCCGCGTCGCGCTGCCATAGCTGGCCTGGGGGCAGCCCCAGGATGTGCGAGAGGAAGTCCTTGGGGAAGCGGTGGAATGACTTGGCGAGGGCTGAGGGAGGAAGGCCGGAGGAGGCTCGACGAGGCTGCTGGAGACGAGAAGAACCCCCAAGAGCTGGAGGTTCGCAAGGCTGGCTGGCCTTTTCAGCTGGCTAGCAGTGGCAAGAGCAAGGGAATGCCTTCTTGAGGAGCAGTGCAGAGCTCGCCATCCTCATCCCCTGCGGAGCCAGGGTCAGCAGCCGTGAGGAATGGGATGCAGAGATGTTGGCGGGGGTGCCGGTGCTTTGGAGCAGCCGCTGGTGCCTTGCCAGGCGCCGGAAGGATCGTTGTCCCCCAGATGGATCAGGCGGGGTGCGTTTTGCCCCTCTGGGAAGGCCCTGAGGTGGCAGCAGGTGGAGGGAGAATCGGGGTTGGGCATCTCCTGGGAGGCGTGAGCAGCCTGCGGGCCGAGGAGGCAGGTCTTGCTCACGTGCTCAGGGAATAGCCCATCGCTGGCGATGCTGGGGTCAGGAAGGAATTTTCCCCCGGGGCAGATTGGCTCTGGTGCCCAGGGGTTTTTTGCCTTCCTCTGCAGCACTGAGCACGGCCCCTTGCCAGGGCTCCTTTGCGCCGTTTTGGCTAGGTGCCTGCTGCTCCTGCTCCACAAAGGTGGCCCTCGTGCCCCGCGTGCAGGGGGAGGACGCTTTCTAGACTCCCAGGGCGCACGCCCAGGGTGGCCCCCGCGGGTTGCTGCTTCTCCTCCGTAGCATTGAGCGCAGCCCCTTGTCAGGGCTCCTCTGGGCCCTTTGGGCTCAGTTCTTGCCCGCTGCTCTTGCACCTGCGAGGCGCCACTCGTGCCCTGGCGCTCCCTGGCTCTTTTGCCCCTTGCAGGTTTGGAGCAGGAGCGAGCTCTGCTCTTCCCTTGGCTCCGTTTCCCGAGGTGTCCTTGCTTGTGCAAAACAGCCTGTGCTTGGAAGGGCTGCAGGCTTGCTGCACCATGCGGAGCTGCCGCTTTTCAGCTCTCCCTGCAGGCGATCCAAGCGCAGGGCAGGCAGGAGAGCGCTTGTCATGCCTCCCTGGCCAAGAAGCACAGCGGAGCAAGTTTGGGAAGGCAAAAGGGCTGCTTGTCATCGACACGTGTCCTACTTGTGAAAATACCCCAGGGCACCACACCCCTCCTCTTCTTCCACTTTTCGGTGTGTGGTCGGTACCCATCCTCCTTCTTCAAGTTCTTCTGCACTGTTGAGAAACGAGGGACTGCTTGGCCTGTATTCCTGCTGCTCCTTTCTGCGGCTTTCCTTTGCCAGTCTGCAAGGGATGCTTTGTCAAACTAAACCGAAGAACACATCAGCCTGCTCCTGGCTGCACATGCGCATTGTGTTAATGCTTGTGAGCCTTGGCTCTGAAAGAGATTCAGCAAAATAGCCTAAAGGAGCCTAAAAGAAAATAAGATCAAATAAAATGATAAAATAATAAAATAACAAAACAAACTAAGAACGCGTAAAGCAAGGTAAAATAAAATACGATAAACCAACATAAAATATAATAATAAGAAATAACCCCAAAGAAAATATAATAAAATCAAATACAATAACCTAACATGAAAGAAACGAAACTAAACTAACATAAAGCAACAGAACAAGACAGAAAATAAAATCAAGTAAAATCAAGTAAAACCAAATGAAATCAAATCCTGTTTCTACTTGTATCCTTTTTGATTTGTGTCCTCAAAAGTGTTTCTGGAGCTGTAAACCCCCTGGCATTTCAGGCAAATAGTGGTCTCCTTGTTATTCGCCTCATCGTCAGCGCAGGGAATAGAACACAAGTGAAGAGAAGAGAAGGGTTGAGTTGGAAGGGACCTGCAGGACTCTCTAGGTGAGGTGAAGACGACTAGCAGGAGCAAGGCAAAGGCTGAGAGGGCTGCCGTCACTTTCAGGAAAGGTATTGAGGGTGAAGGCCAAGGGAGGAGAAAAGCTCTGGAGTGCAAGGAAACAGATGGTCAAGAAGAGAAAACGATTTGGGACTTCTTTCCCAGAAGAAGACCTCAGCATAAGCAGGGGAGTAGCAAATGTCCCTTGGTGCATGGGTCAGGAACGGCGAGGCCATCCTGCACGTGCTCTCCGTCTCTGCACAGTTCACGCCGAGGGAACCCAAAGCCTTGCTTTCACCTCTGGCATCCCCACAACCAAATGAATGTAGCTGGGACCAACAGCCTTCACGACGGAGTCTGAATGTCCAGATGTATTTAGCGGGATGCCCAGCAGCTGTGCCCAGGGCATGGCCAGCAAGGGCAGGGACAGCCCCCTGAGCCTCCTGGGCGCAGGGACTGCCTCGGGGCCAGCAGCCCAAAGGCCTTCGTGGGAAGGATGCTGGGCGGAGGGCCGGCGGGCGGGGCTGCGCAGGGGGGGCCCCGTCACCCCCGTGTCACAGTGCCAGCACCCGGCAACGCAGCAGTCACCATGCCCCGGGGCAGCATAAAAGGGAGCACGCTCCCGCGTCGCGCTGCCATAGCTGGCCTGGGGGCAGCCCCAGGATGTGCGAGAGGAAGTCCTTGGGGAAGCGGTGGAATGACTTGGCGAGGGCTGAGGGAGGAAGGCCGGAGGAGGCTCGACGAGGCTGCTGGAGACGAGAAGAACCCCCAAGAGCTGGGGGTTCGCGAGGCTGGCTGGCCTTTTCAGCTGGCTAGCAGTGGCAAGAGCAAGGGAATGCCTTCTTGAGGAGCAGTGCAGAGCTCGCCATCCTCATCCCCTGCGGAGCCAGGGTCAGCAGCCGTGAGGAATGGGATGCAGAGATGTTGGCGGGGGTGCCGGTGCTTTGGAGCAGCCGCTGGTGCCTTGCCAGGCGCCGGAAGGATCGTTGTCCCCCAGATGGATCAGGCGGGGTGCGTTTTGCCCCTCTGGGAAGGCCCTGAGGTGGCAGCAGGTGGAGGGAGAATCGGGGTTGGGCATCTCCTGGGAGGCGTGAGCAGCCTGCGGGCCGAGGAGGCAGGTCTTGCTCACGTGCTCAGGGAATAGCCCATCGCTGGCGACGCTGGGGTCAGGAAGGAATTTTCCCCCGGGGCAGATTGGCTCTGGTGCCCAGGGGTTTTTTGCCTTCCTCTGCAGCACTGAGCACGGCCCCTTGCCAGGGCTCCTTTGGGCCGTTTTGGCTAGGTGCCTGCTGCTCCTGCTCCACGAAGGTGGCCCTCGTGCCCCGCAGGCGGGGGGAGGACGCTTTCTAGACTCCCAGGGCGCACGCCCAGGGTGGCCCCCGCGGGTTGCTGCTTCTCCTCCGTAGCATTGAGCGCAGCCCCTTGTCAGGGCTCCTCTGGGCCCTTTGGGCTCAGTTCTTGCCCGCTGCTCTTGCACCTGCGAGGCGCCACTCGTGCCCTGGCGCTCCCTGGCTCTTTTGCCCCTTGCAGGTTTGGAGCAGGAGCGAGCTCTGCTCTTCCCTTGGCTGCGTTTCCCGAGGTGTCCTTGCTTGTGCAAAACAGCCTGTGCTTGGAAGGGCTGCAGGCTTGCTGCACCATCCGGAGCTGCCGCTTTTCAGCTCTCCCTGCAGGCGATCCAAGCGCAGGGCAGGCAGGAGAGCGCTTGTCATGCCTCCCTGGCCAAGAAGCACAGCGGAGCAAGTTTGGGAAGGCAAAAGGGCTGCTTGTCATCGACACGTGTCCTACTTGTGAAAATACCCCAGGGCACCACACCCCTCCTCTTCTTCCACTTTTCGGTGTGTGGTCGGTACCCATCCTCCTTCTTCAAGTTCTTCTGCACTGTTGAGAAACGAGGGACTGCTTGGCCTGTATTCCTGCTGCTCCTTTCTGCGGCTTTCCTTTGCCAGTCTGCAAGGGATGCTTTGTCAAACTAAACCGAAGAACACATCAGCCTGCTCCTGGCTGCACATGCGCATTGTGTTAATGCTTGTGAGCCTTGGCTCTGAAAGAGATTCAGCAAAATAGCCTAAAGGAGCCTAAAAGAAAATAAGATCAAATAAAATGATAAAATAATAAAATAACAAAACAAACTAAGAACGCGTAAAGCAAGGTAAAATAAAATACGATAAACCAACATAAAATATAATAATAAGAAATAACCCCAAAGAAAATATAATAAAATCAAATACAATAACCTAACATGAAAGAAACGAAACTAAACTAACATAAAGCAACAGAACAAGACAGAAAATAAAATCAAGTCAAATCAAGTAAAACCAAATGAAATCAAATCCTGTTTCTACTTGTATCCTTTTTGATTTGTGTCCTCAAAAGTGTTTCTGGAGCTGTAAACCCCCTGGCATTTCAGGCAAATAGTGGTCTCCTTGTTATTCGCCTCATCGTCAGCGCAGGGAATAGAACACAAGTGAAGAGAAGAGAAGGGTTGAGTTGGAAGGGACCTGCAGGACTCTCTAGGTGAGGTGAAGACGACTTAGCAGGAGAAAGGCAAAGGCTGAGAGGGCTGCCGTCACTTTCAGGAAAGGTATTGAGGGTGAAGGCCAAGGGAGGAGAAAAGCTCTGGAGTGCAAGGAAACAGATGGTCAAGAAGAGAAAACGATTTGGGACTTCTTTCCCAGAAGAAGACCTCAGCATAAGCAGGGGAGTAGCAAATGTCCCTTGGTGCATGGGTCAGGAACGGCGAGGCCATCCTGCACGTGCTCTCCGTCTCTGCACAGTTCACGCCAAGGGAACCCAAAGCCTTGCTTTCACCTCTGGCATCCCCACAACCAAATGAATGTAGCTGGGACCAACAGCCTTCACGACGGAGTCTGAATGTCCAGATGTATTTAGCGGGACGCCCAGCAGCTGTGCCCAGGGCATGGCCAGCAAGGGCAGGGACAGCCCCCTGAGCCTCCTGGGCGCAGGGACTGCCTCGGGGCCAGCAGCCCAAAGGCCTTCGTGGGAAGGATGCTGGGCGGAGGGCCGGCGGGCGGGGCTGCGCAGGGGGGGCCCCGTCACCCCCGTGTCACAGTGCCAGCACCCGGCAACGCAGCAGTCACCATGCCCCGGGGCAGCATAAAAGGGAGCACGCTCCCGCGTCGCGCTGCCATAGCTGGCCTGGGGGCAGCCCCAGGATGTGCGAGAGGAAGCCCTTGGGGAAGCGGTGGAATGACTTGGCGAGGGCTGAGGGAGGAAGGCCGGAGGAGGCTCGACGAGGCTGCTGGAGACGAGAAGAACCCCCAACAGCTGGAGGTTCGCGAGGCTGGCTGGCCTTTTCAGCTGGCTAGCAGTGGCAAGAGCAAGGGAATGCCTTCTTGAGGAGCAGTGCAGAGCTCGCCATCCTCATCCCCTGCGGAGCCAGGGCCAGCAGCCGTGAGGAATGGGATGCAGAGATGTTGGCGGGGGTGCCGGTGCTTTGGAGCAGCCACTGGTGCCTTGCCAGGCGCCGGAAGGATCGTTGTCCCCCAGATGGATCAGGCGGGGTGCGTTTTGCCCCTCTGGGAAGGCCCTGAGGTGGCAGCAGGTGGAGGGAGAATCGGGGTTGGGCATCTCCTGGGAGGCGTGAGCAGCCTGCGGGCCGAGGAGGCAGGTCTTGCTCACGTGCTCAGGGAATAGCCCATCGCTGGCGACGCTGGGGTCAGGAAGGAATTTTCCCCCGGGGCAGATTGGCTCTGGTGCCCAGGGGTTTTTTGCCTTCCTCTGCAGCACTGAGCACGGCCCCTTGCCAGGGCTCCTTTGGGCCGTTTTGGCTAGGTGCCTGCTGCTCCTGCTCCACGAAGGTGGCCCTCGTGCCCCGCAGGCGGGGGGAGGACGCTTTCTAGACTCCCAGGGCGCACGCCTAGGGTGGCCCCCGCGGGTTGCTGCTTCTCCTCCGTAGCATTGAGCGCAGCCCCTTGTCAGGGCTCCTCTGGGCCCTTTGGGCTCAGTTCTTGCCCGCTGCTCTTGCACCTGCGAGGCGCCACTCGTGCCCTGGCGCTCCCTGGCTCTTTTGCCCCTTGCAGGTTTGGAGCAGGAGCGAGCTCTGCTCTTCCCTTGGCTGCGTTTCCCGAGGTGTCCTTGCTTGTGCAAAACAGCCTGTGCTTGGAAGGGCTGCAGGCTTGCTGCACCATCCGGAGCTGCCGCTTTTCAGCTCTCCCTGCAGGCGATCCAAGCGCAGGGCAGGCAGGAGAGCGCTTGTCATGCCTCCCTGGCCAAGAAGCACAGCGGAGCAAGTTTGGGAAGGCAAAAGGGCTGCTTGTCATCGACACGTGTCCTACTTGTGAAAATACCCCAGGGCACCACACCCCTCCTCTTCTTCCACTTTTCGGTGTGTGGTCGGTACCCATCCTCCTTCTTCAAGTTCTTCTGCACTGTTGAGAAACGAGGGACTGCTTGGCCTGTATTCCTGCTGCTCCTTTCTGCGGCTTTCCTTTGCCAGACTGCAAGGGATGCTTTGTCAAACTAAACCGAAGAACACATCAGCCTGCTCCTGGCTGTACATGCGCATTGTGTTAATGCTTGTGAGCCTTGGCTCTGAAAGAGATTCAGCAAAATAGCCTAAAGGAGCCTAAAAGAAAATAAGATCAAATAAAATGATAAAATAATAAAATAACAAAACAAACTAAGAACACGTAAAGCAAGGTAAAATAAAATACGATAAACCAACATAAAATATAATAATAAGAAATAACCCCAAAGAAAATATAATAAAATCAAATACAATAACCTAACATGAAAGAAACGAAACTAAACTAACATAAAGCAACAGAACAAGACAGAAAATAAAATCAAGTAAAATCAAGTAAAACCAAATGAAATCAAATCCTGTTTCTACTTGTATCCTTTTTGATTTGTGTCCTCAAAAGTGTTTCTGGAGCTGTAAACCCCCTGGCATTTCAGGCAAATAGTGGTCTCCTTGTTATTCGCCTCATCGTCAGCGCAGGGAATAGAACACAAGTGAAGAGAAGAGAAGGGTTGAGTTGGAAGGGACCTGCAGGACTCTCTAGCTGAGGTGAAGACGACTTAGCAGGAGCAAGGCAAAGGCTGAGAGGGCTGCCGTCACTTTCAGGAAAGGTATTGAGGGTGAAGGCCAAGGGAGGAGAAAAGCTCTGGAGTGCAAGGAAACAGATGGTCAAGAAGAGAAAACGATTTGGGACTTCTTTCCCAGAAGAAGACCTCAGCATAAGCAGGGGAGTAGCAAATGTCCCTTGGTGCATGGGTCCGGAACGGCGAGGCCATCCTGCACGTGCTCTCCGTCTCTGCACAGTTCACGCCGAGGGAACCCAAAGCCTTGCTTTCACCTCTGGCATCCCCACAACCAAATGAATGTAGCTGGGACCAACAGCCTTCACGACGGAGTCTGAATGTCCAGATGTATTTAGCGGGACGCCCAGCAGCTGTGCCCAGGGCATGGCCAGCAAGGGCAGGGACAGCCCCCTGAGCCTCCTGGGCGCAGGGACTGCCTCGGGGCCAGCAGCCCAAAGGCCTTCGTGGGAAGGATGCTGGGCAGAGGGACGGCGGGCGGGGCTGCGCAGGGGGGGCCCCGTCACCCCCGTGTCACAGTGCCAGCACCCGGCAACGCAGCAGTCACCATGCCCCGGGGCAGCATAAAAGGGAGCACGCTCCCGCGTCGCGCTGCCATAGCTGGCCTGGGGGCAGCCCCAAGACGTGCGAAAGGAAGTCCTTGGGGAAGCGGTGGAATGACTTGGCGAGGGCTGAGGGAGGAAGGCCGGAGGAGGCTCGACGAGGCTGCTGGAGACGAGAAGAACCCCCAAGAGCTGGAGGTTCACGAGGCTGGCTGGCCTTTTCAGCTGGCTAGCAGTGGCAAGAGCAAGGGAATGCCTTCTTGAGGAGCAGTGCAGAGCTCGCCATCCTCATCCCCTGCGGAGCCAGTGGCAGCAGCCGTGAGGAATGGGATGCAGAGATGTTGGCGGGGGTGCCGGTGCTTTGGAGCAGCCGCTGGTGCCTTGCCAGGCGCCGGAAGGATCGTTGTCCCCCAGATGGATCAGGCGGGGTGCGTTTTGCCCCTCTGGGAAGGCCCTGAGGTGGCAGCAGGTGGAGGGAGAATCGGGGTTGGGCATCTCCTGGGAGGCGTGAGCAGCCTGCGGGCCGAGGAGGCAGGTCTTGCTCACGTGCTCAGGGAATAGCCCATCGCTGGCGACGCTGGGGTCAGGAAGGAATTTTCCCCCGGGGCAGATTGGCTCTGGTGCCCAGGGGTTTTTTGCCTTCCTCTGCAGCACTGAGCACGGCCCCTTGCCAGGGCTCCTTTGCGCCGTTTTGGCTAGGTGCCTGCTGCTCCTGCTCCACGAAGGTGGCCCTCGTGCCCCGCCGGCGGGGGGAGGACGCTTTCTAGACTCCCAGGGCGCACGCCCAGGGTGGCCCCCGCGGGTTGCTGCTTCTCCTCCGTAGCATTGAGCGCAGCCCCTTGTCAGGGCTCCTCTGGGCCCTTTGGGCTCAGTTCTTGCCCGCTGCTCTTGCACCTGCGAGGCGCCACTCGTGCCCTGGCGCTCCCTGGCTCTTTTGCCCCTTGCAGGTTTGGAGCAGGAGCGAGCTCTGCTCTTCCCTTGGCTGCGTTTCCCGAGGTGTCCTTGCTTGTGCAAAACAGCCTGTGCTTGGAAGGGCTGCAGGCTTGCTGCACCATGCGGAGCTGCCGCTTTTCAGCTCTCCCTGCACGCGATCCAAGCGCAGGGCAGGCAGGAGAGCGCTTGTCATGCCTCCCTGGCCAAGAAGCACAGCGGAGCAAGTTTGGGAAGGCAAAAGGGCTGCTTGTCATCGACACGTGTCCTACTTGTGAAAATACCCCAGGGCACCACACCCCTCCTCTTCTTCCACTTTTCGGTGTGTGGTCGGTACCCATCCTCCTCCTTCAAGTTCTTCTGCACTGTTGAGAAACGAGGGACTGCTTGGCCTGTATTCCTGCTGCTCCTTTCTGCGGCTTTCCTTTGCCAGACTGCAAGGGATGCTTTGTCAAACTAAACCGAAGAACACATCAGCCTGCTCCTGGCTGCACATGCGCATTGTGTTAATGCTTGTGAGCCTTGGCTCTGAAAGAGATTCAGCAAAATAGCCTAAAGGAGCCTAAAAGAAAATAAGATCAAATAAAATGATAAAATAATAAAATAACAAAACAAACTAAGAACGCGTAAAGCAAGGTAAAATAAAATACGATAAACCAACATAAAATATAATAATAAGAAATAACCCCAAAGAAAATATAATAAAATCAAATACAATAACCTAACATGAAAGAAACGAAACTAAACTAACATAAAGCAACAGAACAAGACAGAAAATAAAATCAAGTCAAATCAAGTAAAACCAAATGAAATCAAATCCTGTTTCTACTTGTATCCTTTTTGATTTGTGTCCTCAAAAGTGTTTCTGGAGCTGTAAACCCCCTGGCATTTCAGGCAAATAGTGGTCTCCTTGTTATTCGCCTCATCGTCAGCGCAGGGAATAGAACACAAGTGAAGAGAAGAGAAGGGTTGAGTTGGAAGGGACCTGCAGGACTCTCTAGCTGAGGTGAAGACGACTTAGCAGGAGCAAGGCAAAGGCTGAGAGGGCTGCCGTCACTTTCAGGAAAGGTATTGAGGGTGAAGGCCAAGGGAGGAGAAAAGCTCTGGAGTGCAAGGAAACAGATGGTCAAGAAGAGAAAACGATTTGGGACTTCTTTCCCAGAAGAAGACCTCAGCATAAGCAGGGGAGTAGCAAATGTCCCTTGGTGCATGGGTCAGGAACGGCGAGGCCATCCTGCACGTGCTCTCCGTCTCTGCACAGTTCACGCCGAGGGAACCCAAAGCCTTGCTTTCACCTCTGGCATCCCCACAACCAAATGAATGTAGCTGGGACCAACAGCCTTCACGACGGAGTCTGAATGTCCAGATGTATTTAGCGGGACGCCCAGCAGCTGTGCCCAGGGCATGGCCAGCAAGGGCAGGGACAGCCCCCTGAGCCTCCTGGGCGCAGGGACTGCCTCGGGGCCAGCAGCCCAAAGGCCTTCGTGGGAAGGATGCTGGGCAGAGGGCCGGCGGGCGGGGCTGCGCAGGGGGGGCCCTGTCACCCCCGTGTCACAGTGCCAGCACCCGGCAACGCAGCAGTCACCATGCCCCGGGGCAGCATAAAAGGGAGCACGCTCCCGCGTCGCGCTGCCATAGCTGGCCTGGGGGCAGCCCCAAGACGTGCGAAAGGAAGTCCTTGGGGAAGCGGTGGAATGACTTGGCGAGGGCTGAGGGAGGAAGGCCGGAGGAGGCTCGACGAGGCTGCTGGAGACGAGAAGAACCCCCAAGAGCTGGAGGTTCGCGAGGCTGGCTGGCCTTTTCAGCTGGCTAGCAGTGGCAAGAGCAAGGGAATGCCTTCTTGAGGAGCAGTGCAGAGCTCGCCATCCTCATCCCCTGCGGAGCCAGTGGCAGCAGCCGTGAGGAATGGGATGCAGAGATGTTGGCGGGGGTGCCGGTGCTTTGGAGCAGCCGCTGGTGCCTTGCCAGGCGCCGGAAGGATCGTTGTCCCCCAGATGGATCAGGCGGGGTGCGTTTTGCCCCTCTGGGAAGGCCCTGAGGTGGCAGCAGGTGGAGGGAGAATCGGGGTTGGGCATCTCCTGGGAGGCGTGAGCAGCCTGCGGGCCGAGGAGGCAGGTCTTGCTCACGTGCTCAGGGAATAGCCCATCGCTGGCGACGCTGGGGTCAGGAAGGAATTTTCCCCCGGGGCAGATTGGCTCTGGTGCCCAGGGGTTTTTTGCCTTCCTCTGCAGCACTGAGCACGGCCCCTTGCCAGGGCTCCTTTGCGCCGTTTTGGCTAGGTGCCTGCTGCTCCTGCTCCACGAAGGTGGCCCTCGTGCCCCGCCGGCGGGGGGAGGACGCTTTCTAGACTCCCAGGGCGCACGCCCAGGGTGGCCCCCGCGGGTTGCTGCTTCTCCTCCGTAGCATTGAGCGCAGCCCCTTGTCAGGGCTCCTCTGGGCCCTTTGGGCTCAGTTCTTGCCCGCTGCTCTTGCACCTGCGAGGCGCCACTCGTGCCCTGGCGCTCCCTGGCTCTTTTGCCCCTTGCAGGTTTGGAGCAGGAGCGAGCTCTGCTCTTCCCTTGGCTGCGTTTCCCGAGGTGTCCTTGCTTGTGCAAAACAGCCTGTGCTTGGAAGGGCTGCAGGCTTGCTGCACCATCCGGAGCTGCCGCTTTTCAGCTCTCCCTGCACGCGATCCAAGCGCAGGGCAGGCAGGAGAGCGCTTGTCATGCCTCCCTGGCCAAGAAGCACAGCGGAGCAAGTTTGGGAAGGCAAAAGGGCTGCTTGTCATCGACACGTGTCCTACTTGTGAAAATACCCCAGGGCACCACACCCCTCCTCTTCTTCCACTTTTCGGTGTGTGGTCGGTACCCATCCTCCTTCTTCAAGTTCTTCTGCACTGTTGAGAAACGAGGGACTGCTTGGCCTGTATTCCTGCTGCTCCTTTCTGCGGCTTTCCTTTGCCAGACTGCAAGGGATGCTTTGTCAAACTAAACCGAAGAACACATCAGCCTGCTCCTGGCTGCACATGCGCATTGTGTTAATGCTTGTGAGCCTTGGCTCTGAAAGAGATTCAGCAAAATAGCCTAAAGGAGCCTAAAAGAAAATAAGATCAAATAAAATGATAAAATAATAAAATAACAAAACAAACTAAGAACGCGTAAAGCAAGGTAAAATAAAATACGATAAACCAACATAAAATATAATAATAAGAAATAACCCCAAAGAAAATATAATAAAATCAAATACAATAACCTAACATGAAAGAAACGAAACTAAACTAACATAAAGCAACAGAACAAGACAGAAAATAAAATCAAGTCAAATCAAGTAAAACCAAATGAAATCAAATCCTGTTTCTACTTGTATCCTTTTTGATTTGTGTCCTCAAAAGTGTTTCTGGAGCTGTAAACCCCCTGGCATTTCAGGCAAATAGTGGTCTCCTTGTTATTCGCCTCATCGTCAGCGCAGGGAATAGAACACAAGTGAAGAGAAGAGAAGGGTTGAGTTGGAAGGGACCTGCAGGACTCTCTAGCTGAGGTGAAGACGACTTAGCAGGAGCAAGGCAAAGGCTGAGAGGGCTGCCGTCACTTTCAGGAAAGGTATTGAGGGTGAAGGCCAAGGGAGGAGAAAAGCTCTGGAGTGCAAGGAAACAGATGGTCAAGAAGAGAAAACGATTTGGGACTTCTTTCCCAGAAGAAGACCTCAGCATAAGCAGGGGAGTAGCAAATGTCCCTTGGTGCATGGGTCAGGAACGGCGAGGCCATCCTGCACGTGCTCTCCGTCTCTGCACAGTTCACGCCGAGGGAACCCAAAGCCTTGCTTTCACCTCTGGCATCCCCACAACCAAATGAATGTAGCTGGGACCAACAGCCTTCACGACGGAGTCTGAATGTCCAGATGTATTTAGCGGGACGCCCAGCAGCTGTGCCCAGGGCATGGCCAGCAAGGGCAGGGACAGCCCCCTGAGCCTCCTGGGCGCAGGGACTGCCTCGGGGCCAGCAGCCCAAAGGCCTTCGTGGGAAGGATGCTGGGCAGAGGGCCGGCGGGCGGGGCTGCGCAGGGGGGGCCCCGTCACCCCCGTGTCACAGTGCCAGCACCCGGCAACGCAGCAGTCACCATGCCCCGGGGCAGCATAAAAGGGAGCACGCTCCCGCGTCGCGCTGCCATAGCTGGCCTGGGGGCAGCCCCAAGACGTGCGAAAGGAAGTCCTTGGGGAAGCGGTGGAATGACTTGGCGAGGGCTGAGGGAGGAAGGCCGGAGGAGGCTCGACGAGGCTGCTGGAGACGAGAAGAACCCCCAAGAGCTGGAGGTTCGCGAGGCTGGCTGGCCTTTTCAGCTGGCTAGCAGTGGCAAGAGCAAGGGAATGCCTTCTTGAGGAGCAGTGCAGAGCTCGCCATCCTCATCCCCTGCGGAGCCAGGGCCAGCAGCCGTGAGGAATGGGATGCAGAGATGTTGGCGGGGGTGCCGGTGCTTTGGAGCAGCCGCTGGTGCCTTGCCAGGCGCCGGAAGGATCGTTGTCCCCCAGATGGATCAGGCGGGGTGCGTTTTGCCCCTCTGGGAAGGCCCTGAGGTGGCAGCAGGTGGAGGGAGAATCGGGGTTGGGCATCTCCTGGGAGGCGTGAGCAGCCTGCGGGCCGAGGAGGCAGGTCTTGCTCACGTGCTCAGGGAATAGCCCATCGCTGGCGACGCTGGGGTCAGGACGGAATTTTCCCCCGGGGCAGATTGGCTCTGGTGCCCAGGGGTTTTTTGCCTTCCTCTGCAGCATTGAGCATGAGCACTTGTCAGGGCTCCTCTGGGCCATTTTGGCTGGGTTACTGCCTGTTGCTCATGCACCACGAAGGTGGCCTCTCGTGCCCTGCAGCTGCGGGGAGGAAGGCTTTTTTCCCCCCACGGTGGGCTAGCAAGTGTCCCCGGGGGTTTTTTGCCTTCCTCTGCAGCACTGAGCACGGCCCCTTGCCAGGGCTCCTTTGGGCCGTTTTGGCTAGGTGCCTGCTGCTCCTGCTCCACAAAGGTGGCCCTCGTGCCCCGCAGGCGGGGGGAGGACGCTTTCTAGACTCCCAGGGCGCACGCCCAGGGTGGCCCCCGCGGGTTGCTGCTTCTCCTCCGTAGCATTGAGCGCAGCCCCTTGTCAGGGCTCCTCTGGGCCCTTTGGGCTCAGTTCTTGCCCGCTGCTCTTGCACCTGCGAGGCGCCACTCGTGCCCTGGCGCTCCCTGGCTCTTTTGCCCCTTGCAGGTTTGGAGCAGGAGCGAGCTCTGCTCTTCCCTTGGCTGCGTTTCCCGAGGTGTCCTTGCTTGTGCAAAACAGCCTGTGCTTGGAAGGGCTGCAGGCTTGCTGCACCATCCGGAGCTGCCGCTTTTCAGCTCTCCCTGCACGCGATCCAAGCGCAGGGCAGGCAGGAGAGCGCTTGTCATGCCTCCCTGGCCAAGAAGCACAGCGGAGCAAGTTTGGGAAGGCAAAAGGGCTGCTTGTCATCGACACGTGTCCTACTTGTGAAAATACCCCAGGGCACCACACCCCTCCTCTTCTTCCACTTTTCGGTGTGTGGTCGGTACCCATCCTCCTTCTTCAAGTTCTTCTGCACTGTTGAGAAACGAGGGACTGCTTGGCCTGTATTCCTGCTGCTCCTTTCTGCGGCTTTCCTTTGCCAGACTGCAAGGGATGCTTTGTCAAACTAAACCGAAGAACACATCAGCCTGCTCCTGGCTGCACATGCGCATTGTGTTAATGCTTGTGAGCCTTGGCTCTGAAAGAGATTCAGCAAAATAGCCTAAAGGAGCCTAAAAGAAAATAAGATCAAATAAAATGATAAAATAATAAAATAACAAAACAAACTAAGAACGCGTAAAGCAAGGTAAAATAAAATACGATAAACCAACATAAAATATAATAATAAGAAATAACCCCAAAGAAAATATAATAAAATCAAATACAATAACCTAACATGAAAGAAACGAAACTAAACTAACATAAAGCAACAGAACAAGACAGAAAATAAAATCAAGTCAAATCAAGTAAAACCAAATGAAATCAAATCCTGTTTCTACTTGTATCCTTTTTGATTTGTGTCCTCAAAAGTGTTTCTGGAGCTGTAAACCCCCTGGCATTTCAGGCAAATAGTGGTCTCCTTGTTATTCGCCTCATCGTCAGCGCAGGGAATAGAACACAAGTGAAGAGAAGAGAAGGGTTGAGTTGGAAGGGACCTGCAGGACTCTCTAGCTGAGGTGAAGACGACTTAGCAGGAGCAAGGCAAAGGCTGAGAGGGCTGCCGTCACTTTCAGGAAAGGTATTGAGGGTGAAGGCCAAGGGAGGAGAAAAGCTCTGGAGTGCAAGGAAACAGATGGTCAAGAAGAGAAAACGATTTGGGACTTCTTTCCCAGAAGAAGACCTCAGCATAAGCAGGGGAGTAGCAAATGTCCCTTGGTGCATGGGTCCGGAACGGCGAGGCCATCCTGCACGTGCTCTCCGTCTCTGCACAGTTCACGCCGAGGGAACCCAAAGCCTTGCTTTCACCTCTGGCATCCCCACAACCAAATGAATGTAGCTGGGACCAACAGCCTTCACGACGGAGTCTGAATGTCCAGATGTATTTAGCGGGACGCCCAGCAGCTGTGCCCAGGGCATGGCCAGCAAGGGCAGGGACAGCCCCCTGAGCCTCCTGGGCGCAGGGACTGCCTCGGGGCCAGCAGCCCAAAGGCCTTCGTGGGAAGGATGCTGGGCAGAGGGACGGCGGGCGGGGCTGCGCAGGGGGGGCCCCGTCACCCCCGTGTCACAGTGCCAGCACCCGGCAACGCAGCAGTCACCATGCCCCGGGGCAGCATAAAAGGGAGCACGCTCCCGCGTCGCGCTGCCATAGCTGGCCTGGGGGCAGCCCCAAGACGTGCGAAAGGAAGTCCTTGGGGAAGTGGTGGAATTACTTGGCGAGGGCTGAGGGAGGAAGGCCGGAGGAGGCTCGACGAGGCTGCTGGAGACGAGAAGAACCCCCAAGAGCTGGAGGTTCACGAGGCTGGCTGGCCTTTTCAGCTGGCTAGCAGTGGCAAGAGCAAGGGAATGCCTTCTTGAGGAGCAGTGCAGAGCTCGCCATCCTCATCCCCTGCGGAGCCAGTGGCAGCAGCCGTGAGGAATGGGATGCAGAGATGTTGGCGGGGGTGCCGGTGCTTTGGAGCAGCCACTGGTGCCTTGCCAGGCGCCGGAAGGATCGTTGTCCCCCAGATGGATCAGGCGGGGTGCGTTTTGCCCCTCTGGGAAGGCCCTGAGGTGGCAGCAGGTGGAGGGAGAATCGGGGTTGGGCATCTCCTGGGAGGCGTGAGCAGCCTGCGGGCCGAGGAGGCAGGTCTTGCTCACGTGCTCAGGGAATAGCCCATCGCTGGCGACGCTGGGGTCAGGAAGGAATTTTCCCCCGGGGCAGATTGGCTCTGGTGCCCAGGGGTTTTTTGCCTTCCTCTGCAGCACTGAGCACGGCCCCTTGCCAGGGCTCCTTTGGGCCGTTTTGGCTAGGTGCCTGCTGCTCCTGCTCCACGAAGGTGGCCCTCGTGCCCCGCCGGCGGGGGGAGGACGCTTTCTAGACTCCCAGGGCGCACGCCCAGGGTGGCCCCCGCGGGTTGCTGCTTCTCCTCCGTAGCATTGAGCGCAGCCCCTTGTCAGGGCTCCTCTGGGCCCTTTGGGCTCAGTTCTTGCCCGCTGCTCTTGCACCTGCGAGGCGCCACTCGTGCCCTGGCGCTCCCTGGCTCTTTTGCCCCTTGCAGGTTTGGAGCAGGAGCGAGCTCTGCTCTTCCCTTGGCTGCGTTTCCCGAGGTGTCCTTGCTTGTGCAAAACAGCCTGTGCTTGGAAGGGCTGCAGGCTTGCTGCACCATCCGGAGCTGCCGCTTTTCAGCTCTCCCTGCACGCGATCCAAGCGCAGGGCAGGCAGGAGAGCGCTTGTCATGCCTCCCTGGCCAAGAAGCACAGCGGAGCAAGTTTGGGAAGGCAAAAGGGCTGCTTGTCATCGACACGTGTCCTACTTGTGAAAATACCCCAGGGCACCACACCCCTCCTCTTCTTCCACTTTTCGGTGTGTGGTCGGTACCCATCCTCCTTCTTCAAGTTCTTCTGCACTGTTGAGAAACGAGGGACTGCTTGGCCTGTATTCCTGCTGCTCCTTTCTGCGGCTTTCCTTTGCCAGACTGCAAGGGATGCTTTGTCAAACTAAACCGAAGAACACATCAGCCTGCTCCTGGCTGCACATGCGCATTGTGTTAATGCTTGTGAGCCTTGGCTCTGAAAGAGATTCAGCAAAATAGCCTAAAGGAGCCTAAAAGAAAATAAGATCAAATAAAATGATAAAATAATAAAATAACAAAACAAACTAAGAACGCGTAAAGCAAGGTAAAATAAAATACGATAAACCAACATAAAATATAATAATAAGAAATAACCCCAAAGAAAATATAATAAAATCAAATACAATAACCTAACATGAAAGAAACGAAACTAAACTAACATAAAGCAACAGAACAAGACAGAAAATAAAATCAAGTCAAATCAAGTAAAACCAAATGAAATCAAATCCTGTTTCTACTTGTATCCTTTTTGATTTGTGTCCTCAAAAGTGTTTCTGGAGCTGTAAACCCCCTGGCATTTCAGGCAAATAGTGGTCTCCTTGTTATTCGCCTCATCGTCAGCGCAGGGAATAGAACACAAGTGAAGAGAAGAGAAGGGTTGAGTTGGAAGGGACCTGCAGGACTCTCTAGCTGAGGTGAAGACGACTTAGCAGGAGCAAGGCAAAGGCTGAGAGGGCTGCCGTCACTTTCAGGAAAGGTATTGAGGGTGAAGGCCAAGGGAGGAGAAAAGCTCTGGAGTGCAAGGAAACAGATGGTCAAGAAGAGAAAACGATTTGGGACTTCTTTCCCAGAAGAAGACCTCAGCATAAGCAGGGGAGTAGCAAATGTCCCTTGGTGCATGGGTCAGGAACGGCGAGGCCATCCTGCACGTGCTCTCCGTCTCTGCACAGTTCACGCCGAGGGAACCCAAAGCCTTGCTTTCACCTCTGGCATCCCCACAACCAAATGAATGTAGCTGGGACCAACAGCCTTCACGACGGAGTCTGAATGTCCAGATGTATTTAGCGGGATGCCCAGCAGCTGTGCCCAGGGCATGGCCAGCAAGGGCAGGGACAGCCCCCTGAGCCTCCTGGGCGCAGGGACTGCCTCGGGGCCAGCAGCCCAAAGGCCTTCGTGGGAAGGATGCTGGGCAGAGGGACGGCGGGCGGGGCTGCGCAGGGGGGGCCCCGTCACCCCCGTGTCACAGTGCCAGCACCCGGCAACGCAGCAGTCACCATGCCCCGGGGCAGCATAAAAGGGAGCACGCTCCCGCGTCGCGCTGCCATAGCTGGCCTGGGGGCAGCCCCAAGACGTGCGAAAGGAAGTCCTTGGGGAAGCGGTGGAATTACTTGGCGAGGGCTGAGGGAGGAAGGCCGGAGGAGGCTCGACGAGGCTGCTGGAGACGAGAAGAACCCCCAAGAGCTGGAGGTTCACAAGGCTGGCTGGCCTTTTCAGCTGGCTAGCAGTGGCAAGAGCAAGGGAATGCCTTCTTGAGGAGCAGTGCAGAGCTCGCCATCCTCATCCCCTGCGGAGCCAGTGGCAGCAGCCGTGAGGAATGGGATGCAGAGATGTTGGCGGGGGTGCCGGTGCTTTGGAGCAGCCACTGGTGCCTTGCCAGGCGCCGGAAGGATCGTTGTCCCCCAGATGGATCAGGCGGGGTGCGTTTTGCCCCTCTGGGAAGGCCCTGAGGTGGCAGCAGGTGGAGGGAGAATCGGGGTTGGGCATCTCCTGGGAGGCGTGAGCAGCCTGCGGGCCGAGGAGGCAGGTCTTGCTCACGTGCTCAGGGAATAGCCCATCGCTGGCGACGCTGGGGTCAGGAAGGAATTTTCCCCCGGGGCAGATTGGCTCTGGTGCCCAGGGGTTTTTTGCCTTCCTCTGCAGCACTGAGCACGGCCCCTTGCCAGGGCTCCTTTGGGCCGTTTTGGCTAGGTGCCTGCTGCTCCTGCTCCACGAAGGTGGCCCTCGTGCCCCGCCGGCGGGGGGAGGACGCTTTCTAGACTCCCAGGGCGCACGCCCAGGGTGGCCCCCGCGGGTTGCTGCTTCTCCTCCGTAGCATTGAGCGCAGCCCCTTGTCAGGGCTCCTCTGGGCCCTTTGGGCTCAGTTCTTGCCCGCTGCTCTTGCACCTGCGAGGCGCCACTCGTGCCCTGGCGCTCCCTGGCTCTTTTGCCCCTTGCAGGTTTGGAGCAGGAGCGAGCTCTGCTCTTCCCTTGGCTGCGTTTCCCGAGGTGTCCTTGCTTGTGCAAAACAGCCTGTGCTTGGAAGGGCTGCAGGCTTGCTGCACCATGCGGAGCTGCCGCTTTTCAGCTCTCCCTGCAGGCGATCCAAGCGCAGGGCAGGCAGGAGAGCGCTTGTCATGCCTCCCTGGCCAAGAAGCACAGCGGAGCAAGTTTGGGAAGGCAAAAGGGCTGCTTGTCATCGACACGTGTCCTACTTGTGAAAATACCCCAGGGCACCACACCCCTCCTCTTCTTCCACTTTTCGGTGTGTGGTCGGTACCCATCCTCCTTCTTCAAGTTCTTCTGCACTGTTGAGAAACGAGGGACTGCTTGGCCTGTATTCCTGCTGCTCCTTTCTGCGGCTTTCCTTTGCCAGACTGCAAGGGATGCTTTGTCAAACTAAACCGAAGAACACATCAGCCTGCTCCTGGCTGCACATGCGCATTGTGTTAATGCTTGTGAGCCTTGGCTCTGAAAGAGATTCAGCAAAATAGCCTAAAGGAGCCTAAAAGAAAATAAGATCAAATAAAATGATAAAATAATAAAATAACAAAACAAACTAAGAACGCGTAAAGCAAGGTAAAATAAAATACGATAAACCAACATAAAATATAATAATAAGAAATAACCCCAAAGAAAATATAATAAAATCAAATACAATAACCTAACATGAAAGAAACGAAACTAAACTAACATAAAGCAACAGAACAAGACAGAAAATAAAATCAAGTCAAATCAAGTAAAACCAAATGAAATCAAATCCTGTTTCTACTTGTATCCTTTTTGATTTGTGTCCTCAAAAGTGTTTCTGGAGCTGTAAACCCCCTGGCATTTCAGGCAAATAGTGGTCTCCTTGTTATTCGCCTCATCGTCAGCGCAGGGAATAGAACACAAGTGAAGAGAAGAGAAGGGTTGAGTTGGAAGGGACCTGCAGGACTCTCTAGCTGAGGTGAAGACGACTTAGCAGGAGCAAGGCAAAGGCTGAGAGGGCTGCCGTCACTTTCAGGAAAGGTATTGAGGGTGAAGGCCAAGGGAGGAGAAAAGCTCTGGAGTGCAAGGAAACAGATGGTCAAGAAGAGAAAACGATTTGGGACTTCTTTCCCAGAAGAAGACCTCAGCATAAGCAGGGGAGTAGCAAATGTCCCTTGGTGCATGGGTCAGGAACGGCGAGGCCATCCTGCACGTGCTCTCCGTCTCTGCACAGTTCACGCCGAGGGAACCCAAAGCCTTGCTTTCACCTCTGGCATCCCCACAACCAAATGAATGTAGCTGGGACCAACAGCCTTCACGACGGAGTCTGAATGTCCAGATGTATTTAGCGGGACGCCCAGCAGCTGTGCCCAGGGCATGGCCAGCAAGGGCAGGGACAGCCCCCTGAGCCTCCTGGGCGCAGGGACTGCCTCGGGGCCAGCAGCCCAAAGGCCTTCGTGGGAAGGATGCTGGGCAGAGGGCCGGCGGGCGGGGCTGCGCAGGGGGGGCCCCGTCACCCCCGTGTCACAGTGCCAGCACCCGGCAACGCAGCAGTCACCATGCCCCGGGGCAGCATAAAAGGGAGCACGCTCCCGCGTCGCGCTGCCATAGCTGGCCTGGGGGCAGCCCCAAGACGTGCGAAAGGAAGTCCTTGGGGAAGCGGTGGAATGACTTGGCGAGGGCTGAGGGAGGAAGGCCGGAGGAGGCTCGACGAGGCTGCTGGAGACGAGAAGAACCCCCAAGAGCTGGAGGTTCGCGAGGCTGGCTGGCCTTTTCAGCTGGCTAGCAGTGGCAAGAGCAAGGGAATGCCTTCTTGAGGAGCACTGCAGAGCTCGCCATCCTCATCCCCTGCGGAGCCAGGGCCAGCAGCCGTGAGGAATGGGATGCAGAGATGTTGGCGGGGGTGCCGGTGCTTTGGAGCAGCCGCTGGTGCCTTGCCAGGCGCCGGAAGGATCGTTGTCCCCCAGATGGATCAGGCGGGGTGCGTTTTGCCCCTCTGGGAAGGCCCTGAGGTGGCAGCAGGTGGAGGGAGAATCGGGGTTGGGCATCTCCTGGGAGGCGTGAGCAGCCTGCGGGCCGAGGAGGCAGGTCTTGCTCACGTGCTCAGGGAATAGCCCATCGCTGGCGACGCTGGGGTCAGGAAGGAATTTTCCCCCGGGGCAGATTGGCTCTGGTGCCCAGGGGTTTTTTGCCTTCCTCTGCAGCACTGAGCACGGCCCCTTGCCAGGGCTCCTCTGGGCCATTTTGGCTGGGTTACTGCCTGTTGCTCATGCACCACGAAGGTGGCCTCTCGTGCCCTGCAGCTGCGGGCAGGAAGGCTTTTTTCCCGCCACGGTGGGCTAGCAAGTGTCCCCGGGGGTTTTTTGCCTTCCTCTGCAGCACTGAGCACGGCCCCTTGCCAGGGCTCCTTTGGGCCGTTTTGGCTAGGTGCCTGCTGCTCCTGCTCCACAAAGGTGGCCCTCGTGCCCCGCGTGCAGGGGGAGGACGCTTTCTAGACTCCCAGGGCGCACGCCCAGGGTGGCCCCCGCGGGTTGCTGCTTCTCCTCCGTAGCATTGAGCGCAGCCCCTTGTCAGGGCTCCTCTGGGCCCTTTGGGCTCAGTTCTTGCCCGCTGCTCTTGCACCTGCGAGGCGCCACTCGTGCCCTGGCGCTCCCTGGCTCTTTTGCCCCTTGCAGGTTTGGAGCAGGAGCGAGCTCTGCTCTTCCCTTGGCTGCGTTTCCCGAGGTGTCCTTGCTTGTGCAAAACAGCCTGTGCTTGGAAGGGCTGCAGGCTTGCTGCACCATCCGGAGCTGCCGCTTTTCAGCTCTCCCTGCACGCGATCCAAGCGCAGGGCAGGCAGGAGAGCGCTTGTCATGCCTCCCTGGCCAAGAAGCACAGCGGAGCAAGTTTGGGAAGGCAAAAGGGCTGCTTGTCATCGACACGTGTCCTACTTGTGAAAATACCCCAGGGCACCACACCCCTCCTCTTCTTCCACTTTTCGGTGTGTGGTCGGTACCCATCCTCCTTCTTCAAGTTCTTCTGCACTGTTGAGAAACGAGGGACTGCTTGGCCTGTATTCCTGCTGCTCCTTTCTGCGGCTTTCCTTTGCCAGACTGCAAGGGATGCTTTGTCAAACTAAACCGAAGAACACATCAGCCTGCTCCTGGCTGCACATGCGCATTGTGTTAATGCTTGTGAGCCTTGGCTCTGAAAGAGATTCAGCAAAATAGCCTAAAGGAGCCTAAAAGAAAATAAGATCAAATAAAATGATAAAATAATAAAATAACAAAACAAACTAAGAACGCGTAAAGCAAGGTAAAATAAAATACGATAAACCAACATAAAATATAATAATAAGAAATAACCCCAAAGAAAATATAATAAAATCAAATACAATAACCTAACATGAAAGAAACGAAACTAAACTAACATAAAGCAACAGAACAAGACAGAAAATAAAATCAAGTCAAATCAAGTAAAACCAAATGAAATCAAATCCTGTTTCTACTTGTATCCTTTTTGATTTGTGTCCTCAAAAGTGTTTCTGGAGCTGTAAACCCCCTGGCATTTCAGGCAAATAGTGGTCTCCTTGTTATTCGCCTCATCGTCAGCGCAGGGAATAGAACACAAGTGAAGAGAAGAGAAGGGTTGAGTTGGAAGGGACCTGCAGGACTCTCTAGCTGAGGTGAAGACGACTTAGCAGGAGCAAGGCAAAGGCTGAGAGGGCTGCCGTCACTTTCAGGAAAGGTATTGAGGGTGAAGGCCAAGGGAGGAGAAAAGCTCTGGAGTGCAAGGAAACAGATGGTCAAGAAGAGAAAACGATTTGGGACTTCTTTCCCAGAAGAAGACCTCAGCATAAGCAGGGGAGTAGCAAATGTCCCTTGGTGCATGGGTCAGGAACGGCGAGGCCATCCTGCACGTGCTCTCCGTCTCTGCACAGTTCACGCCGAGGGAACCCAAAGCCTTGCTTTCACCTCTGGCATCCCCACAACCAAATGAATGTAGCTGGGACCAACAGCCTTCACGACGGAGTCTGAATGTCCAGATGTATTTAGCGGGACGCCCAGCAGCTGTGCCCAGGGCATGGCCAGCAAGGGCAGGGACAGCCCCCTGAGCCTCCTGGGCGCAGGGACTGCCTCGGGGCCAGCAGCCCAAAGGCCTTCGTGGGAAGGATGCTGGGCAGAGGGCCGGCGGGCGGGGCTGCGCAGGGGGGGCCCCGTCACCCCCGTGTCACAGTGCCAGCACCCGGCAACGCAGCAGTCACCATGCCCCGGGGCAGCATAAAAGGGAGCACGCTCCCGCGTCGCGCTGCCATAGCTGGCCTGGGGGCAGCCCCAAGACGTGCGAAAGGAAGTCCTTGGGGAAGCGGTGGAATGACTTGGCGAGGGCTGAGGGAGGAAGGCCGGAGGAGGCTCGACGAGGCTGCTGGAGACGAGAAGAACCCCCAAGAGCTGGAGGTTCGCGAGGCTGGCTGGCCTTTTCAGCTGGCTAGCAGTGGCAAGAGCAAGGGAATGCCTTCTTGAGGAGCACTGCAGAGCTCGCCATCCTCATCCCCTGCGGAGCCAGGGCCAGCAGCCGTGAGGAATGGGATGCAGAGATGTTGGCGGGGGTGCCGGTGCTTTGGAGCAGCCGCTGGTGCCTTGCCAGGCGCCGGAAGGATCGTTGTCCCCCAGATGGATCAGGCGGGGTGCGTTTTGCCCCTCTGGGAAGGCCCTGAGGTGGCAGCAGGTGGAGGGAGAATCGGGGTTGGGCATCTCCTGGGAGGCGTGAGCAGCCTGCGGGCCGAGGAGGCAGGTCTTGCTCACGTGCTCAGGGAATAGCCCATCGCTGGCGACGCTGGGGTCAGGAAGGAATTTTCCCCCGGGGCAGATTGGCTCTGGTGCCCAGGGGTTTTTTGCCTTCCTCTGCAGCACTGAGCACGGCCCCTTGCCAGGGCTCCTCTGGGCCATTTTGGCTGGGTTACTGCCTGTTGCTCATGCACCACGAAGGTGGCCTCTCGTGCCCTGCAGCTGCGGGCAGGAAGGCTTTTTTCCCGCCACGGTGGGCTAGCAAGTGTCCCCGGGGGTTTTTTGCCTTCCTCTGCAGCACTGAGCACGGCCCCTTGCCAGGGCTCCTTTGGGCCGTTTTGGCTAGGTGCCTGCTGCTCCTGCTCCACAAAGGTGGCCCTCGTGCCCCGCGTGCAGGGGGAGGACGCTTTCTAGACTCCCAGGGCGCACGCCCAGGGTGGCCCCCGCGGGTTGCTGCTTCTCCTCCGTAGCATTGAGCGCAGCCCCTTGTCAGGGCTCCTCTGGGCCCTTTGGGCTCAGTTCTTGCCCGCTGCTCTTGCACCTGCGAGGCGCCACTCGTGCCCTGGCGCTCCCTGGCTCTTTTGCCCCTTGCAGGTTTGGAGCAGGAGCGAGCTCTGCTCTTCCCTTGGCTGCGTTTCCCGAGGTGTCCTTGCTTGTGCAAAACAGCCTGTGCTTGGAAGGGCTGCAGGCTTGCTGCACCATCCGGAGCTGCCGCTTTTCAGCTCTCCCTGCACGCGATCCAAGCGCAGGGCAGGCAGGAGAGCGCTTGTCATGCCTCCCTGGCCAAGAAGCACAGCGGAGCAAGTTTGGGAAGGCAAAAGGGCTGCTTGTCATCGACACGTGTCCTACTTGTGAAAATACCCCAGGGCACCACACCCCTCCTCTTCTTCCACTTTTCGGTGTGTGGTCGGTACCCATCCTCCTTCTTCAAGTTCTTCTGCACTGTTGAGAAACGAGGGACTGCTTGGCCTGTATTCCTGCTGCTCCTTTCTGCGGCTTTCCTTTGCCAGACTGCAAGGGATGCTTTGTCAAACTAAACCGAAGAACACATCAGCCTGCTCCTGGCTGCACATGCGCATTGTGTTAATGCTTGTGAGCCTTGGCTCTGAAAGAGATTCAGCAAAATAGCCTAAAGGAGCCTAAAAGAAAATAAGATCAAATAAAATGATAAAATAATAAAATAACAAAACAAACTAAGAACGCGTAAAGCAAGGTAAAATAAAATACGATAAACCAACATAAAATATAATAATAAGAAATAACCCCAAAGAAAATATAATAAAATCAAATACAATAACCTAACATGAAAGAAACGAAACTAAACTAACATAAAGCAACAGAACAAGACAGAAAATAAAATCAAGTCAAATCAAGTAAAACCAAATGAAATCAAATCCTGTTTCTACTTGTATCCTTTTTGATTTGTGTCCTCAAAAGTGTTTCTGGAGCTGTAAACCCCCTGGCATTTCAGGCAAATAGTGGTCTCCTTGTTATTCGCCTCATCGTCAGCGCAGGGAATAGAACACAAGTGAAGAGAAGAGAAGGGTTGAGTTGGAAGGGACCTGCAGGACTCTCTAGGTGAGGTGAAGACGACTAGCAGGAGCAAGGCAAAGGCTGAGAGGGCTGCCGTCACTTTCAGGAAAGGTATTGAGGGTGAAGGCCAAGGGAGGAGAAAAGCTCTGGAGTGCAAGGAAACAGATGGTCAAGAAGAGAAAACGATTTGGGACTTCTTTCCCAGAAGAAGACCTCAGCATAAGCAGGGGAGTAGCAAATGTCCCTTGGTGCATGGGTCCGGAACGGCGAGGCCATCCTGCACGTGCTCTCCGTCTCTGCACAGTTCACGCCGAGGGAACCCAAAGCCTTGCTTTCACCTCTGGCATCCCCACAACCAAATGAATGTAGCTGGGACCAACAGCCTTCACGACGGAGTCTGAATGTCCAGATGTATTTAGCGGGACGCCCAGCAGCTGTGCCCAGGGCATGGCCAGCAAGGGCAGGGACAGCCCCCTGAGCCTCCTGGGCGCAGGGACTGCCTCGGGGCCAGCAGCCCAAAGGCCTTCGTGGGAAGGATGCTGGGCAGAGGGCCGGCGGGCGGGGCTGCGCAGGGGGGGCCCCGTCACCCCCGTGTCACAGTGCCAGCACCCGGCAACGCAGCAGTCACCATGCCCCGGGGCAGCATAAAAGGGAGCACGCTCCCGCGTCGCGCTGCCATAGCTGGCCTGGGGGCAGCCCCAAGACGTGCGAAAGGAAGTCCTTGGGGAAGCGGTGGAATTACTTGGCGAGGGCTGAGGGAGGAAGGCCGGAGGAGGCTCGACGAGGCTGCTGGAGACGAGAAGAACCCCCAAGAGCTGGAGGTTCACGAGGCTGGCTGGCCTTTTCAGCTGGCTAGCAGTGGCAAGAGCAAGGGAATGCCTTCTTGAGGAGCAGTGCAGAGCTCGCCATCCTCATCCCCTGCGGAGCCAGTGGCAGCAGCCGTGAGGAATGGGATGCAGAGATGTTGGCGGGGGTGCCGGTGCTTTGGAGCAGCCACTGGTGCCTTGCCAGGCGCCGTAAGGATCGTTGTCCCCCAGATGGATCAGGCGGGGTGCGTTTTGCCCCTCTGGGAAGGCCCTGAGGTGGCAGCAGGTGGAGGGAGAATCGGGGTTGGGCATCTCCTGGGAGGCGTGAGCAGCCTGCGGGCCGAGGAGGCAGGTCTTGCTCACGTGCTCAGGGAATAGCCCATCGCTGGCGACGCTGGGGTCAGGAAGGAATTTTCCCCCGGGGCAGATTGGCTCTGGTGCCCAGGGGTTTTTTGCCTTCCTCTGCAGCACTGAGCACGGCCCCTTGCCAGGGCTCCTTTGGGCCGTTTTGGCTAGGTGCCTGCTGCTCCTGCTCCACGAAGGTGGCCCTCGTGCCCCGCCGGCGGGGGGAGGACGCTTTCTAGACTCCCAGGGCGCACGCCCAGGGTGGCCCCCGCGGGTTGCTGCTTCTCCTCCGTAGCATTGAGCGCAGCCCCTTGTCAGGGCTCCTCTGGGCCCTTTGGGCTCAGTTCTTGCCCGCTGCTCTTGCACCTGCGAGGCGCCACTCGTGCCCTGGCGCTCCCTGGCTCTTTTGCCCCTTGCAGGTTTGGAGCAGGAGCGAGCTCTGCTCTTCCCTTGGCTGCGTTTCCCGAGGTGTCCTTGTTTGTGCAAAACAGCCTGTGCTTGGAAGGGCTGCAGGCTTGCTGCACCATGCGGAGCTGCCGCTTTTCAGCTCTCCCTGCAGGCGATCCAAGCGCAGGGCAGGCAGGAGAGCGCTTGTCATGCCTCCCTGGCCAAGAAGCACAGCGGAGCAAGTTTGGGAAGGCAAAAGGGCTGCTTGTCATCGACACGTGTCCTACTTGTGAAAATACCCCAGGGCACCACACCCCTCCTCTTCTTCCACTTTTCGGTGTGTGGTCGGTACCCATCCTCCTTCTTCAAGTTCTTCTGCACTGTTGAGAAACGAGGGACTGCTTGGCCTGTATTCCTGCTGCTCCTTTCTGCGGCTTTCCTTTGCCAGTCTGCAAGGGATGCTTTGTCAAACTAAACCGAAGAACACATCAGCCTGCTCCTGGCTGCACATGCGCATTGTGTTAATGCTTGTGAGCCTTGGCTCTGAAAGAGATTCAGCAAAATAGCCTAAAGGAGCCTAAAAGAAAATAAGATCAAATAAAATGATAAAATAATAAAATAACAAAACAAACTAAGAACGCGTAAAGCAAGGTAAAATAAAATACGATAAACCAACATAAAATATAATAATAAGAAATAACCCCAAAGAAAATATAATAAAATCAAATACAATAACCTAACATGAAAGAAACGAAACTAAACTAACATAAAGCAACAGAACAAGACAGAAAATAAAATCAAGTCAAATCAAGTAAAACCAAATGAAATCAAATCCTGTTTCTACTTGTATCCTTTTTGATTTGTGTCCTCAAAAGTGTTTCTGGAGCTGTAAACCCCCTGGCATTTCAGGCAAATAGTGGTCTCCTTGTTATTCGCCTCATCGTCAGCGCAGGGAATAGAACACAAGTGAAGAGAAGAGAAGGGTTGAGTTGGAAGGGACCTGCAGGACTCTCTAGCTGAGGTGAAGACGACTAGCAGGAGCAAGGCAAAGGCTGAGAGGGCTGCCGTCACTTTCAGGAAAGGTATTGAGGGTGAAGGCCAAGGGAGGAGAAAAGCTCTGGAGTGCAAGGAAACAGATGGTCAAGAAGAGAAAACGATTTGGGACTTCTTTCCCAGAAGAAGACCTCAGCATAAGCAGGGGAGTAGCAAATGTCCCTTGGTGCATGGGTCCGGAACGGCGAGGCCATCCTGCACGTGCTCTCCGTCTCTGCACAGTTCACGCCGAGGGAACCCAAAGCCTTGCTTTCACCTCTGGCATCCCCACAACCAAATGAATGTAGCTGGGACCAACAGCCTTCACGACGGAGTCTGAATGTCCAGATGTATTTAGCGGGACGCCCAGCAGCTGTGCCCAGGGCATGGCCAGCAAGGGCAGGGACAGCCCCCTGAGCCTCCTGGGCGCAGGGACTGCCTCGGGGCCAGCAGCCCAAAGGCCTTCGTGGGAAGGATGCTGGGCAGAGGGCCGGCGGGCGGGGCTGCGCAGGGGGGGCCCCGTCACCCCCGTGTCACAGTGCCAGCACCCGGCAACGCAGCAGTCACCATGCCCCGGGGCAGCATAAAAGGGAGCACGCTCCCGCGTCGCGCTGCCATAGCTGGCCTGGGGGCAGCCCCAAGACGTGCGAAAGGAAGTCCTTGGGGAAGCGGTGGAATTACTTGGCGAGGGCTGAGGGAGGAAGGCCGGAGGAGGCTCGACGAGGCTGCTGGAGACGAGAAGAACCCCCAAGAGCTGGAGGTTCACGAGGCTGGCTGGCCTTTTCAGCTGGCTAGCAGTGGCAAGAGCAAGGGAATGCCTTCTTGAGGAGCAGTGCAGAGCTCGCCATCCTCATCCCCTGCGGAGCCAGTGGCAGCAGCCGTGAGGAATGGGATGCAGAGATGTTGGCGGGGGTGCCGGTGCTTTGGAGCAGCCACTGGTGCCTTGCCAGGCGCCGTAAGGATCGTTGTCCCCCAGATGGATCAGGCGGGGTGCGTTTTGCCCCTCTGGGAAGGCCCTGAGGTGGCAGCAGGTGGAGGGAGAATCGGGGTTGGGCATCTCCTGGGAGGCGTGAGCAGCCTGCGGGCCGAGGAGGCAGGTCTTGCTCACGTGCTCAGGGAATAGCCCATCGCTGGCGACGCTGGGGTCAGGAAGGAATTTTCCCCCGGGGCAGATTGGCTCTGGTGCCCAGGGGTTTTTTGCCTTCCTCTGCAGCACTGAGCACGGCCCCTTGCCAGGGCTCCTTTGCGCCGTTTTGGCTAGGTGCCTGCTGCTCCTGCTCCACGAAGGTGGCCCTCGTGCCCCGCCGGCGGGGGGAGGACGCTTTCTAGACTCCCAGGGCGCACGCCCAGGGTGGCCCCCGCGGGTTGCTGCTTCTCCTCCGTAGCATTGAGCGCAGCCCCTTGTCAGGGCTCCTCTGGGCCCTTTGGGCTCAGTTCTTGCCCGCTGCTCTTGCACCTGCGAGGCGCCACTCGTGCCCTGGCGCTCCCTGGCTCTTTTGCCCCTTGCAGGTTTGGAGCAGGAGCGAGCTCTGCTCTTCCCTTGGCTGCGTTTCCCGAGGTGTCCTTGCTTGTGCAAAACAGCCTGTGCTTGGAAGGGCTGCAGGCTTGCTGCACCATCCGGAGCTGCCGCTTTTCAGCTCTCCCTGCACGCGATCCAAGCGCAGGGCAGGCAGGAGAGCGCTTGTCATGCCTCCCTGGCCAAGAAGCACAGCGGAGCAAGTTTGGGAAGGCAAAAGGGCTGCTTGTCATCGACACGTGTCCTACTTGTGAAAATACCCCAGGGCACCACACCCCTCCTCTTCTTCCACTTTTCGGTGTGTGGTCGGTACCCATCCTCCTTCTTCAAGTTCTTCTGCACTGTTGAGAAACGAGGGACTGCTTGGCCTGTATTCCTGCTGCTCCTTTCTGCGGCTTTCCTTTGCCAGACTGCAAGGGATGCTTTGTCAAACTAAACCGAAGAACACATCAGCCTGCTCCTGGCTGCACATGCGCATTGTGTTAATGCTTGTGAGCCTTGGCTCTGAAAGAGATTCAGCAAAATAGCCTAAAGGAGCCTAAAAGAAAATAAGATCAAATAAAATGATAAAATAATAAAATAACAAAACAAACTAAGAACGCGTAAAGCAAGGTAAAATAAAATACGATAAACCAACATAAAATATAATAATAAGAAATAACCCCAAAGAAAATATAATAAAATCAAATACAATAACCTAACATGAAAGAAACGAAACTAAACTAACATAAAGCAACAGAACAAGACAGAAAATAAAATCAAGTCAAATCAAGTAAAACCAAATGAAATCAAATCCTGTTTCTACTTGTATCCTTTTTGATTTGTGTCCTCAAAAGTGTTTCTGGAGCTGTAAACCCCCTGGCATTTCAGGCAAATAGTGGTCTCCTTGTTATTCGCCTCATCGTCAGCGCAGGGAATAGAACACAAGTGAAGAGAAGAGAAGGGTTGAGTTGGAAGGGACCTGCAGGACTCTCTAGCTGAGGTGAAGACGACTTAGCAGGAGCAAGGCAAAGGCTGAGAGGGCTGCCGTCACTTTCAGGAAAGGTATTGAGGGTGAAGGCCAAGGGAGGAGAAAAGCTCTGGAGTGCAAGGAAACAGATGGTCAAGAAGAGAAAACGATTTGGGACTTCTTTCCCAGAAGAAGACCTCAGCATAAGCAGGGGAGTAGCAAATGTCCCTTGGTGCATGGGTCAGGAACGGCGAGGCCATCCTGCACGTGCTCTCCGTCTCTGCACAGTTCACGCCGAGGGAACCCAAAGCCTTGCTTTCACCTCTGGCATCCCCACAACCAAATGAATGTAGCTGGGACCAACAGCCTTCACGACGGAGTCTGAATGTCCAGATGTATTTAGCGGGACGCCCAGCAGCTGTGCCCAGGGCATGGCCAGCAAGGGCAGGGACAGCCCCCTGAGCCTCCTGGGCGCAGGGACTGCCTCGGGGCCAGCAGCCCAAAGGCCTTCGTGGGAAGGATGCTGGGCAGAGGGACGGCGGGCGGGGCTGCGCAGGGGGGGCCCCGTCACCCCCGTGTCACAGTGCCAGCACCCGGCAACGCAGCAGTCACCATGCCCCGGGGCAGCATAAAAGGGAGCACGCTCCCGCGTCGCGCTGCCATAGCTGGCCTGGGGGCAGCCCCAAGACGTGCGAAAGGAAGTCCTTGGGGAAGTGGTGGAATTACTTGGCGAGGGCTGAGGGAGGAAGGCCGGAGGAGGCTCGACGAGGCTGCTGGAGACGAGAAGAACCCCCAAGAGCTGGAGGTTCACGAGGCTGGCTGGCCTTTTCAGCTGGCTAGCAGTGGCAAGAGCAAGGGAATGCCTTCTTGAGGAGCAGTGCAGAGCTCGCCATCCTCATCCCCTGCGGAGCCAGTGGCAGCAGCCGTGAGGAATGGGATGCAGAGATGTTGGCGGGGGTGCCGGTGCTTTGGAGCAGCCACTGGTGCCTTGCCAGGCGCCGGAAGGATCGTTGTCCCCCAGATGGATCAGGCGGGGTGCGTTTTGCCCCTCTGGGAAGGCCCTGAGGTGGCAGCAGGTGGAGGGAGAATCGGGGTTGGGCATCTCCTGGGAGGCGTGAGCAGCCTGCGGGCCGAGGAGGCAGGTCTTGCTCACGTGCTCAGGGAATAGCCCATCGCTGGCGACGCTGGGGTCAGGAAGGAATTTTCCCCCGGGGCAGATTGGCTCTGGTGCCCAGGGGTTTTTTGCCTTCCTCTGCAGCACTGAGCACGGCCCCTTGCCAGGGCTCCTTTGGGCCGTTTTGGCTAGGTGCCTGCTGCTCCTGCTCCACGAAGGTGGCCCTCGTGCCCCGCCGGCGGGGGGAGGACGCTTTCTAGACTCCCAGGGCGCACGCCCAGGGTGGCCCCCGCGGGTTGCTGCTTCTCCTCCGTAGCATTGAGCGCAGCCCCTTGTCAGGGCTCCTCTGGGCCCTTTGGGCTCAGTTCTTGCCCGCTGCTCTTGCACCTGCGAGGCGCCACTCGTGCCCTGGCGCTCCCTGGCTCTTTTGCCCCTTGCAGGTTTGGAGCAGGAGCGAGCTCTGCTCTTCCCTTGGCTGCGTTTCCCGAGGTGTCCTTGTTTGTGCAAAACAGCCTGTGCTTGGAAGGGCTGCAGGCTTGCTGCACCATGCGGAGCTGCCGCTTTTCAGCTCTCCCTGCAGGCGATCCAAGCGCAGGGCAGGCAGGAGAGCGCTTGTCATGCCTCCCTGGCCAAGAAGCACAGCGGAGCAAGTTTGGGAAGGCAAAAGGGCTGCTTGTCATCGACACGTGTCCTACTTGTGAAAATACCCCAGGGCACCACACCCCTCCTCTTCTTCCACTTTTCGGTGTGTGGTCGGTACCCATCCTCCTTCTTCAAGTTCTTCTGCACTGTTGAGAAACGAGGGACTGCTTGGCCTGTATTCCTGCTGCTCCTTTCTGCGGCTTTCCTTTGCCAGTCTGCAAGGGATGCTTTGTCAAACTAAACCGAAGAACACATCAGCCTGCTCCTGGCTGCACATGCGCATTGTGTTAATGCTTGTGAGCCTTGGCTCTGAAAGAGATTCAGCAAAATAGCCTAAAGGAGCCTAAAAGAAAATAAGATCAAATAAAATGATAAAATAATAAAATAACAAAACAAACTAAGAACGCGTAAAGCAAGGTAAAATAAAATACGATAAACCAACATAAAATATAATAATAAGAAATAACCCCAAAGAAAATATAATAAAATCAAATACAATAACCTAACATGAAAGAAACGAAACTAAACTAACATAAAGCAACAGAACAAGACAGAAAATAAAATCAAGTCAAATCAAGTAAAACCAAATGAAATCAAATCCTGTTTCTACTTGTATCCTTTTTGATTTGTGTCCTCAAAAGTGTTTCTGGAGCTGTAAACCCCCTGGCATTTCAGGCAAATAGTGGTCTCCTTGTTATTCGCCTCATCGTCAGCGCAGGGAATAGAACACAAGTGAAGAGAAGAGAAGGGTTGAGTTGGAAGGGACCTGCAGGACTCTCTAGCTGAGGTGAAGACGACTTAGCAGGAGCAAGGCAAAGGCTGAGAGGGCTGCCGTCACTTTCAGGAAAGGTATTGAGGGTGAAGGCCAAGGGAGGAGAAAAGCTCTGGAGTGCAAGGAAACAGATGGTCAAGAAGAGAAAACGATTTGGGACTTCTTTCCCAGAAGAAGACCTCAGCATAAGCAGGGGAGTAGCAAATGTCCCTTGGTGCATGGGTCAGGAACGGCGAGGCCATCCTGCACGTGCTCTCCGTCTCTGCACAGTTCACGCCGAGGGAACCCAAAGCCTTGCTTTCACCTCTGGCATCCCCACAACCAAATGAATGTAGCTGGGACCAACAGCCTTCACGACGGAGTCTGAATGTCCAGATGTATTTAGCGGGACGCCCAGCAGCTGTGCCCAGGGCATGGCCAGCAAGGGCAGGGACAGCCCCCTGAGCCTCCTGGGCGCAGGGACTGCCTCGGGGCCAGCAGCCCAAAGGCCTTCGTGGGAAGGATGCTGGGCAGAGGGACGGCGGGCGGGGCTGCGCAGGGGGGGCCCCGTCACCCCCGTGTCACAGTGCCAGCACCCGGCAACGCAGCAGTCACCATGCCCCGGGGCAGCATAAAAGGGAGCACGCTCCCGCGTCGCGCTGCCATAGCTGGCCTGGGGGCAGCCCCAAGACGTGCGAAAGGAAGTCCTTGGGGAAGTGGTGGAATTACTTGGCGAGGGCTGAGGGAGGAAGGCCGGAGGAGGCTCGACGAGGCTGCTGGAGACGAGAAGAACCCCCAAGAGCTGGAGGTTCACGAGGCTGGCTGGCCTTTTCAGCTGGCTAGCAGTGGCAAGAGCAAGGGAATGCCTTCTTGAGGAGCAGTGCAGAGCTCGCCATCCTCATCCCCTGCGGAGCCAGTGGCAGCAGCCGTGAGGAATGGGATGCAGAGATGTTGGCGGGGGTGCCGGTGCTTTGGAGCAGCCACTGGTGCCTTGCCAGGCGCCGGAAGGATCGTTGTCCCCCAGATGGATCAGGCGGGGTGCGTTTTGCCCCTCTGGGAAGGCCCTGAGGTGGCAGCAGGTGGAGGGAGAATCGGGGTTGGGCATCTCCTGGGAGGCGTGAGCAGCCTGCGGGCCGAGGAGGCAGGTCTTGCTCACGTGCTCAGGGAATAGCCCATCGCTGGCGACGCTGGGGTCAGGAAGGAATTTTCCCCCGGGGCAGATTGGCTCTGGTGCCCAGGGGTTTTTTGCCTTCCTCTGCAGCACTGAGCACGGCCCCTTGCCAGGGCTCCTTTGGGCCGTTTTGGCTAGGTGCCTGCTGCTCCTGCTCCACGAAGGTGGCCCTCGTGCCCCGCCGGCGGGGGGAGGACGCTTTCTAGACTCCCAGGGCGCACGCCCAGGGTGGCCCCCGCGGGTTGCTGCTTCTCCTCCGTAGCATTGAGCGCAGCCCCTTGTCAGGGCTCCTCTGGGCCCTTTGGGCTCAGTTCTTGCCCGCTGCTCTTGCACCTGCGAGGCGCCACTCGTGCCCTGGCGCTCCCTGGCTCTTTTGCCCCTTGCAGGTTTGGAGCAGGAGCGAGCTCTGCTCTTCCCTTGGCTGCGTTTCCCGAGGTGTCCTTGTTTGTGCAAAACAGCCTGTGCTTGGAAGGGCTGCAGGCTTGCTGCACCATGCGGAGCTGCCGCTTTTCAGCTCTCCCTGCAGGCGATCCAAGCGCAGGGCAGGCAGGAGAGCGCTTGTCATGCCTCCCTGGCCAAGAAGCACAGCGGAGCAAGTTTGGGAAGGCAAAAGGGCTGCTTGTCATCGACACGTGTCCTACTTGTGAAAATACCCCAGGGCACCACACCCCTCCTCTTCTTCCACTTTTCGGTGTGTGGTCGGTACCCATCCTCCTTCTTCAAGTTCTTCTGCACTGTTGAGAAACGAGGGACTGCTTGGCCTGTATTCCTGCTGCTCCTTTCTGCGGCTTTCCTTTGCCAGACTGCAAGGGATGCTTTGTCAAACTAAACCGAAGAACACATCAGCCTGCTCCTGGCTGCACATGCGCATTGTGTTAATGCTTGTGAGCCTTGGCTCTGAAAGAGATTCAGCAAAATAGCCTAAAGGAGCCTAAAAGAAAATAAGATCAAATAAAATGATAAAATAATAAAATAACAAAACAAACTAAGAACGCGTAAAGCAAGGTAAAATAAAATACGATAAACCAACATAAAATATAATAATAAGAAATAACCCCAAAGAAAATATAATAAAATCAAATACAATAACCTAACATGAAAGAAACGAAACTAAACTAACATAAAGCAACAGAACAAGACAGAAAATAAAATCAAGTCAAATCAAGTAAAACCAAATGAAATCAAATCCTGTTTCTACTTGTATCCTTTTTGATTTGTGTCCTCAAAAGTGTTTCTGGAGCTGTAAACCCCCTGGCATTTCAGGCAAATAGTGGTCTCCTTGTTATTCGCCTCATCGTCAGCGCAGGGAATAGAACACAAGTGAAGAGAAGAGAAGGGTTGAGTTGGAAGGGACCTGCAGGACTCTCTAGCTGAGGTGAAGACGACTAGCAGGAGCAAGGCAAAGGCTGAGAGGGCTGCCGTCACTTTCAGGAAAGGTATTGAGGGTGAAGGCCAAGGGAGGAGAAAAGCTCTGGAGTGCAAGGAAACAGATGGTCAAGAAGAGAAAACGATTTGGGACTTCTTTCCCAGAAGAAGACCTCAGCATAAGCAGGGGAGTAGCAAATGTCCCTTGGTGCATGGGTCCGGAACGGCGAGGCCATCCTGCACGTGCTCTCCGTCTCTGCACAGTTCACGCCGAGGGAACCCAAAGCCTTGCTTTCACCTCTGGCATCCCCACAACCAAATGAATGTAGCTGGGACCAACAGCCTTCACGACGGAGTCTGAATGTCCAGATGTATTTAGCGGGACGCCCAGCAGCTGTGCCCAGGGCATGGCCAGCAAGGGCAGGGACAGCCCCCTGAGCCTCCTGGGCGCAGGGACTGCCTCGGGGCCAGCAGCCCAAAGGCCTTCGTGGGAAGGATGCTGGGCAGAGGGCCGGCGGGCGGGGCTGCGCAGGGGGGGCCCCGTCACCCCCGTGTCACAGTGCCAGCACCCGGCAACGCAGCAGTCACCATGCCCCGGGGCAGCATAAAAGGGAGCACGCTCCCGCGTCGCGCTGCCATAGCTGGCCTGGGGGCAGCCCCAAGACGTGCGAAAGGAAGTCCTTGGGGAAGCGGTGGAATTACTTGGCGAGGGCTGAGGGAGGAAGGCCGGAGGAGGCTCGACGAGGCTGCTGGAGACGAGAAGAACCCCCAAGAGCTGGAGGTTCACGAGGCTGGCTGGCCTTTTCAGCTGGCTAGCAGTGGCAAGAGCAAGGGAATGCCTTCTTGAGGAGCAGTGCAGAGCTCGCCATCCTCATCCCCTGCGGAGCCAGTGGCAGCAGCCGTGAGGAATGGGATGCAGAGATGTTGGCGGGGGTGCCGGTGCTTTGGAGCAGCCACTGGTGCCTTGCCAGGCGCCGGAAGGATCGTTGTCCCCCAGATGGATCAGGCGGGGTGCGTTTTGCCCCTCTGGGAAGGCCCTGAGGTGGCAGCAGGTGGAGGGAGAATCGGGGTTGGGCATCTCCTGGGAGGCGTGAGCAGCCTGCGGGCCGAGGAGGCAGGTCTTGCTCACGTGCTCAGGGAATAGCCCATCGCTGGCGACGCTGGGGTCAGGAAGGAATTTTCCCCCGGGGCAGATTGGCTCTGGTGCCCAGGGGTTTTTTGCCTTCCTCTGCAGCACTGAGCACGGCCCCTTGCCAGGGCTCCTTTGCGCCGTTTTGGCTAGGTGCCTGCTGCTCCTGCTCCACGAAGGTGGCCCTCGTGCCCCGCCGGCGGGGGGAGGACGCTTTCTAGACTCCCAGGGCGCACGCCCAGGGTGGCCCCCGCGGGTTGCTGCTTCTCCTCCGTAGCATTGAGCGCAGCCCCTTGTCAGGGCTCCTCTGGGCCCTTTGGGCTCAGTTCTTGCCCGCTGCTCTTGCACCTGCGAGGCGCCACTCGTGCCCTGGCGCTCCCTGGCTCTTTTGCCCCTTGCAGGTTTGGAGCAGGAGCGAGCTCTGCTCTTCCCTTGGCTGCGTTTCCCGAGGTGTCCTTGCTTGTGCAAAACAGCCTGTGCTTGGAAGGGCTGCAGGCTTGCTGCACCATGCGGAGCTGCCGCTTTTCAGCTCTCCCTGCAGGCGATCCAAGCGCAGGGCAGGCAGGAGAGCGCTTGTCATGCCTCCCTGGCCAAGAAGCACAGCGGAGCAAGTTTGGGAAGGCAAAAGGGCTGCTTGTCATCGACACGTGTCCTACTTGTGAAAATACCCCAGGGCACCACACCCCTCCTCTTCTTCCACTTTTCGGTGTGTGGTCGGTACCCATCCTCCTTCTTCAAGTTCTTCTGCACTGTTGAGAAACGAGGGACTGCTTGGCCTGTATTCCTGCTGCTCCTTTCTGCGGCTTTCCTTTGCCAGACTGCAAGGGATGCTTTGTCAAACTAAACCGAAGAACACATCAGCCTGCTCCTGGCTGCACATGCGCATTGTGTTAATGCTTGTGAGCCTTGGCTCTGAAAGAGATTCAGCAAAATAGCCTAAAGGAGCCTAAAAGAAAATAAGATCAAATAAAATGATAAAATAATAAAATAACAAAACAAACTAAGAACGCGTAAAGCAAGGTAAAATAAAATACGATAAACCAACATAAAATATAATAATAAGAAATAACCCCAAAGAAAATATAATAAAATCAAATACAATAACCTAACATGAAAGAAACGAAACTAAACTAACATAAAGCAACAGAACAAGACAGAAAATAAAATCAAGTAAAATCAAGTAAAACCAAATGAAATCAAATCCTGTTTCTACTTGTATCCTTTTTGATTTGTGTCCTCAAAAGTGTTTCTGGAGCTGTAAACCCCCTGGCATTTCAGGCAAATAGTGGTCTCCTTGTTATTCGCCTCATCGTCAGCGCAGGGAATAGAACACAAGTGAAGAGAAGAGAAGGGTTGAGTTGGAAGGGACCTGCAGGACTCTCTAGCTGAGGTGAAGACGACTTAGCAGGAGCAAGGCAAAGGCTGAGAGGGCTGCCGTCACTTTCAGGAAAGGTATTGAGGGTGAAGGCCAAGGGAGGAGAAAAGCTCTGGAGTGCAAGGAAACAGATGGTCAAGAAGAGAAAACGATTTGGGACTTCTTTCCCAGAAGAAGACCTCAGCATAAGCAGGGGAGTAGCAAATGTCCCTTGGTGCATGGGTCAGGAACGGCGAGGCCATCCTGCACGTGCTCTCCGTCTCTGCACAGTTCACGCCGAGGGAACCCAAAGCCTTGCTTTCACCTCTGGCATCCCCACAACCAAATGAATGTAGCTGGGACCAACAGCCTTCACGACGGAGTCTGAATGTCCAGATGTATTTAGCGGGACGCCCAGCAGCTGTGCCCAGGGCATGGCCAGCAAGGGCAGGGACAGCCCCCTGAGCCTCCTGGGCGCAGGGACTGCCTCGGGGCCAGCAGCCCAAAGGCCTTCGTGGGAAGGATGCTGGGCAGAGGGACGGCGGGCGGGGCTGCGCAGGGGGGGCCCCGTCACCCCCGTGTCACAGTGCCAGCACCCGGCAACGCAGCAGTCACCATGCCCCGGGGCAGCATAAAAGGGAGCACGCTCCCGCGTCGCGCTGCCATAGCTGGCCTGGGGGCAGCCCCAAGACGTGCGAAAGGAAGTCCTTGGGGAAGCGGTGGAATTACTTGGCGAGGGCTGAGGGAGGAAGGCCGGAGGAGGCTCGACGAGGCTGCTGGAGACGAGAAGAACCCCCAAGAGCTGGAGGTTCACGAGGCTGGCTGGCCTTTTCAGCTGGCTAGCAGTGGCAAGAGCAAGGGAATGCCTTCTTGAGGAGCAGTGCAGAGCTCGCCATCCTCATCCCCTGCGGAGCCAGTGGCAGCAGCCGTGAGGAATGGGATGCAGAGATGTTGGCGGGGGTGCCGGTGCTTTGGAGCAGCCACTGGTGCCTTGCCAGGCGCCGTAAGGATCGTTGTCCCCCAGATGGATCAGGCGGGGTGCGTTTTGCCCCTCTGGGAAGGCCCTGAGGTGGCAGCAGGTGGAGGGAGAATCGGGGTTGGGCATCTCCTGGGAGGCGTGAGCAGCCTGCGGGCCGAGGAGGCAGGTCTTGCTCACGTGCTCAGGGAATAGCCCATCGCTGGCGACGCTGGGGTCAGGAAGGAATTTTCCCCCGGGGCAGATTGGCTCTGGTGCCCAGGGGTTTTTTGCCTTCCTCTGCAGCACTGAGCACGGCCCCTTGCCAGGGCTCCTTTGGGCCGTTTTGGCTAGGTGCCTGCTGCTCCTGCTCCACGAAGGTGGCCCTCGTGCCCCGCCGGCGGGGGGAGGACGCTTTCTAGACTCCCAGGGCGCACGCCCAGGGTGGCCCCCGCGGGTTGCTGCTTCTCCTCCGTAGCATTGAGCGCAGCCCCTTGTCAGGGCTCCTCTGGGCCCTTTGGGCTCAGTTCTTGCCCGCTGCTCTTGCACCTGCGAGGCGCCACTCGTGCCCTGGCGCTCCCTGGCTCTTTTGCCCCTTGCAGGTTTGGAGCAGGAGCGAGCTCTGCTCTTCCCTTGGCTGCGTTTCCCGAGGTGTCCTTGTTTGTGCAAAACAGCCTGTGCTTGGAAGGGCTGCAGGCTTGCTGCACCATGCGGAGCTGCCGCTTTTCAGCTCTCCCTGCAGGCGATCCAAGCGCAGGGCAGGCAGGAGAGCGCTTGTCATGCCTCCCTGGCCAAGAAGCACAGCGGAGCAAGTTTGGGAAGGCAAAAGGGCTGCTTGTCATCGACACGTGTCCTACTTGTGAAAATACCCCAGGGCACCACACCCCTCCTCTTCTTCCACTTTTCGGTGTGTGGTCGGTACCCATCCTCCTTCTTCAAGTTCTTCTGCACTGTTGAGAAACGAGGGACTGCTTGGCCTGTATTCCTGCTGCTCCTTTCTGCGGCTTTCCTTTGCCAGTCTGCAAGGGATGCTTTGTCAAACTAAACCGAAGAACACATCAGCCTGCTCCTGGCTGCACATGCGCATTGTGTTAATGCTTGTGAGCCTTGGCTCTGAAAGAGATTCAGCAAAATAGCCTAAAGGAGCCTAAAAGAAAATAAGATCAAATAAAATGATAAAATAATAAAATAACAAAACAAACTAAGAACGCGTAAAGCAAGGTAAAATAAAATACGATAAACCAACATAAAATATAATAATAAGAAATAACCCCAAAGAAAATATAATAAAATCAAATACAATAACCTAACATGAAAGAAACGAAACTAAACTAACATAAAGCAACAGAACAAGACAGAAAATAAAATCAAGTAAAATCAAGTAAAACCAAATGAAATCAAATCCTGTTTCTACTTGTATCCTTTTTGATTTGTGTCCTCAAAAGTGTTTCTGGAGCTGTAAACCCCCTGGCATTTCAGGCAAATAGTGGTCTCCTTGTTATTCGCCTTATCGTCAGCGCAGGGAATAGAACACAAGTGAAGAGAAGAGAAGGGTTGAGTTGGAAGGGACCTGCAGGACTCTCTAGCTGAGGTGAAGACGACTTAGCAGGAGCAAGGCAAAGGCTGAGAGGGCTGCCGTCACTTTCAGGAAAGGTATTGAGGGTGAAGGCCAAGGGAGGAGAAAAGCTCTGGAGTGCAAGGAAACAGATGGTCAAGAAGAGAAAACGATTTGGGACTTCTTTCCCAGAAGAAGACCTCAGCATAAGCAGGGGAGTAGCAAATGTCCCTTGGTGCATGGGTCCGGAACGGCGAGGCCATCCTGCACGTGCTCTCCGTCTCTGCACAGTTCACGCCGAGGGAACCCAAAGCCTTGCTTTCACCTCTGGCATCCCCACAACCAAATGAATGTAACTGGGACCAACAGCCTTCACGACGGAGTCTGAATGTCCAGATGTATTTAGCGGGACGCCCAGCAGCTGTGCCCAGGGCATGGCCAGCAAGGGCAGGGACAGCCCCCTGAGCCTCCTGGGCGCAGGGACTGCCTCGGGGCCAGCAGCCCAAAGGCCTTCGTGGGAAGGATGCTGGGCAGAGGGACGGCGGGCGGGGCTGCGCAGGGGGGGCCCCGTCACCCCCGTGTCACAGTGCCAGCACCCGGCAACGCAGCAGTCACCATGCCCCGGGGCAGCATAAAAGGGAGCACGCTCCCGCGTCGCGCTGCCATAGCTGGCCTGGGGGCAGCCCCAAGACGTGCGAAAGGAAGTCCTTGGGGAAGCGGTGGAATTACTTGGCGAGGGCTGAGGGAGGAAGGCCGGAGGAGGCTCGACGAGGCTGCTGGAGACGAGAAGAACCCCCAAGAGCTGGAGGTTCACGAGGCTGGCTGGCCTTTTCAGCTGGCTAGCAGTGGCAAGAGCAAGGGAATGCCTTCTTGAGGAGCAGTGCAGAGCTCGCCATCCTCATCCCCTGCGGAGCCAGTGGCAGCAGCCGTGAGGAATGGGATGCAGAGATGTTGGCGGGGGTGCCGGTGCTTTGGAGCAGCCACTGGTGCCTTGCCAGGCGCCGGAAGGATCGTTGTCCCCCAGATGGATCAGGCGGGGTGCGTTTTGCCCCTCTGGGAAGGCCCTGAGGTGGCAGCAGGTGGAGGGAGAATCGGGGTTGGGCATCTCCTGGGAGGCGTGAGCAGCCTGCGGGCCGAGGAGGCAGGTCTTGCTCACGTGCTCAGGGAATAGCCCATCGCTGGCGACGCTGGGGTCAGGAAGGAATTTTCCCCCGGGGCAGATTGGCTCTGGTGCCCAGGGGTTTTTTGCCTTCCTCTGCAGCACTGAGCACGGCCCCTTGCCAGGGCTCCTTTGCGCCGTTTTGGCTAGGTGCCTGCTGCTCCTGCTCCACGAAGGTGGCCCTCGTGCCCCGCCGGCGGGGGGAGGACGCTTTCTAGACTCCCAGGGCGCACGCCCAGGGTGGCCCCCGCGGGTTGCTGCTTCTCCTCCGTAGCATTGAGCGCAGCCCCTTGTCAGGGCTCCTCTGGGCCCTTTGGGCTCAGTTCTTGCCCGCTGCTCTTGCACCTGCGAGGCGCCACTCGTGCCCTGGCGCTCCCTGGCTCTTTTGCCCCTTGCAGGTTTGGAGCAGGAGCGAGCTCTGCTCTTCCCTTGGCTGCGTTTCCCGAGGTGTCCTTGCTTGTGCAAAACAGCCTGTGCTTGGAAGGGCTGCAGGCTTGCTGCACCATGCGGAGCTGCCGCTTTTCAGCTCTCCCTGCAGGCGATCCAAGCGCAGGGCAGGCAGGAGAGCGCTTGTCATGCCTCCCTGGCCAAGAAGCACAGCGGAGCAAGTTTGGGAAGGCAAAAGGGCTGCTTGTCATCGACACGTGTCCTACTTGTGAAAATACCCCAGGGCACCACACCCCTCCTCTTCTTCCACTTTTCGGTGTGTGGTCGGTACCCATCCTCCTTCTTCAAGTTCTTCTGCACTGTTGAGAAACGAGGGACTGCTTGGCCTGTATTCCTGCTGCTCCTTTCTGCGGCTTTCCTTTGCCAGACTGCAAGGGATGCTTTGTCAAACTAAACCGAAGAACACATCAGCCTGCTCCTGGCTGCACATGCGCATTGTGTTAATGCTTGTGAGCCTTGGCTCTGAAAGAGATTCAGCAAAATAGCCTAAAGGAGCCTAAAAGAAAATAAGATCAAATAAAATGATAAAATAATAAAATAACAAAACAAACTAAGAACGCGTAAAGCAAGGTAAAATAAAATACGATAAACCAACATAAAATATAATAATAAGAAATAACCCCAAAGAAAATATAATAAAATCAAATACAATAACCTAACATGAAAGAAACGAAACTAAACTAACATAAAGCAACAGAACAAGACAGAAAATAAAATCAAGTAAAATCAAGTAAAACCAAATGAAATCAAATCCTGTTTCTACTTGTATCCTTTTTGATTTGTGTCCTCAAAAGTGTTTCTGGAGCTGTAAACCCCCCGGCATTTCAGGCAAATAGTGGTCTCCTTGTTATTCGCCTCATCGTCAGCGCAGGGAATAGAACACAAGTGAAGAGAAGAGAAGGGTTGAGTTGGAAGGGACCTGCAGGACTCTCTAGCTGAGGTGAAGACGACTTAGCAGGAGCAAGGCAAAGGCTGAGAGGGCTGCCGTCACTTTCAGGAAAGGTATTGAGGGTGAAGGCCAAGGGAGGAGAAAAGCTCTGGAGTGCAAGGAAACAGATGGTCAAGAAGAGAAAACGATTTGGGACTTCTTTCCCAGAAGAAGACCTCAGCATAAGCAGGGGAGTAGCAAATGTCCCTTGGTGCATGGGTCAGGAACGGCGAGGCCATCCTGCACGTGCTCTCCGTCTCTGCACAGTTCACGCCGAGGGAACCCAAAGCCTTGCTTTCACCTCTGGCATCCCCACAACCAAATGAATGTAGCTGGGACCAACAGCCTTCACGACGGAGTCTGAATGTCCAGATGTATTTAGCGGGACGCCCAGCAGCTGTGCCCAGGGCATGGCCAGCAAGGGCAGGGACAGCCCCCTGAGCCTCCTGGGCGCAGGGACTGCCTCGGGGCCAGCAGCCCAAAGGCCTTCGTGGGAAGGATGCTGGGCAGAGGGCCGGCGGGCGGGGCTGCGCAGGGGGGGCCCCGTCACCCCCGTGTCACAGTGCCAGCACCCGGCAACGCAGCAGTCACCATGCCCCGGGGCAGCATAAAAGGGAGCACGCTCCCGCGTCGCGCTGCCATAGCTGGCCTGGGGGCAGCCCCAGGATGTGCGAGAGGAAGTCCTTGGGGAAGCGGTGGAATGACTTGGCGAGGGCTGAGGGAGGAAGGCCGGAGGAGGCTCGACGAGGCTGCTGGAGACGAGAAGAACCCCCAAGAGCTGGAGGTTCGCGAGGCTGGCTGGCCTTTTCAGCTAGCTAGCAGTGGCAAGAGCAAGGGAATGCCTTCTTGAGGAGCAGTGCAGAGCTCGCCATCCTCATCCCCTGCGGAGCCAGGGCCAGCAGCCGTGAGGAATGGGATGCAGAGATGTTGGCGGGGGTGCCGGTGCTTTGGAGCAGCCGCTGGTGCCTTGCCAGGCGCCGTAAGGATCGTTGTCCCCCAGATGGATCAGGCGGGGTGCGTTTTGCCCCTCTGGGAAGGCCCTGAGGTGGCAGCAGGTGGAGGGAGAATCGGGGTTGGGCATCTCCTGGGAGGCGTGAGCAGCCTGCGGGCCGAGGAGGCAGGTCTTGCTCACGTGCTCAGGGAATAGCCCATCGCTGGCGACGCTGGGGTCAGGAAGGAATTTTCCCCCGGGGCAGATTGGCTCTGGTGCCCAGGGGTTTTTTGCCTTCCTCTGCAGCACTGAGCACGGCCCCTTGCCAGGGCTCCTTTGGGCCGTTTTGGCTAGGTGCCTGCTGCTCCTGCTCCACGAAGGTGGCCCTCGTGCCCCGCGTGCAGGGGGAGGACGCTTTCTAGACTCCCAGGGCGCACGCCTAGGGTGGCCCCCGCGGGTTGCTGCTTCTCCTCCGTAGCATTGAGCGCAGCCCCTTGTCAGGGCTCCTCTGGGCCCTTTGGGCTCAGTTCTTGCCCGCTGCTCTTGCACCTGCGAGGCGCCACTCGTGCCCTGGCGCTCCCTGGCTCTTTTGCCCCTTGCAGGTTTGGAGCAGGAGCGAGCTCTGCTCTTCCCTTGGCTCCGTTTCCCGAGGTGTCCTTGTTTGTGCAAAACAGCCTGTGCTTGGAAGGGCTGCAGGCTTGCTGCACCATCCGGAGCTGCCGCTTTTCAGCTCTCCCTGCAGGCGATCCAAGCGCAGGGCAGGCAGGAGAGCGCTTGTCATGCCTCCCTGGCCAAGAAGCACAGCGGAGCAAGTTTGGGAAGGCAAAAGGGCTGCTTGTCATCGACACGTGTCCTACTTGTGAAAATACCCCAGGGCACCACACCCCTCCTCTTCTTCCACTTTTCGGTGTGTGGTCGGTACCCATCCTCCTTCTTCAAGTTCTTCTGCACTGTTGAGAAACGAGGGACTGCTTGGCCTGTATTCCTGCTGCTCCTTTCTGCGGCTTTCCTTTGCCAGACTGCAAGGGATGCTTTGTCAAACTAAACCGAAGAACACATCAGCCTGCTCCTGGCTGCACATGCGCATTGTGTTAATGCTTGTGAGCCTTGGCTCTGAAAGAGATTCAGCAAAATAGCCTAAAGGAGCCTAAAAGAAAATAAGATCAAATAAAATGATAAAATAATAAAATAACAAAACAAACTAAGAACGCGTAAAGCAAGGTAAAATAAAATACGATAAACCAACATAAAATATAATAATAAGAAATAACCCCAAAGAAAATATAATAAAATCAAATACAATAACCTAACATGAAAGAAACGAAACTAAACTAACATAAAGCAACAGAACAAGACAGAAAATAAAATCAAGTAAAATCAAGTAAAACCAAATGAAATCAAATCCTGTTTCTACTTGTATCCTTTTTGATTTGTGTCCTCAAAAGTGTTTCTGGAGCTGTAAACCCCCTGGCATTTCAGGCAAATAGTGGTCTCCTTGTTATTCGCCTCATCGTCAGCGCAGGGAATAGAACACAAGTGAAGAGAAGAGAAGGGTTGAGTTGGAAGGGACCTGCAGGACTCTCTAGGTGAGGTGAAGACGACTAGCAGGAGCAAGGCAAAGGCTGAGAGGGCTGCCGTCACTTTCAGGAAAGGTATTGAGGGTGAAGGCCAAGGGAGGAGAAAAGCTCTGGAGTGCAAGGAAACAGATGGTCAAGAAGAGAAAACGATTTGGGACTTCTTTCCCAGAAGAAGACCTCAGCATAAGCAGGGGAGTAGCAAATGTCCCTTGGTGCATGGGTCAGGAACGGCGAGGCCATCCTGCACGTGCTCTCCGTCTCTGCACAGTTCACGCCGAGGGAACCCAAAGCCTTGCTTTCACCTCTGGCATCCCCACAACCAAATGAATGTAGCTGGGACCAACAGCCTTCACGACGGAGTCTGAATGTCCAGATGTATTTAGCGGGACGCCCAGCAGCTGTGCCCAGGGCATGGCCAGCAAGGGCAGGGACAGCCCCCTGAGCCTCCTGGGCGCAGGGACTGCCTCGGGGCCAGCAGCCCAAAGGCCTTCGTGGGAAGGATGCTGGGCAGAGGGACGGCGGGCGGGGCTGCGCAGGGGGGGCCCCGTCACCCCCGTGTCACAGTGCCAGCACCCGGCAACGCAGCAGTCACCATGCCCCGGGGCAGCATAAAAGGGAGCACGCTCCCGCGTCGCGCTGCCATAGCTGGCCTGGGGGCAGCCCCAGGATGTGCGAGAGGAAGTCCTTGGGGAAGCGGTGGAATGACTTGGCGAGGGCTGAGGGAGGAAGGCCGGAGGAGGCTCGACGAGGCTGCTGGAGACGAGAAGAACCCCCAACAGCTGGAGGTTCGCGAGGCTGGCTGGCCTTTTCAGCCGGCTAGCAGTGGCAAGAGCAAGGGAATGCCTTCTTGAGGAGCAGTGCAGAGCTCGCCATCCTCATCCCCTGCGGAGCCAGGGCCAGCAGCCGTGAGGAATGGGATGCAGAGATGTTGGCGGGGGTGCCGGTGCTTTGGAGCAGCCACTGGTGCCTTGCCAGGCGCCGTAAGGATCGTTGTCCCCCAGATGGATCAGGCGGGGTGCGTTTTGCCCCTCTGGGAAGGCCCTGAGGTGGCAGCAGGTGGAGGGAGAATCGGGGTTGGGCATCTCCTGGGAGGCGTGAGCAGCCTGCGGGCCGAGGAGGCAGGTCTTGCTCACGTGCTCAGGGAATAGCCCATCGCTGGCGACGCTGGGGTCAGGAAGGAATTTTCCCCCGGGGCAGATTGGCTCTGGTGCCCAGGGGTTTTTTGCCTTCCTCTGCAGCACTGAGCACGGCCCCTTGCCAGGGCTCCTTTGGGCCGTTTTGGCTAGGTGCCTGCTGCTCCTGCTCCACGAAGGTGGCCCTCGTGCCCCGCGTGCAGGGGGAGGACGCTTTCTAGACTCCCAGGGCGCACGCCTAGGGTGGCCCCCGCGGGTTGCTGCTTCTCCTCCGTAGCATTGAGCGCAGCCCCTTGTCAGGGCTCCTCTGGGCCCTTTGGGCTCAGTTCTTGCCCGCTGCTCTTGCACCTGCGAGGCGCCACTCGTGCCCTGGCGCTCCCTGGCTCTTTTGCCCCTTGCAGGTTTGGAGCAGGAGCGAGCTCTGCTCTTCCCTTGGCTCCGTTTCCCGAGGTGTCCTTGTTTGTGCAAAACAGCCTGTGCTTGGAAGGGCTGCAGGCTTGCTGCACCATCCGGAGCTGCCGCTTTTCAGCTCTCCCTGCACGCGATCCAAGCGCAGGGCAGGCAGGAGAGCGCTTGTCATGCCTCCCTGGCCAAGAAGCACAGCGGAGCAAGTTTGGGAAGGCAAAAGGGCTGCTTGTCATCGACACGTGTCCTACTTGTGAAAATACCCCAGGGCACCACACCCCTCCTCTTCTTCCACTTTTCGGTGTGTGGTCGGTACCCATCCTCCTTCTTCAAGTTCTTCTGCACTGTTGAGAAACGAGGGACTGCTTGGCCTGTATTCCTGCTGCTCCTTTCTGCGGCTTTCCTTTGCCAGACTGCAAGGGATGCTTTGTCAAACTAAACCGAAGAACACATCAGCCTGCTCCTGGCTGCACATGCGCATTGTGTTAATGCTTGTGAGCCTTGGCTCTGAAAGAGATTCAGCAAAATAGCCTAAAGGAGCCTAAAAGAAAATAAGATCAAATAAAATGATAAAATAATAAAATAACAAAACAAACTAAGAACGCGTAAAGCAAGGTAAAATAAAATACGATAAACCAACATAAAATATAATAATAAGAAATAACCCCAAAGAAAATATAATAAAATCAAATACAATAACCTAACATGAAAGAAACGAAACTAAACTAACATAAAGCAACAGAACAAGACAGAAAATAAAATCAAGTCAAATCAAGTAAAACCAAATGAAATCAAATCCTGTTTCTACTTGTATCCTTTTTGATTTGTGTCCTCAAAAGTGTTTCTGGAGCTGTAAACCCCCTGGCATTTCAGGCAAATAGTGGTCTCCTTGTTATTCGCCTCATCGTCAGCGCAGGGAATAGAACACAAGTGAAGAGAAGAGAAGGGTTGAGTTGGAAGGGACCTGCAGGACTCTCTAGGTGAGGTGAAGACGACTAGCAGGAGCAAGGCAAAGGCTGAGAGGGCTGCCGTCACTTTCAGGAAAGGTATTGAGGGTGAAGGCCAAGGGAGGAGAAAAGCTCTGGAGTGCAAGGAAACAGATGGTCAAGAAGAGAAAACGATTTGGGACTTCTTTCCCAGAAGAAGACCTCAGCATAAGCAGGGGAGTAGCAAATGTCCCTTGGTGCATGGGTCAGGAACGGCGAGGCCATCCTGCACGTGCTCTCCGTCTCTGCACAGTTCACGCCGAGGGAACCCAAAGCCTTGCTTTCACCTCTGGCATCCCCACAACCAAATGAATGTAGCTGGGACCAACAGCCTTCACGACGGAGTCTGAATGTCCAGATGTATTTAGCGGGACGCCCAGCAGCTGTGCCCAGGGCATGGCCAGCAAGGGCAGGGACAGCCCCCTGAGCCTCCTGGGCGCAGGGACTGCCTCGGGGCCAGCAGCCCAAAGGCCTTCGTGGGAAGGATGCTGGGCAGAGGGCCGGCGGGCGGGGCTGCGCAGGGGGGGCCCCGTCACCCCCGTGTCACAGTGCCAGCACCCGGCAACGCAGCAGTCACCATGCCCCGGGGCAGCATAAAAGGGAGCACGCTCCCGCGTCGCGCTGCCATAGCTGGCCTGGGGGCAGCCCCAGGATGTGCGAGAGGAAGCCCTTGGGGAAGCGGTGGAATGACTTGGCGAGGGCTGAGGGAGGAAGGCCGGAGGAGGCTCGACGAGGCTGCTGGAGACGAGAAGAACCCCCAACAGCTGGAGGTTCGCGAGGCTGGCTGGCCTTTTCAGCCGGCTAGCAGTGGCAAGAGCAAGGGAATGCCTTCTTGAGGAGCAGTGCAGAGCTCGCCATCCTCATCCCCTGCGGAGCCAGGGCCAGCAGCCGTGAGGAATGGGATGCAGAGATGTTGGCGGGGGTGCCGGTGCTTTGGAGCAGCCACTGGTGCCTTGCCAGGCGCCGTAAGGATCGTTGTCCCCCAGATGGATCAGGCGGGGTGCGTTTTGCCCCTCTGGGAAGGCCCTGAGGTGGCAGCAGGTGGAGGGAGAATCGGGGTTGGGCATCTCCTGGGAGGCGTGAGCAGCCTGCGGGCCGAGGAGGCAGGTCTTGCTCACGTGCTCAGGGAATAGCCCATCGCTGGCGACGCTGGGGTCAGGAAGGAATTTTCCCCCGGGGCAGATTGGCTCTGGTGCCCAGGGGTTTTTTGCCTTCCTCTGCAGCACTGAGCACGGCCCCTTGCCAGGGCTCCTTTGCGCCGTTTTGGCTAGGTGCCTGCTGCTCCTGCTCCACGAAGGTGGCCCTCGTGCCCCGCGTGCAGGGGGAGGACGCTTTCTAGACTCCCAGGGCGCACGCCTAGGGTGGCCCCCGCGGGTTGCTGCTTCTCCTCCGTAGCATTGAGCGCAGCCCCTTGTCAGGGCTCCTCTGGGCCCTTTGGGCTCAGTTCTTGCCCGCTGCTCTTGCACCTGCGAGGCGCCACTCGTGCCCTGGCGCTCCCTGGCTCTTTTGCCCCTTGCAGGTTTGGAGCAGGAGCGAGCTCTGCTCTTCCCTTGGCTGCGTTTCCCGAGGTGTCCTTGCTTGTGCAAAACAGCCTGTGCTTGGAAGGGCTGCAGGCTTGCTGCACCATCCGGAGCTGCCGCTTTTCAGCTCTCCCTGCACGCGATCCAAGCGCAGGGCAGGCAGGAGAGCGCTTGTCATGCCTCCCTGGCCAAGAAGCACAGCGGAGCAAGTTTGGGAAGGCAAAAGGGCTGCTTGTCATCGACACGTGTCCTACTTGTGAAAATACCCCAGGGCACCACACCCCTCCTCTTCTTCCACTTTTCGGTGTGTGGTCGGTACCCATCCTCCTTCTTCAAGTTCTTCTGCACTGTTGAGAAACGAGGGACTGCTTGGCCTGTATTCCTGCTGCTCCTTTCTGCGGCTTTCCTTTGCCAGACTGCAAGGGATGCTTTGTCAAACTAAACCGAAGAACACATCAGCCTGCTCCTGGCTGCACATGCGCATTGTGTTAATGCTTGTGAGCCTTGGCTCTGAAAGAGATTCAGCAAAATAGCCTAAAGGAGCCTAAAAGAAAATAAGATCAAATAAAATGATAAAATAATAAAATAACAAAACAAACTAAGAACGCGTAAAGCAAGGTAAAATAAAATACGATAAACCAACATAAAATATAATAATAAGAAATAACCCCAAAGAAAATATAATAAAATCAAATACAATAACCTAACATGAAAGAAACGAAACTAAACTAACATAAAGCAACAGAACAAGACAGAAAATAAAATCAAGTAAAATCAAGTAAAAAAATGAAATCAAATCCTGTTTCTACTTGTATCCTTTTTGATTTGTGTCCTCGAAAGTGTTTCTGGAGCTGTAAACCCCCCGGCATTTCAGGCAAATAGTGGTCTCCTTGTTATTCGCCTCATCGTCAGCGCAGGGAATAGAACACAAATGAAGAGAAGAGAAGGGTTGAGTTGGAAGGGACCTGCAGGACTCTCTAGCTGAGATGAAGACGACTTAGCAGGAGCAAGGCAAAGGCTGAGAGGGCTGCCGTCACTTTCAGGAAAGGTATTGAGGGTGAAGGCCAAGGGAGGAGAAAAGCTCTGGAGTGCAAGGAAACAGATGGTCAAGAAGAGAAAACGATTTGGGACTTCTTTCCCAGAAGAAGACCTCACCATAAGCAGGGGAGTAGCAAATGTCCCTTGGTGCATGGGTCAGGAACGGCGAGGCCATCCTGCACGTGCTCTCCGTCTCTGCACAGTTCACGCCGAGGGAACCCAAAGCCTTGCTTTCACCTCTGGCATCCCCACAACCAAATGAATGTAGCTGGGACCAACAGCCTTCACGACGGAGTCTGAATGTCCAGATGTATTTAGCGGGACGCCCAGCAGCTGTGCCCAGGGCATGGCCAGCAAGGGCAGGGACAGCCCCCTGAGCCTCCTGGGCGCAGGGAGTGCCTCGGGGCCAGCAGCCCAAAGGCCTTCGTGGGAAGGATGCTGAGCGGAGGGCCGGCGGGCGGGGCCGCGCAGGGGGGGCCCCGTCACCCCCGTGTCACAGTGCCAGCACCCGGCAACGCAGCAGTCACCATGCCCCGGGGCAGCATAAAAGGGAGCACGCTCCCGCGTCGCGCTGCCATAGCTGGCCTGGGGGCAGCCCCAGGATGTGCGAGAGGAAGTCCTTGGGGAAGCGGTGGAATGACTTGGCGAGGGCTGAGGGAGGAAGGCCGGAGGAGGCTCGACGAGGCTGCTGGAGACGAGAAGAACCCCCAACAGCTGGAGGTTGGTGAGGCTGGCTGGCCTTTTCAGCCGGCTAGCAGTGGCAAGAGCAAGGGAATGCCTTCTTGAGGAGCAGTGCAGAGCTCGCCATCCTCATCCCCTGCGGAGCCAGGGTCAGCAGCCGTGAGGAATGGGATGCAGAGATGTTGGCGGGGGTGCCGGTGCTTTGGAGCAGCCACTGGTGCCTTGCCAGGCGCCGGAAGGATCGTTGTCCCCCAGATGGATCAGGCGGGGTGCGTTTTGCCCCTCTGGGAAGGCCCTGAGGTGGCAGCAGGTGGAGGGAGAATCGGGGTTGGGCATCTCCTGGGAGGCGTGAGCAGCCTGCGGGCCGAGGAGGCAGGTCTTGCTCACGTGCTCAGGGAATAGCCCATCGCCGGCGACGCTGGGGTCAGGAAGGAATTTTCCCCCGGGGCAGATTGGCTCTGGTGCCCAGGGGTTTTTTGCCTTCCTCTGCAGCACTGAGCACGGCCCCTTGCCAGGGCTCCTTTGGGCCGTTTTGGCTAGGTGCCTGCTGCTCCTGCTCCACGAAGGTGGCCCTCGTGCCCCGCCGGCGGGGGGAGGACGCTTTCTAGACTCCCAGGGCGCACGCCCAGGGTGGCCCCCGCGGGTTGCTGCTTCTCCTCCGTAGCATTGAGCGCAGCCCCTTGTCAGGGCTCCTCTGGGCCCTTTGGGCTCAGTTCTTGCCCGCTGCTCTTGCACCTGCGAGGCGCCACTCGTGCCCTGGCGCTCCCTGGCTCTTTTGCCCCTTGCAGGTTTGGAGCAGGAGCGAGCTCTGCTCTTCCCTTGGCTGCGTTTCCCGAGGTGTCCTTGCTTGTGCAAAACAGCCTGTGCTTGGAAGGGCTGCAGGCTTGCTGCACCATGCGGAGCTGCCGCTTTTCAGCTCTCCCTGCACGCGATCCAAGCGCAGGGCAGGCAGGAGAGCGCTTGTCATGCCTCCCTGGCCAAGAAGCACAGCGGAGCAAGTTTGGGAAGGCAAAAGGGCTGCTTGTCATCGACACGTGTCCTACTTGTGAAAATACCCCAGGGCACCACACCCCTCCTCTTCTTCCACTTTTCGGTGTGTGGTCGGTACCCATCCTCCTTCTTCAAGTTCTTCTGCACTGTTGAGAAACGAGGGACTGCTTGGCCTGTATTCCTGCTGCTCCTTTCTGCGGCTTTCCTTTGCCAGTCTGCAAGGGATGCTTTGTCAAACTAAACCGAAGAACACATCAGCCTGCTCCTGGCTGCACATGCGCATTGTGTTAATGCTTGTGAGCCTTGGCTCTGAAAGAGATTCAGCAAAATAGCCTAAAGGAGCCTAAAAGAAAATAAGATCAAATAAAATGATAAAATAATAAAATAACAAAACAAACTAAGAACGCGTAAAGCAAGGTAAAATAAAATAAGATAAACCAACATAAAATATAATAATAAGAAATAACCCCAAAGAAAATATAATAAAATCAAATACAATAACCTAACATGAAAGAAACGAAACTAAACTAACATAAAGCAACAGAACAAGACAGAAAATAAAATCAAGTAAAATCAAGTAAAACCAAATGAAATCAAATCCTGTTTCTACTTGTATCCTTTTTGATTTGTGTCCTCAAAAGTGTTTCTGGAGCTGTAAACCCCCTGGCATTTCAGGCAAATAGTGGTCTCCTTGTTATTCGCCTCATCGTCAGCGCAGGGAATAGAACACAAGTGAAGAGAAGAGAAGGGTTGAGTTGGAAGGGACCTGCAGGACTCTCTAGGTGAGGTGAAGACGACTTAGCAGGAGCAAGGCAAAGGCTGAGAGGGCTGCCGTCACTTTCAGGAAAGGTATTGAGGGTGAAGGCCAAGGGAGGAGAAAAGCTCTGGAGTGCAAGGAAACAGATGGTCAAGAAGAGAAAACGATTTGGGACTTCTTTCCCAGAAGAAGACCTCAGCATAAGCAGGGGAGTAGCAAATGTCCCTTGGTGCATGGGTCAGGAACGGCGAGGCCATCCTGCACGTGCTCTCCGTCTCTGCACAGTTCACGCCGAGGGAACCCAAAGCCTTGCTTTCACCTCTGGCATCCCCACAACCAAATGAATGTAGCTGGGACCAACAGCCTTCACGACGGAGTCTGAATGTCCAGATGTATTTAGCGGGACGCCCAGCAGCTGTGCCCAGGGCATGGCCAGCAAGGGCAGGGACAGCCCCCTGAGCCTCCTGGGCGCAGGGACTGCCTCGGGGCCAGCAGCCCAAAGGCCTTCGTGGGAAGGATGCTGGGCAGAGGGACGGCGGGCGGGGCTGCGCAGGGGGGGCCTCGTCACCCCCGTGTCACAGTGCCAGCACCCGGCAACGCAGCAGTCACCATGCCCCGGGGCAGCATAAAAGGGAGCACGCTCCCGCGTCGCGCTGCCATAGCTGGCCTGGGGGCAGCCCCAAGACATGCGAAAGGAAGTCCTTGGGGAAGCGGTGGAATGACTTGGCGAGGGCTGAGGGAGGAAGGCCGGAGGAGGCTCGACGAGGCTGCTGGAGATGAGAAGAACCCCCAAGAGCTGGAGGTTCGCGAGGCTGGCTGGCCTTTTCAGCTGGCTAGCAGTGGCAAGAGCAAGGGAATGCCTTCTTGAGGAGCAGTGCAGAGCTCGCCATCCTCATCCCCTGCGGAGCCAGGGTCAGCAGCCGTGAGGAATGGGATGCAGAGATGTTGGCGGGGGTGCCGGTGCTTTGGAGCAGCCACTGGTGCCTTGCCAGGCGCCGGAAGGATCGTTGTCCCCCAGATGGATCAGGCGGGGTGCGTTTTGCCCCTCTGGGAAGGCCCTGAGGTGGCAGCAGGTGGGGGGAGAATCGGGGTTGGGCATCTCCTGGGAGGCGTGAGCAGCCTGCGGGCCGAGGAGGCAGGTCTTGCTCACGTGCTCAGGGAATAGCCCATCGCTGGCGACGCTGGGGTCAGGAAGGAATTTTCCCCCGGGGCAGATTGGCTCTGGTGCCCAGGGGTTTTTTGCCTTCCTCTGCAGCACTGAGCACGGCCCCTTGCCAGGGCTCCTTTGGGCCGTTTTGGCTAGGTGCCTGCTGCTCCTGCTCCACAAAGGTGGCCCTCGTGCCCCGCGTGCAGGGGGAGGACGCTTTCTAGACTCCCAGGGCGCACGCCCAGGGTGGCCCCCGCGGGTTGCTGCTTCTCCTCCGTAGCATTGAGCGCAGCCCCTTGTCAGGGCTCCTCTGGGCCCTTTGGGCTCAGTTCTTGCCCGCTGCTCTTGCACCTGCGAGGCACCACTCGTGCCCTGGCGCTCCCTGGCTCTTTTGCCCCTTGCAGGTTTGGAGCAGGAGCGAGCTCTGCTCTTCCCTTGGCTGCGTTTCCCGAGGTGTCCTTGCTTGTGCAAAACAGCCTGTGCTTGGAAGGGCTGCAGGCTTGCTGCACCATGCGGAGCTGCCGCTTTTCAGCTCTCCCTGCATGCGATCCAAGCGCAGGGCAGGCAGGAGAGCGCTTGTCATGCCTCCCTGGCCAAGAAGCACAGCGGAGCAAGTTTGGGAAGGCAAAAGGGCTGCTTGTCATCGACACGTGTCCTACTTGTGAAAATACCCCAGGGCACCACACCCCTCCTCTTCTTCCACTTTTCGGTGTGTGGTCGGTACCCATCCTCCTTCTTCAAGTTCTTCTGCACTGTTGAGAAACGAGGGACTGCTTGGCCTGTATTCCTGCTGCTCCTTTCTGCGGCTTTCCTTTGCCAGACTGCAAGGGATGCGTTGTCAAACTAAACCGAAGAACACATCAGCCTGCTCCTGGCTGCACATGCGCATTGTGTTAATGCTTGTGAGCCTTGGCTCTGAAAGAGATTCAGCAAAATAGCCTAAAGGAGCCTAAAAGAAAATAAGATCAAATAAAATGATAAAATAATAAAATAACAAAACAAACTAAAAATGCGTAAAGCAAGGTAAAATAAAATAAGATAAACCAACATAAAATATAATAATAAGAAATAACCCCAAAGAAAATATAATAAAATCAAATACAATAACCTAACATGAAAGAAACGAAACTAAACTAACATAAAGCAACAGAACAAGACAGAAAATAAAATCAAGTAAAATCAAGTAAAACCAAATGAAATCAAATCCTGTTTCTACTTGTATCCTTTTTGATTTGTGTCCTCAAAAGTGTTTCTGGAGCTGTAAACCCCCCGGCATTTCAGGCAAATAGCGGTCTCCTTGTTATTCGCCTCATCGTCAGCGCAGGGAATAGAACACAAGTGAAGAGAAGAGAAGGGTTGAGTTGGAAGGGACCTGCAGGACTCTCTAGGTGAGGTGAAGACGACTTAGCAGGAGCAAGGCAAAGGCTGAGAGGGCTGCCGTCACTTTCAGGAAAGGTATTGAGGGTGAAGGCCAAGGGAGGAGAAAAGCTCTGGAGTGCAAGGAAACAGATGGTCAAGAAGAGAAAACGATTTGGGACTTCTTTCCCAGAAGAAGACCTCAGCATAAGCAGGGGAGTAGCAAATGTCCCTTGGTGCATGGGTCAGGAACGGCGAGGCCATCCTGCACGTGCTCTCCGTCTCTGCACAGTTCACGCCGAGGGAACCCAAAGCCTTGCTTTCACCTCTGGCATCCCCACAACCAAATGAATGTAGCTGGGACCAACAGCCTTCACGACGGAGTCTGAATGTCCAGATGTATTTAGCGGGACGCCCAGCAGCTGTGCCCAGGGCATGGCCAGCAAGGGCAGGGACAGCCCCCTGAGCCTCCTGGGCGCAGGGAGTGCCTCGGGGCCAGCAGCCCAAAGGCCTTCGTGGGAAGGATGCTGAGCGGAGGGCCGGCGGGCGGGGCCGCGCAGGGGGGGCCCCGTCACCCCCGTGTCACAGTGCCAGCACCCGGCAACGCAGCAGTCACCATGCCCCGGGGCAGCATAAAAGGGAGCACGCTCCCGCGTCGCGCTGCCATAGCTGGCCTGGGGGCAGCCCCAGGATGTGCGAGAGGAAGTCCTTGGGGAAGCGGTGGAATGACTTGGCGAGGGCTGAGGGAGGAAGGCCGGAGGAGGCTCGACGAGGCTGCTGGAGACGAGAAGAACCACCAAGAGCTGGGGGTTCGCGAGGCTGGCTGGCCTTTTCAGCTGGCTAGCAGTGGCAAGAGCAAGGGAATGCCTTCTTGAGGAGCACTGCAGAGCTCGCCATCCTCATCCCCTGCGGAGCCAGGGTCAGCAGCCGTGAGGAATGGGATGCAGAGATGTTGGCAGGGGTGCCGGTGCTTTGGAGCAGCCACTGGTGCCTTGCCAGGCGCAGGAAGGATCGTTGTCCCCCAGATGGATCAGGCGGGGTGCGTTTTGCCCCTCTGGGAAGGCCCTGAGGTGGCAGCGGGTGGAGGGAGAATCGGGGTTGGGCATCTCCTGGGAGGCGTGAGCAGCCTGCGGGCCGAGGAGGCAGGTCTTGCTCACGTGCTCAGGGAATAGCCCATCGCTGGCGACGCTGGGGTCAGGACGGAATTTTCCCCCGGGGCAGATTGGCTCTGGTGCCCAGGGGTTTTTTGCCTTCCTCTGCAGCACTGAGCACGGCCCCTTGCCAGGGCTCCTCTGGGCCATTTTGGCTGGGTTACTGCCTGTTGCTCATGCACCACGAAGGTGGCCTCTCGTGCCCTGCAGCTGCGGGGAGGAAGGCTTTTTTCCCGCCACGGTGGGCTAGCAAGTGTCCCTGGGGTTTTTTTGCCTTCCTCTGCAGCACTGAGCACGGCCCCTTGCCAGGGCTCCTTTGGGCCGTTTTGGCTAGGTGCCTGCTGCTCCTGCTCCACAAAGGTGGCCCTCGTGCCCCGCGTGCAGGGGGAGGACGCTTTCTAGACTCCCAGGGCGCACGCCCAGGGTGGCCCCCGCGGGTTGCTGCTTCTCCTCCGTAGCATTGAGCGCAGCCCCTTGTCAGGGCTCCTCTGGGCCCTTTGGGCTCAGTTCTTGCCCGCTGCTCTTGCACCTGCGAGGCGCCCCTCGTGCCCTGGCGCTCCCTGGCTCTTTTGCCCCTTGCAGGTTTGGAGCAGGAGCGAGCTCTGCTCTTCCCTTGGCTGCGTTTCCCGAGGTGTCCTTGCTTGTGCAAAACAGCCTGTGCTTGGAAGGGCTGCAGGCTTGCTGCACCATGCGGAGCTGCCGCTTTTCAGCTCTCCCTGCATGCGATCCAAGCGCAGGGCAGGCAGGAGAGCGCTTGTCATGCCTCCCTGGCCAAGAAGCACAGCGGAGCAAGTTTGGGAAGGCAAAAGGGCTGCTTGTCATCGACACGTGTCCTACTTGTGAAAATACCCCAGGGCACCACACCCCTCCTCTTCTTCCACTTTTCGGTGTGTGGTCGGTACCCATCCTCCTTCTTCAAGTTCTTCTGCACTGTTGAGAAACGAGGGACTGCTTGGCCTGTATTCCTGCTGCTCCTTTCTGCGGCTTTCCTTTGCCAGACTGCAAGGGATGCGTTGTCAAACTAAACCGAAGAACACATCAGCCTGCTCCTGGCTGCACATGCGCATTGTGTTAATGCTTGTGAGCCTTGGCTCTGAAAGAGATTCAGCAAAATAGCCTAAAGGAGCCTAAAAGAAAATAAGATCAAATAAAATGATAAAATAATAAAATAACAAAACAAACTAAAAATGCGTAAAGCAAGGTAAAATAAAATAAGATAAACCAACATAAAATATAATAATAAGAAATAACCCCAAAGAAAATATAATAAAATCAAATACAATAACCTAACATGAAAGAAACGAAACTAAACTAACATAAAGCAACAGAACAAGACAGAAAATAAAATCAAGTAAAATCAAGTAAAACCAAATGAAATCAAATCCTGTTTCTACTTGTATCCTTTTTGATTTGTGTCCTCAAAAGTGTTTCTGGAGCTGTAAACCCCCCGGCATTTCAGGCAAATAGCGGTCTCCTTGTTATTCGCCTCATCGTCAGCGCAGGGAATAGAACACAAGTGAAGAGAAGAGAAGGGTTGAGTTGGAAGGGACCTGCAGGACTCTCTAGCTGAGGTGAAGACGACTTAGCAGGAGCAAGGCAAAGGCTGAGAGGGCTGCCGTCACTTTCAGGAAAGGTATTGAGGGTGAAGGCCAAGGGAGGAGAAAAGCTCTGGAGTGCAAGGAAACAGATGGTCAAGAAGAGAAAACGATTTGGGACTTCTTTCCCAGAAGAAGACCTCAGCATAAGCAGGGGAGTAGCAAATGTCCCTTGGTGCATGGGTCAGGAACGGCGAGGCCATCCTGCACGTGCTCTCCGTCTCTGCACAGTTCACGCCGAGGGAACCCAAAGCCTTGCTTTCACCTCTGGCATCCCCACAACCAAATGAATGTAGCTGGGACCAACAGCCTTCACGACGGAGTCTGAATGTCCAGATGTATTTAGCGGGACGCCCAGCAGCTGTGCCCAGGGCATGGCCAGCAAGGGCAGGGACAGCCCCCTGAGCCTCCTGGGCGCAGGGAGTGCCTCGGGGCCAGCAGCCCAAAGGCCTTCGTGGGAAGGATGCTGAGCGGAGGGCCGGCGGGCGGGGCCGCGCAGGGGGGGCCCCGTCACCCCCGTGTCACAGTGCCAGCACCCGGCAACGCAGCAGTCACCATGCCCCGGGGCAGCATAAAAGGGAGCACGCTCCCGCGTCGCGCTGCCATAGCTGGCCTGGGGGCAGCCCCAGGATGTGCGAGAGGAAGTCCTTGGGGAAGCGGTGGAATGACTTGGCGAGGGCTGAGGGAGGAAGGCCGGAGGAGGCTCGACGAGGCTGCTGGAGACGAGAAGAACCACCAAGAGCTGGGGGTTCGCGAGGCTGGCTGGCCTTTTCAGCTGGCTAGCAGTGGCAAGAGCAAGGGAATGCCTTCTTGAGGAGCACTGCAGAGCTCGCCATCCTCATCCCCTGCGGAGCCAGGGTCAGCAGCCGTGAGGAATGGGATGCAGAGATGTTGGCAGGGGTGCCGGTGCTTTGGAGCAGCCACTGGTGCCTTGCCAGGCGCAGGAAGGATCGTTGTCCCCCAGATGGATCAGGCGGGGTGCGTTTTGCCCCTCTGGGAAGGCCCTGAGGTGGCAGCGGGTGGAGGGAGAATCGGGGTTGGGCATCTCCTGGGAGGCGTGAGCAGCCTGCGGGCCGAGGAGGCAGGTCTTGCTCACGTGCTCAGGGAATAGCCCATCGCTGGCGACGCTGGGGTCAGGACGGAATTTTCCCCCGGGGCAGATTGGCTCTGGTGCCCAGGGGTTTTTTGCCTTCCTCTGCAGCACTGAGCACGGCCCCTTGCCAGGGCTCCTCTGGGCCATTTTGGCTGGGTTACTGCCTGTTGCTCATGCACCACGAAGGTGGCCTCTCGTGCCCTGCAGCTGCGGGGAGGAAGGCTTTTTTCCCGCCACGGTGGGCTAGCAAGTGTCCCTGGGGTTTTTTTGCCTTCCTCTGCAGCACTGAGCACGGCCCCTTGCCAGGGCTCCTTTGGGCCGTTTTGGCTAGGTGCCTGCTGCTCCTGCTCCACAAAGGTGGCCCTCGTGCCCCGCGTGCAGGGGGAGGACGCTTTCTAGACTCCCAGGGCGCACGCCCAGGGTGGCCCCCGCGGGTTGCTGCTTCTCCTCCGTAGCATTGAGCGCAGCCCCTTGTCAGGGCTCCTCTGGGCCCTTTGGGCTCAGTTCTTGCCCGCTGCTCTTGCACCTGCGAGGCGCCCCTCGTGCCCTGGCGCTCCCTGGCTCTTTTGCCCCTTGCAGGTTTGGAGCAGGAGCGAGCTCTGCTCTTCCCTTGGCTGCGTTTCCCGAGGTGTCCTTGCTTGTGCAAAACAGCCTGTGCTTGGAAGGGCTGCAGGCTTGCTGCACCATCCGGAGCTGCCGCTTTTCAGCTCTCCCTGCACGCGATCCAAGCGCAGGGCAGGCAGGAGAGCGCTTGTCATGCCTCCCTGGCCAAGAAGCACAGCGGAGCAAGTTTGGGAAGGCAAAAGGGCTGCTTGTCATCGACACGTGTCCTACTTGTGAAAATACCCCAGGGCACCACACCCCTCCTCTTCTTCCACTTTTCGGTGTGTGGTCGGTACCCATCCTCCTTCTTCAAGTTCTTCTGCACTGTTGAGAAACGAGGGACTGCTTGGCCTGTATTCCTGCTGCTCCTTTCTGCGGCTTTCCTTTGCCAGACTGCAAGGGATGCGTTGTCAAACTAAACCGAAGAACACATCAGCCTGCTCCTGGCTGCACATGCGCATTGTGTTAATGCTTGTGAGCCTTGGCTCTGAAAGAGATTCAGCAAAATAGCCTAAAGGAGCCTAAAAGAAAATAAGATCAAATAAAATGATAAAATAATAAAATAACAAAACAAACTAAGAACGCGTAAAGCAAGGTAAAATAAAATAAGATAAACCAACATAAAATATAATAGTAAGAAATAACCCCAAAGAAAATATAATAAAATCAAATACAATAACCTAACATGAAAGAAACGAAACTAAACTAACATAAAGCAACAGAACAAGACAGAAAATAAAATCAAGTAAAATCAAGTAAAACCAAATGAAATCAAATCCTGTTTCTACTTGTATCCTTTTTGATTTGTGTCCTCAAAAGTGTTTCTGGAGCTGTAAACCCCCCGGCATTTCAGGCAAATAGCGGTCTCCTTGTTATTCGCCTCATCGTCAGCGCAGGGAATAGAACACAAGTGAAGAGAAGAGAAGGGTTGAGTTGGAAGGGACCTGCAGGACTCTCTAGGTGAGGTGAAGACGACTTAGCAGGAGCAAGGCAAAGGCTGAGAGGGCTGCCGTCACTTTCAGGAAAGGTATTGAGGGTGAAGGCCAAGGGAGGAGAAAAGCTCTGGAGTGCAAGGAAACAGATGGTCAAGAAGAGAAAACGATTTGGGACTTCTTTCCCAGAAGAAGACCTCACCATAAGCAGGGGAGTAGCAAATGTCCCTTGGTGCATGGGTCAGGAACGGCGAGGCCATCCTGCACGTGCTCTCCGTCTCTGCACAGTTCACGCCGAGGGAACCCAAAGCCTTGCTTTCACCTCTGGCATCCCCACAACCAAATGAATGTAGCTGGGACCAACAGCCTTCACGACGGAGTCTGAATGTCCAGATGTATTTAGCGGGACGCCCAGCAGCTGTGCCCAGGGCATGGCCAGCAAGGGCAGGGACAGCCCCCTGAGCCTCCTGGGCGCAGGGACTGCCTCAGGGCCAGCAGCCCAAAGGCCTTCGTGGGAAGGATGCTGAGCGGAGGGCCAGCGGGCGGGGCCGCGCAGGGGGGGCCCCGTCACCCCCGTGTCACAGTGCCAGCACCCGGCAACGCAGCAGTCACCATGCCCCGGGGCAGCATAAAAGGGAGCACGCTCCCGCGTCGCGCTGCCATAGCTGGCCTGGGGGCAGCCCCAGGATGTGCGAGAGGAAGTCCTTGGGGAAGCGGTGGAATGACTTGGCGAGGGCTGAGGGAGGAAGGCCGGAGGAGGCTCGACGAGGCTGCTGGAGACGAGAAGAACCACCAAGAGCTGGGGGTTCGCAAGGCTGGCTGGCCTTTTCAGCTGGCTAGCAGTGGCAAGAGCAAGGGAATGCCTTCTTGAGGAGCACTGCAGAGCTCGCCATCCTCATCCCCTGCGGAGCCAGGGCCAGCAGCCGTGAGGAATGGGATGCAGAGATGTTGGCGGGGGTGCCGGTGCTTTGGAGCAGCCACTGGTGCCTTGCCAGGCGCCGGAAGGATCGTTGTCCCCCAGATGGATCAGGCGGGGTGCGTTTTGCCCCTCTGGGAAGGCCCTGAGGTGGCAGCAGGTGGAGGGAGAATCGGGGTTGGGCATCTCCTGGGAGGCGTGAGCAGCCTGCGGGCCGAGGAGGCAGGTCTTGCTCACGTGCTCAGGGAATAGCCCATCGCTGGCGACGCTGGGGTCAGGACGGAATTTTCCCCCGGGGCAGATTGGCTCTGGTGCCCAGGGGTTTTTTGCCTTCCTCTGCAGCACTGAGCACGGCCCCTTGCCAGGGCTCCTCTGGGCCATTTTGGCTGGGTTACTGCCTGTTGCTCATGCACCATGAAGGTGGCCTCTCGTGCCCTGCAGCTGCGGGGAGGAAGGCTTTTTTCCCGCCACGGTGGGCTAGCAAGTGTCCCCGGGGGTTTTTTGCCTTCCTCTGCAGCACTGAGCACGGCCCCTTGCCAGGGCTCCTTTGGGCCGTTTTGGCTAGGTGCCTGCTGCTCCTGCTCCACAAAGGTGGCCCTCGTGCCCCGCGTGCAGGGGGAGGACGCTTTCTAGACTCCCAGGGCGCACGCCCAGGGTGGCCCCCGCGGGTTGCTGCTTCTCCTCCGTAGCATTGAGCGCAGCCCCTTGTCAGGGCTCCTCTGGGCCCTTTGGGCTCAGTTCTTGCCCGCTGCTCTTGCACCTGCGAGGCGCCACTCGTGCCCTGGCGCTCCCTGGCTCTTTTGCCCCTTGCAGGTTTGGAGCAGGAGCGAGCTCTGCTCTTCCCTTGGCTGCGTTTCCCGAGGTGTCCTTGCTTGTGCAAAACAGCCTGTGCTTGGAAGGGCTGCAGGCTTGCTGCACCATGCGGAGCTGCCGCTTTTCAGCTCTCCCTGCATGCGATCCAAGCGCAGGGCAGGCAGGAGAGCGCTTGTCATGCCTCCCTGGCCAAGAAGCACAGCGGAGCAAGTTTGGGAAGGCAAAAGGGCTGCTTGTCATCGACACGTGTCCTACTTGTGAAAATACCCCAGGGCACCACACCCCTCCTCTTCTTCCACTTTTCGGTGTGTGGTCGGTACCCATCCTCCTTCTTCAAGTTCTTCTGCACTGTTGAGAAACGAGGGACTGCTTGGCCTGTATTCCTGCTGCTCCTTTCTGCGGCTTTCCTTTGCCAGACTGCAAGGGATGCGTTGTCAAACTAAACCGAAGAACACATCAGCCTGCTCCTGGCTGCACATGCGCATTGTGTTAATGCTTGTGAGCCTTGGCTCTGAAAGAGATTCAGCAAAATAGCCTAAAGGAGCCTAAAAGAAAATAAGATCAAATAAAATGATAAAATAATAAAATAACAAAACAAACTAAGAACGCGTAAAGCAAGGTAAAATAAAATAAGATAAACCAACATAAAATATAATAGTAAGAAATAACCCCAAAGAAAATATAATAAAATCAAATACAATAACCTAACATGAAAGAAACGAAACTAAACTAACATAAAGCAACAGAACAAGACAGAAAATAAAATCAAGTAAAATCAAGTAAAACCAAATGAAATCAAATCCTGTTTCTACTTGTATCCTTTTTGATTTGTGTCCTCAAAAGTGTTTCTGGAGCTGTAAACCCCCCGGCATTTCAGGCAAATAGCGGTCTCCTTGTTATTCGCCTCATCGTCAGCGCAGGGAATAGAACACAAGTGAAGAGAAGAGAAGGGTTGAGTTGGAAGGGACCTGCAGGACTCTCTAGGTGAGGTGAAGACGACTTAGCAGGAGCAAGGCAAAGGCTGAGAGGGCTGCCGTCACTTTCAGGAAAGGTATTGAGGGTGAAGGCCAAGGGAGGAGAAAAGCTCTGGAGTGCAAGGAAACAGATGGTCAAGAAGAGAAAACGATTTGGGACTTCTTTCCCAGAAGAAGACCTCAGCATAAGCAGGGGAGTAGCAAATGTCCCTTGGTGCATGGGTCAGGAATGGCGAGGCCATCCTGCACGTGCTCTCCGTCTCTGCACAGTTCACGCCGAGGGAACCCAAAGCCTTGCTTTCACCTCTGGCATCCCCACAACCAAATGAATGTAGCTGGGACCAACAGCCTTCACGACGGAGTCTGAATGTCCAGATGTATTTAGCGGGACGCCCAGCAGCTGTGCCCAGGGCATGGCCAGCAAGGGCAGGGACAGCCCCCTGAGCCTCCTGGGTGCAGGGACTGCCTCAGGGCCAGCAGCCCAAAGGCCTTCGTGGGAAGGATGCTGAGCGGAGGGCCAGCGGGCGGGGCCGCGCAGGGGGGGCCCCGTCACCCCCGTGTCACAGTGCCAGCACCCGGCAACGCAGCAGTCACCATGCCCCGGGGCAGCATAAAAGGGAGCACGCTCCTGCGTCGCGCTGCCATAGCTGGCCTGGGGGCAGCCCCAGGACGTGCGAGAGGAAGTCCTTGGGGAAGCGGTGGAATGACTTGGCGAGGGCTGAGGGAGGAAGGCCGGAGGAGGCTCGACGAGGCTGCTGGAGACGAGAAGAACCACCAAGAGCTGGGGGTTTGCGAGGCTGGCTGGCCTTTTCAGCTTGCTAGCAGTGGCAAGAGCAAGGGAATGCCTTCTTGAGGAGCACTGCAGAGCTCGCCATCCTCATCCCCTGCGGAGCCAGGGCCAGCAGCCGTGAGGAATGGGATGCAGAGATGTTGGCGGGGGTGCCGGTGCTTTGGAGCAGCCACTGGTGCCTTGCCAGGCGCCGGAAGGATCGTTGTCCCCCAGATGGATCAGGCGGGGTGCGTTTTGCCCCTCTGGGAAGGCCCTGAGGTGGCAGCAGGTGGAGGGAGAATCGGGGTTGGGCATCTCCTGGGAGGCGTGAGCAGCCTGCGGGCCGAGGAGGCAGGTCTTGCTCACGTGCTCAGGGAATAGCCCATCGCTGGCGACGCTGGGGTCAGGACGGAATTTTCCCCCGGGGCAGATTGGCTCTGGTGCCCAGGGGTTTTTTGCCTTCCTCTGCAGCACTGAGCACGGCCCCTTGCCAGGGCTCCTTTGGGCCCTTTTGGCTAGGTGCCTGCTGCTCCTGCTCCACGAAGGTGGCCCTCGTGCCCCGCAGGCGGGGGGAGGACGCTTTCTAGACTCCCAGGGCGCACGCCCAGGGTGGCCCCCGCGGGTTGCTGCTTCTCCTCCGTAGCATTGAGCGCAGCCCCTTGTCAGGGCTCCTTTGGGCCGTTTTGGCTAGGTGCCTGCTGCTCCTGCTCCACGAAGGTGGCCCTCGTGCCCCGCAGGCGGGGGGAGGACGCTTTCTAGACTCCCAGGGCGCACGCCCAGGGTGGCCCCCGCGGGTTGCTGCTTCTCCTCCGTAGCATTGAGCGCAGCCCCTTGTCAGGGCTCCTCTGGGCCCTTTGGGCTCAGTTCTTGCCCGCTGCTCTTGCACCTGCGAGGCGCCCCTCGTGCCCTGGCGCTCCCTGGCTCTTTTGCCCCTTGCAGGTTTGGAGCAGGAGCGAGCTCTGCTCTTCCCTTGGCTGCGTTTCCCGAGGTGTCCTTGCTTGTGCAAAACAGCCTGTGCTTGGAAGGGCTGCAGGCTTGCTGCACCATCCGGAGCTGCCGCTTTTCAGCTCTCCCTGCACGCGATCCAAGCGCAGGGCAGGCAGGAGAGCGCTTGTCATGCCTCCCTGGCCAAGAAGCACAGCGGAGCAAGTTTGGGAAGGCAAAAGGGCTGCTTGTCATCGACACGTGTCCTACTTGTGAAAATACCCCAGGGCACCACACCCCTCCTCTTCTTCCACTTTTCGGTGTGTGGTCGGTACCCATCCTCCTTCTTCAAGTTCTTCTGCACTGTTGAGAAACGAGGGACTGCTTGGCCTGTATTCCTGCTGCTCCTTTCTGCGGCTTTCCTTTGCCAGACTGCAAGGGATGCGTTGTCAAACTAAACCGAAGAACACATCAGCCTGCTCCTGGCTGCACATGCGCATTGTGTTAATGCTTGTGAGCCTTGGCTCTGAAAGAGATTCAGCAAAATAGCCTAAAGGAGCCTAAAAGAAAATAAGATCAAATAAAATGATAAAATAATAAAATAACAAAACAAACTAAGAACGCGTAAAGCAAGGTAAAATAAAATAAGATAAACCAACATAAAATATAATAGTAAGAAATAACCCCAAAGAAAATATAATAAAATCAAATACAATAACCTAACATGAAAGAAACGAAACTAAACTAACATAAAGCAACAGAACAAGACAGAAAATAAAATCAAGTAAAATCAAGTAAAACCAAATGAAATCAAATCCTGTTTCTACTTGTATCCTTTTTGATTTGTGTCCTCGAAAGTGTTTCTGGAGCTGTAAACCCCCCGGCATTTCAGGCAAATAGCGGTCTCCTTGTTATTCGCCTCATCGTCAGCGCAGGGAATAGAACACAAGTGAAGAGAAGAGAAGGGTTGAGTTGGAAGGGACCTGCAGGACTCTCTAGGTGAGGTGAAGACGACTTAGCAGGAGCAAGGCAAAGGCTGAGAGGGCTGCCGTCACTTTCAGGAAAGGTATTGAGGGTGAAGGCCAAGGGAGGAGAAAAGCTCTGGAGTGCAAGGAAACAGATGGTCAAGAAGAGAAAACGATTTGGGACTTCTTTCCCAGAAGAAGACCTCAGCATAAGCAGGGGAGTAGCAAATGTCCCTTGGTGCATGGGTCCGGAATGGCGAGGCCATCCTGCACGTGCTCTCCGTCTCTGCACAGTTCACGCCGAGGGAACCCAAAGCCTTGCTTTCACCTCTGGCATCCCCACAACCAAATGAATGTAGCTGGGACCAACAGCCTTCACGACGGAGTCTGAATGTCCAGATGTATTTAGCGGGACGCCCAGCAGCTGTGCCCAGGGCATGGCCAGCAAGGGCAGGGACAGCCCCCTGAGCCTCCTGGGCGCAGGGACTGCCTCGGGGCCAGCAGCCCAAAGGCCTTCGTGGGAAGGATGCTGAGCGGAGGGCCAGCGGGCGGGGCCGCGCAGGGGGGGCCCCGTCACCCCCGTGTCACAGTGCCAGCACCCGGCAACGCAGCAGTCACCATGCCCCGGGGCAGCATAAAAGGGAGCACGCTCCCGCGTCGCGCTGCCATAGCTGGCCTGGGGGCAGCCCCAGGATGTGCGAGAGGAAGTCCTTGGGGAAGCGGTGGAATGACTCGGCGAGGGCTGAGGGAGGAAGGCCGGAGGAGGCTCGACGAGGCTGCTGGAGACGAGAAGAACCACCAAGAGCTGGGGGTTCGCGAGGCTGGCTGGCCTTTTCAGCTGGCTAGCAGTGGCAAGAGCAAGGGAATGCCTTCTTGAGGAGCACTGCAGAGCTCGCCATCCTCATCCCCTGCGGAGCCAGGGCCAGCAGCCGTGAGGAATGGGATGCAGAGATGTTGGCGGGGGTGCCGGTGCTTTGGAGCAGCCACTGGTGCCTTGCCAGGCGCCGGAAGGATCGTTGTCCCCCAGATGGATCAGGCGGGGTGCGTTTTGCCCCTCTGGGAAGGCCCTGAGGTGGCAGCAGGTGGAGGGAGAATCGGGGTTGGGCATCTCCTGGGAGGCGTGAGCAGCCTGCGGGCCGAGGAGGCAGGTCTTGCTCACGTGCTCAGGGAATAGCCCATCGCTGGCGACGCTGGGGTCAGGACGGAATTTTCCCCCGGGGCAGATTGGCTCTGGTGCCCAGGGGTTTTTTGCCTTCCTCTGCAGCACTGAGCACGGCCCCTTGCCAGGGCTCCTCTGGGCCATTTTGGCTGGGTTACTGCCTGTTGCTCATGCACCACGAAGGTGGCCTCTCGTGCCCTGCAGCTGCGGGGAGGAAGGCTTTTTTCCCGCCACGGTGGGCTAGCAAGTGTCCCCGGGGGTTTTTTGCCTTCCTCTGCAGCACTGAGCACGGCCCCTTGCCAGGGCTCCTTTGGGCCGTTTTGGCTAGGTGCCTGCTGCTCCTGCTCCACAAAGGTGGCCCTCGTGCCCCGCGTGCAGGGGGAGGACGCTTTCTAGACTCCCAGGGCGCACGCCCAGGGTGGCCCCCGCGGGTTGCTGCTTCTCCTCCGTAGCATTGAGCGCAGCCCCTTGTCAGGGCTCCTCTGGGCCCTTTGGGCTCAGTTCTTGCCCGCTGCTCTTGCACCTGCGAGGCGCCACTCGTGCCCTGGCGCTCCCTGGCTCTTTTGCCCCTTGCAGGTTTGGAGCAGGAGCGAGCTCTGCTCTTCCCTTGGCTGCGTTTCCCGAGGTGTCCTTGCTTGTGCAAAACAGCCTGTGCTTGGAAGGGCTGCAGGCTTGCTGCACCATGCGGAGCTGCCGCTTTTCAGCTCTCCCTGCATGCGATCCAAGCGCAGGGCAGGCAGGAGAGCGCTTGTCATGCCTCCCTGGCCAAGAAGCACAGCGGAGCAAGTTTGGGAAGGCAAAAGGGCTGCTTGTCATCGACACGTGTCCTACTTGTGAAAATACCCCAGGGCACCACACCCCTCCTCTTCTTCCACTTTTCGGTGTGTGGTCGGTACCCATCCTCCTTCTTCAAGTTCTTCTGCACTGTTGAGAAACGAGGGACTGCTTGGCCTGTATTCCTGCTGCTCCTTTCTGCGGCTTTCCTTTGCCAGACTGCAAGGGACGCGTTGTCAAACTAAACCGAAGAACACATCAGCCTGCTCCTGGCTGCACATGCGCATTGTGTTAATGCTTGTGAGCCTTGGCTCTGAAAGAGATTCAGCAAAATAGCCTAAAGGAGCCTAAAAGAAAATAAGATCAAATAAAATGATAAAATAATAAAATAACAAAACAAACTAAGAACGCGTAAAGCAAGGTAAAATAAAATAAGATAAACCAACATAAAATATAATAATAAGAAATAACCCCAAAGAAAATATAATAAAATCAAATACAATAACCTAACATGAAAGAAACGAAACTAAACTAACATAAAGCAACAGAACAAGACAGAAAATAAAATCAAGTAAAATCAAGTAAAACCAAATGAAATCAAATCCTGTTTCTACTTGTATCCTTTTTGATTTGTGTCCTCAAAAGTGTTTCTGGAGCTGTAAACCCCCCGGCATTTCAGGCAAATAGCGGTCTCCTTGTTATTCGCCTCATCGTCAGCGCAGGGAATAGAACACAAGTGAAGAGAAGAGAAGGGTTGAGTTGGAAGGGACCTGCAGGACTCTCTAGCTGAGGTGAAGACGACTTAGCAGGAGCAAGGCAAAGGCTGAGAGGGCTGCCGTCACTTTCAGGAAAGGTATTGAGGGTGAAGGCCAAGGGAGGAGAAAAGCTCTGGAGTGCAAGGAAACAGATGGTCAAGAAGAGAAAACGATTTGGGACTTCTTTCCCAGAAGAAGACCTCAGCATAAGCAGGGGAGTAGCAAATGTCCCTTGGTGCATGGGTCAGGAACAGCGAGGCCATCCTGCACGTGCTCTCCGTCTCTGCACAGTTCACGCCGAGGGAACCCAAAGCCTTGCTTTCACCTCTGGCATCCCCACAACCAAATGAATGTAGCTGGGACCAACAGCCTTCACGACGGAGTCTGAATGTCCAGATGTATTTAGCGGGACGCCCAGCAGCTGTGCCCAGGGCATGGCCAGCAAGGGCAGGGACAGCCCCCTGAGCCTCCTGGGCGCAGGGACTGCCTCAGGGCCAGCAGCCCAAAGGCCTTCGTGGGAAGGATGCTGAGCGGAGGGCCAGCGGGCGGGGCCGCGCAGGGGGGGCCCCGTCACCCCCGTGTCACAGTGCCAGCACCCGGCAACGCAGCAGTCACCATGCCCCGGGGCAGCATAAAAGGGAGCACGCTCCTGCGTCGCGCTGCCATAGCTGGCCTGGGGGCAGCCCCAGGATGTGCGAGAGGAAGTCCTTGGGGAAGCGGTGGAATGACTTGGCGAGGGCTGAGGGAGGAAGGCCGGAGGAGGCTCGACGAGGCTGCTGGAGACGAGAAGAACCACCAAGAGCTGGGGGTTCGCGAGGCTGGCTGGCCTTTTCAGCTGGCTAGCAGTGGCAAGAGCAAGGGAATGCCTTCTTGAGGAGCACTGCAGAGCTCGCCATCCTCATCCCCTGCGGAGCCAGGGTCAGCAGCCGTGAGGAATGGGATGCAGAGATGTTGGCGGGGGTGCCGGTGCTTTGGAGCAGCCACTGGTGCCTTGCCAGGCGCCGGAAGGATCGTTGTCCCCCAGATGGATCAGGCGGGGTGCGTTTTGCCCCTCTGGGAAGGCCCTGAGGTGGCAGCAGGTGGAGGGAGAATCGGGGTTGGGCATCTCCTGGGAGGCGTGAGCAGCCTGCGGGCCGAGGAGGCAGGTCTTGCTCACGTGCTCAGGGAATAGCCCATCGCTGGCGACGCTGGGGTCAGGACGGAATTTTCCCCCGGGGCAGATTGGCTCTGGTGCCCAGGGGTTTTTTGCCTTCCTCTGCAGCACTGAGCACGGCCCCTTGCCAGGGCTCCTCTGGGCCATTTTGGCTGGGTTACTGCCTGTTGCTCATGCACCACGAAGGTGGCCTCTCGTGCCCTGCAGCTGCGGGGAGGAAGGCTTTTTTCCCCCCACGGTGGGCTAGCAAGTGTCCCCGGGGGTTTTTTGCCTTCCTCTGCAGCACTGAGCACGGCCCCTTGCCAGGGCTCCTTTGGGCCGTTTTGGCTAGGTGCCTGCTGCTCCTGCTCCACGAAGGTGGCCCTCGTGCCCCGCGTGCAGGGGGAGGACGCTTTCTAGACTCCCAGGGCGCACGCCCAGGGTGGCCCCCGCGGGTTGCTGCTTCTCCTCCGTAGCATTGAGCGCAGCCCCTTGTCAGGGCTCCTCTGGGCCCTTTGGGCTCAGTTCTTGCCCGCTGCTCTTGCACCTGCGAGGCGCCACTCATGCCCTGGCGCTCCCTGGCTCTTTTGCCCCTTGCAGGTTTGGAGCAGGAGCGAGCTCTGCTCTTCCCTTGGCTGCGTTTCCCGAGGTGTCCTTGCTTGTGCAAAACAGCCTGTGCTTGGAAGGGCTGCAGGCTTGCTGCACCATGCGGAGCTGCCGCTTTTCAGCTCTCCCTGCATGCGATCCAAGCGCAGGGCAGGCAGGAGAGCGCTTGTCATGCCTCCCTGGCCAAGAAGCACAGCGGAGCAAGTTTGGGAAGGCAAAAGGGCTGCTTGTCATCGACACGTGTCCTACTTGTGAAAATACCCCAGGGCACCACACCCCTCCTCTTCTTCCACTTTTCGGTGTGTGGTCGGTACCCATCCTCCTTCTTCAAGTTCTTCTGCACTGTTGAGAAACGAGGGACTGCTTGGCCTGTATTCCTGCTGCTCCTTTCTGCGGCTTTCCTTTGCCAGACTGCAAGGGACGCGTTGTCAAACTAAACCGAAGAACACATCAGCCTGCTCCTGGCTGCACATGCGCATTGTGTTAATGCTTGTGAGCCTTGGCTCTGAAAGAGATTCAGCAAAATAGCCTAAAGGAGCCTAAAAGAAAATAAGATCAAATAAAATGATAAAATAATAAAATAACAAAACAAACTAAGAACGCGTAAAGCAAGGTAAAATAAAATACGATAAACCAACATAAAATATAATAATAAGAAATAACCCCAAAGAAAATATAATAAAATCAAATACAATAACCTAACATGAAAGAAACGAAACTAAACTAACATAAAGCAACAGAACAAGACAGAAAATAAAATCAAGTAAAATCAAGTAAAACCAAATGAAATCAAATCCTGTTTCTACTTGTATCCTTTTTGATTTGTGTCCTCAAAAGTGTTTCTGGAGCTGTAAACCCCCCGGCATTTCAGGCAAATAGCGGTCTCCTTGTTATTCGCCTCATCGTCAGCGCAGGGAATAGAACACAAGTGAAGAGAAGAGAAGGGTTGAGTTGGAAGGGACCTGCAGGACTCTCTAGCTGAGGTGAAGACGACTTAGCAGGAGCAAGGCAAAGGCTGAGAGGGCTGCCGTCACTTTCAGGAAAGGTATTGAGGGTGAAGGCCAAGGGAGGAGAAAAGCTCTGGAGTGCAAGGAAACAGATGGTCAAGAAGAGAAAACGATTTGGGACTTCTTTCCCAGAAGAAGACCTCAGCATAAGCAGGGGAGTAGCAAATGTCCCTTGGTGCATGGGTCAGGAACGGCGAGGCCATCCTGCACGTGCTCTCCGTCTCTGCACAGTTCACGCCGAGGGAACCCAAAGCCTTGCTTTCACCTCTGGCATCCCCACAACCAAATGAATGTAGCTGGGACCAACAGCCTTCACGACGGAGTCTGAATGTCCAGATGTATTTAGCGGGACGCCCAGCAGCTGTGCCCAGGGCATGGCCAGCAAGGGCAGGGACAGCCCCCTGAGCCTCCTGGGCGCAGGGACTGCCTCAGGGCCAGCAGCCCAAAGGCCTTCGTGGGAAGGATGCTGAGCGGAGGGCCAGCGGGCGGGGCCGCGCAGGGGGGGCCCCGTCACCCCCGTGTCACAGTGCCAGCACCCGGCAACGCAGCAGTCACCATGCCCCGGGGCAGCATAAAAGGGAGCACGCTCCTGCGTCGCGCTGCCATAGCTGGCCTGGGGGCAGCCCCAGGATGTGCGAGAGGAAGTCCTTGGGGAAGCGGTGGAATGACTTGGCGAGGGCTGAGGGAGGAAGGCCGGAGGAGGCTCGACGAGGCTGCTGGAGACGAGAAGAACCACCAAGAGCTGGGGGTTCGCGAGGCTGGCTGGCCTTTTCAGCTGGCTAGCAGTGGCAAGAGCAAGGGAATGCCTTCTTGAGGAGCACTGCAGAGCTCGCCATCCTCATCCCCTGCGGAGCCAGGGTCAGCAGCCGTGAGGAATGGGATGCAGAGATGTTGGCGGGGGTGCCGGTGCTTTGGAGCAGCCACTGGTGCCTTGCCAGGCGCCGGAAGGATCGTTGTCCCCCAGATGGATCAGGCGGGGTGCGTTTTGCCCCTCTGGGAAGGCCCTGAGGTGGCAGCAGGTGGAGGGAGAATCGGGGTTGGGCATCTCCTGGGAGGCGTGAGCAGCCTGCGGGCCGAGGAGGCAGGTCTTGCTCACGTGCTCAGGGAATAGCCCATCGCTGGCGACGCTGGGGTCAGGACGGAATTTTCCCCCGGGGCAGATTGGCTCTGGTGCCCAGGGGTTTTTTGCCTTCCTCTGCAGCACTGAGCACGGCCCCTTGCCAGGGCTCCTCTGGGCCATTTTGGCTGGGTTACTGCCTGTTGCTCATGCACCACGAAGGTGGCCTCTCGTGCCCTGCAGCTGCGGGGAGGAAGGCTTTTTTCCCGCCACGGTGGGCTAGCAAGTGTCCCCGGGGGTTTTTTGCCTTCCTCTGCAGCACTGAGCACGGCCCCTTGCCAGGGCTCCTTTGGGCCGTTTTGGCTAGGTGCCTGCTGCTCCTGCTCCACAAAGGTGGCCCTCGTGCCCCGCGTGCAGGGGGAGGACGCTTTCTAGACTCCCAGGGCGCACGCCCAGGGTGGCCCCCGCGGGTTGCTGCTTCTCCTCCGTAGCATTGAGCGCAGCCCCTTGTCAGGGCTCCTCTGGGCCCTTTGGGCTCAGTTCTTGCCCGCTGCTCTTGCACCTGCGAGGCGCCACTCGTGCCCTGGCGCTCCCTGGCTCTTTTGCCCCTTGCAGGTTTGGAGCAGGAGCGAGCTCTGCTCTTCCCTTGGCTGCGTTTCCCGAGGTGTCCTTGCTTGTGCAAAACAGCCTGTGCTTGGAAGGGCTGCAGGCTTGCTGCACCATCCGGAGCTGCCGCTTTTCAGCTCTCCCTGCACGCGATCCAAGCGCAGGGCAGGCAGGAGAGCGCTTGTCATGCCTCCCTGGCCAAGAAGCACAGCGGAGCAAGTTTGGGAAGGCAAAAGGGCTGCTTGTCATCGACACGTGTCCTACTTGTGAAAATACCCCAGGGCACCACACCCCTCCTCTTCTTCCACTTTTCGGTGTGTGGTCGGTACCCATCCTCCTTCTTCAAGTTCTTCTGCACTGTTGAGAAACGAGGGACTGCTTGGCCTGTATTCCTGCTGCTCCTTTCTGCGGCTTTCCTTTGCCAGACTGCAAGGGATGCGTTGTCAAACTAAACCGAAGAACACATCAGCCTGCTCCTGGCTGCACATGCGCATTGTGTTAATGCTTGTGAGCCTTGGCTCTGAAAGAGATTCAGCAAAATAGCCTAAAGGAGCCTAAAAGAAAATAAGATCAAATAAAATGATAAAATAATAAAATAACAAAACAAACTAAGAACGCGTAAAGCAAGGTAAAATAAAATAAGATAAACCAACATAAAATATAATAATAAGAAATAACCCCAAAGAAAATATAATAAAATCAAATACAATAACCTAACATGAAAGAAACGAAACTAAACTAACATAAAGCAACAGAACAAGACAGAAAATAAAATCAAGTAAAATCAAGTAAAACCAAATGAAATCAAATCCTGTTTCTACTTGTATCCTTTTTGATTTGTGTCCTCAAAAGTGTTTCTGGAGCTGTAAACCCCCCGGCATTTCAGGCAAATAGCGGTCTCCTTGTTATTCGCCTCATCGTCAGCGCAGGGAATAGAACACAAGTGAAGAGAAGAGAAGGGTTGAGTTGGAAGGGACCTGCAGGACTCTCTAGGTGAGGTGAAGACGACTTAGCAGGAGCAAGGCAAAGGCTGAGAGGGCTGCCGTCACTTTCAGGAAAGGTATTGAGGGTGAAGGCCAAGGGAGGAGAAAAGCTCTGGAGTGCAAGGAAACAGATGGTCAAGAAGAGAAAACGATTTGGGACTTCTTTCCCAGAAGAAGACCTCAGCATAAGCAGGGGAGTAGCAAATGTCCCTTGGTGCATGGGTCAGGAACGGCGAGGCCATCCTGCACGTGCTCTCCGTCTCTGCACAGTTCACGCCGAGGGAACCCAAAGCCTTGCTTTCACCTCTGGCATCCCCACAACCAAATGAATGTAGCTGGGACCAACAGCCTTCACGACGGAGTCTGAATGTCCAGATGTATTTAGCGGGACGCCCAGCAGCTGTGCCCAGGGCATGGCCAGCAAGGGCAGGGACAGCCCCCTGAGCCTCCTGGGCGCAGGGACTGCCTCAGGGCCAGCAGCCCAAAGGCCTTCGTGGGAAGGATGCTGAGCGGAGGGCCAGCGGGCGGGGCCGCGCAGGGGGGGCCCCGTCACCCCCGTGTCACAGTGCCAGCACCCGGCAACGCAGCAGTCACCATGCCCCGGGGCAGCATAAAAGGGAGCACGCTCCTGCGTCGCGCTGCCATAGCTGGCCTGGGGGCAGCCCCAGGATGTGCGAGAGGAAGTCCTTGGGGAAGCGGTGGAATGACTTGGCGAGGGCTGAGGGAGGAAGGCCGGAGGAGGCTCGACGAGGCTGCTGGAGACGAGAAGAACCACCAAGAGCTGGGGGTTCGCGAGGCTGGCTGGCCTTTTCAGCTGGCTAGCAGTGGCAAGAGCAAGGGAATGCCTTCTTGAGGAGCACTGCAGAGCTCGCCATCCTCATCCCCTGCGGAGCCAGGGTCAGCAGCCGTGAGGAATGGGATGCAGAGATGTTGGCGGGGGTGCCGGTGCTTTGGAGCAGCCACTGGTGCCTTGCCAGGCGCCGGAAGGATCGTTGTCCCCCAGATGGATCAGGCGGGGTGCGTTTTGCCCCTCTGGGAAGGCCCTGAGGTGGCAGCAGGTGGAGGGAGAATCGGGGTTGGGCATCTCCTGGGAGGCGTGAGCAGCCTGCGGGCCGAGGAGGCAGGTCTTGCTCACGTGCTCAGGGAATAGCCCATCGCTGGCGACGCTGGGGTCAGGACGGAATTTTCCCCCGGGGCAGATTGGCTCTGGTGCCCAGGGGTTTTTTGCCTTCCTCTGCAGCACTGAGCACGGCCCCTTGCCAGGGCTCCTCTGGGCCATTTTGGCTGGGTTACTGCCTGTTGCTCATGCACCACGAAGGTGGCCTCTCGTGCCCTGCAGCTGCGGGGAGGAAGGCTTTTTTCCCGCCACGGTGGGCTAGCAAGTGTCCCCGGGGGTTTTTTGCCTTCCTCTGCAGCACTGAGCACGGCCCCTTGCCAGGGCTCCTTTGGGCCGTTTTGGCTAGGTGCCTGCTGCTCCTGCTCCACAAAGGTGGCCCTCGTGCCCCGCGTGCAGGGGGAGGACGCTTTCTAGACTCCCAGGGCGCACGCCCAGGGTGGCCCCCGCGGGTTGCTGCTTCTCCTCCGTAGCATTGAGCGCAGCCCCTTGTCAGGGCTCCTCTGGGCCCTTTGGGCTCAGTTCTTGCCCGCTGCTCTTGCACCTGCGAGGCGCCACTCGTGCCCTGGCGCTCCCTGGCTCTTTTGCCCCTTGCAGGTTTGGAGCAGGAGCGAGCTCTGCTCTTCCCTTGGCTGCGTTTCCCGAGGTGTCCTTGCTTGTGCAAAACAGCCTGTGCTTGGAAGGGCTGCAGGCTTGCTGCACCATGCGGAGCTGCCGCTTTTCAGCTCTCCCTGCATGCGATCCAAGCGCAGGGCAGGCAGGAGAGCGCTTGTCATGCCTCCCTGGCCAAGAAGCACAGCGGAGCAAGTTTGGGAAGGCAAAAGGGCTGCTTGTCATCGACACGTGTCCTACTTGTGAAAATACCCCAGGGCACCACACCCCTCCTCTTCTTCCACTTTTCGGTGTGTGGTCGGTACCCATCCTCCTTCTTCAAGTTCTTCTGCACTGTTGAGAAACGAGGGACTGCTTGGCCTGTATTCCTGCTGCTCCTTTCTGCGGCTTTCCTTTGCCAGACTGCAAGGGACGCGTTGTCAAACTAAACCGAAGAACACATCAGCCTGCTCCTGGCTGCACATGCGCATTGTGTTAATGCTTGTGAGCCTTGGCTCTGAAAGAGATTCAGCAAAATAGCCTAAAGGAGCCTAAAAGAAAATAAGATCAAATAAAATGATAAAATAATAAAATAACAAAACAAACTAAGAACGCGTAAAGCAAGGTAAAATAAAATACGATAAACCAACATAAAATATAATAATAAGAAATAACCCCAAAGAAAATATAATAAAATCAAATACAATAACCTAACATGAAAGAAACGAAACTAAACTAACATAAAGCAACAGAACAAGACAGAAAATAAAATCAAGTAAAATCAAGTAAAACCAAATGAAATCAAATCCTGTTTCTACTTGTATCCTTTTTGATTTGTGTCCTCAAAAGTGTTTCTGGAGCTGTAAACCCCCCGGCATTTCAGGCAAATAGCGGTCTCCTTGTTATTCGCCTCATCGTCAGCGCAGGGAATAGAACACAAGTGAAGAGAAGAGAAGGGTTGAGTTGGAAGGGACCTGCAGGACTCTCTAGGTGAGGTGAAGACGACTTAGCAGGAGCAAGGCAAAGGCTGAGAGGGCTGCCGTCACTTTCAGGAAAGGTATTGAGGGTGAAGGCCAAGGGAGGAGAAAAGCTCTGGAGTGCAAGGAAACAGATGGTCAAGAAGAGAAAACGATTTGGGACTTCTTTCCCAGAAGAAGACCTCAGCATAAGCAGGGGAGTAGCAAATGTCCCTTGGTGCATGGGTCAGGAACGGCGAGGCCATCCTGCACGTGCTCTCCGTCTCTGCACAGTTCACGCCGAGGGAACCCAAAGCCTTGCTTTCACCTCTGGCATCCCCACAACCAAATGAATGTAGCTGGGACCAACAGCCTTCACGACGGAGTCTGAATGTCCAGATGTATTTAGCGGGACGCCCAGCAGCTGTGCCCAGGGCATGGCCAGCAAGGGCAGGGACAGCCCCCTGAGCCTCCTGGGCGCAGGGACTGCCTCAGGGCCAGCAGCCCAAAGGCCTTCGTGGGAAGGATGCTGAGCGGAGGGCCAGCGGGCGGGGCCGCGCAGGGGGGGCCCCGTCACCCCCGTGTCACAGTGCCAGCACCCGGCAACGCAGCAGTCACCATGCCCCGGGGCAGCATAAAAGGGAGCACGCTCCTGCGTCGCGCTGCCATAGCTGGCCTGGGGGCAGCCCCAGGATGTGCGAGAGGAAGTCCTTGGGGAAGCGGTGGAATGACTTGGCGAGGGCTGAGGGAGGAAGGCCGGAGGAGGCTCGACGAGGCTGCTGGAGACGAGAAGAACCACCAAGAGCTGGGGGTTCGCGAGGCTGGCTGGCCTTTTCAGCTGGCTAGCAGTGGCAAGAGCAAGGGAATGCCTTCTTGAGGAGCACTGCAGAGCTCGCCATCCTCATCCCCTGCGGAGCCAGGGTCAGCAGCCGTGAGGAATGGGATGCAGAGATGTTGGCGGGGGTGCCGGTGCTTTGGAGCAGCCACTGGTGCCTTGCCAGGCGCCGGAAGGATCGTTGTCCCCCAGATGGATCAGGCGGGGTGCGTTTTGCCCCTCTGGGAAGGCCCTGAGGTGGCAGCAGGTGGAGGGAGAATCGGGGTTGGGCATCTCCTGGGAGGCGTGAGCAGCCTGCGGGCCGAGGAGGCAGGTCTTGCTCACGTGCTCAGGGAATAGCCCATCGCTGGCGACGCTGGGGTCAGGACGGAATTTTCCCCCGGGGCAGATTGGCTCTGGTGCCCAGGGGTTTTTTGCCTTCCTCTGCAGCACTGAGCACGGCCCCTTGCCAGGGCTCCTCTGGGCCATTTTGGCTGGGTTACTGCCTGTTGCTCATGCACCACCAAGGTGGCCTCTCGTGCCCTGCAGCTGCGGGGAGGAAGGCTTTTTTCCCGCCACGGTGGGCTAGCAAGTGTCCCCGGGGGTTTTTTGCCTTCCTCTGCAGCACTGAGCACGGCCCCTTGCCAGGGCTCCTTTGGGCCGTTTTGGCTAGGTGCCTGCTGCTCCTGCTCCACAAAGGTGGCCCTCGTGCCCCGCGTGCAGGGGGAGGACGCTTTCTAGACTCCCAGGGCGCACGCCCAGGGTGGCCCCCGCGGGTTGCTGCTTCTCCTCCGTAGCATTGAGCGCAGCCCCTTGTCAGGGCTCCTCTGGGCCCTTTGGGCTCAGTTCTTGCCCGCTGCTCTTGCACCTGCGAGGCGCCACTCGTGCCCTGGCGCTCCCTGGCTCTTTTGCCCCTTGCAGGTTTGGAGCAGGAGCGAGCTCTGCTCTTCCCTTGGCTGCGTTTCCCGAGGTGTCCTTGCTTGTGCAAAACAGCCTGTGCTTGGAAGGGCTGCAGGCTTGCTGCACCATGCGGAGCTGCCGCTTTTCAGCTCTCCCTGCATGCGATCCAAGCGCAGGGCAGGCAGGAGAGCGCTTGTCATGCCTCCCTGGCCAAGAAGCACAGCGGAGCAAGTTTGGGAAGGCAAAAGGGCTGCTTGTCATCGACACGTGTCCTACTTGTGAAAATACCCCAGGGCACCACACCCCTCCTCTTCTTCCACTTTTCGGTGTGTGGTCGGTACCCATCCTCCTTCTTCAAGTTCTTCTGCACTGTTGAGAAACGAGGGACTGCTTGGCCTGTATTCCTGCTGCTCCTTTCTGCGGCTTTCCTTTGCCAGACTGCAAGGGATGCTTTGTCAAACTAAACCGAAGAACACATCAGCCTGCTCCTGGCTGCACATGCGCATTGTGTTAATGCTTGTGAGCCTTGGCTCTGAAAGAGATTCAGCAAAATAGCCTAAAGGAGCCTAAAAGAAAATAAGATCAAATAAAATGATAAAATAATAAAATAACAAAACAAACTAAGAACGCGTAAAGCAAGGTAAAATAAAATACGATAAACCAACATAAAATATAATAATAAGAAATAACCCCAAAGAAAATATAATAAAATCAAATACAATAACCTAACATGAAAGAAACGAAACTAAACTAACATAAAGCAACAGAACAAGACAGAAAATAAAATCAAGTAAAATCAAGTAAAACCAAATGAAATCAAATCCTGTTTCTACTTGTATCCTTTTTGATTTGTGTCCTCGAAAGTGTTTCTGGAGCTGTAAACCCCCCGGCATTTCAGGCAAATAGCGGTCTCCTTGTTATTCGCCTCATCGTCAGCGCAGGGAATAGAACACAAGTGAAGAGAAGAGAAGGGTTGAGTTGGAAGGGACCTGCAGGACTCTCTAGGTGAGGTGAAGACGACTTAGCAGGAGCAAGGCAAAGGCTGAGAGGGCTGCCGTCACTTTCAGGAAAGGTATTGAGGGTGAAGGCCAAGGGAGGAGAAAAGCTCTGGAGTGCAAGGAAACAGATGGTCAAGAAGAGAAAACGATTTGGGACTTCTTTCCCAGAAGAAGACCTCAGCATAAGCAGGGGAGTAGCAAATGTCCCTTGGTGCATGGGTCAGGAACGGCGAGGCCATCCTGCACGTGCTCTCCGTCTCTGCACAGTTCACGCCGAGGGAACCCAAAGCCTTGCTTTCACCTCTGGCATCCCCACAACCAAATGAATGTAGCTGGGACCAACAGCCTTCACGACGGAGTCTGAATGTCCAGATGTATTTAGCGGGACGCCCAGCAGCTGTGCCCAGGGCATGGCCAGCAAGGGCAGGGACAGCCCCCTGAGCCTCCTGGGCGCAGGGAGTGCCTCGGGGCCAGCAGCCCAAAGGCCTTCCTGGGAAGGATGCTGAGCGGAGGGCCAGTGGGCGGGGCCTCGCAGGGGGGGCCCCGTCACCCCCGTGTCACAGTGCCAGCACCCGGCAACGCAGCAGTCACCATGCCCCGGGGCAGCATAAAACGGAGCACGCTCCCGCGTCGCGCTGCCATAGCTGGCCTGGGGGCAGCCCCAGGACGTGCGAGAGGAAGTCCTTGGGGAAGCGGTGGAATGACTTGGCGAGGGCTGAGGGAGGAAGGCCGGAGGAGGCTCGACGAGGCTGCTGGAGACGAGAAGAACCACCAAGAGCTGGGGGTTCGCGAGGCTGGCTGGCCTTTTCAGCTGGCTAGCAGTGGCAAGAGCAAGGGAATGCCTTCTTGAGGAGCACTGCAGAGCTCGCCATCCTCATCCCCTGCGGAGCCAGGGCCAGCAGCCGTGAGGAATGGGATGCAGAGATGTTGGCGGGGGTGCCGGTGCTTTGGAGCAGCCACTGGTGCCTTGCCAGGCGCCGGAAGGATCGTTGTCCCCCAGATGGATCAGGCGGGGTGCGTTTTGCCCCTCTGGGAAGGCCCTGAGGTGGCAGCAGGTGGAGGGAGAATCGGGGTTGGGCATCTCCTGGGAGGCGTGAGCAGCCTGCGGGCCGAGGAGGCAGGTCTTGCTCACGTGCTCAGGGAATAGCCCATCGCTGGCGACGCTGGGGTCAGGACGGAATTTTCCCCCGGGGCAGATTGGCTCTGGTGCCCAGGGGTTTTTTGCCTTCCTCTGCAGCATTGAGCACGGCCCCTTGCCAGGGCTCCTTTGGGCCGTTTTGGCTGGGTTACTGCCTGTTGCTCATGCACCACGAAGGTGGCCTCTCGTGCCCTGCAGCTGCGGGGAGGAAGGCTTTTTTCCCGCCACGGTGGGCTAGCAAGTGTCCCCGGGGGTTTTTTGCCTTCCTCTGCAGCACTGAGCACGGCCCCTTGCCAGGGCTCCTTTGCGCCGTTTTGGCTAGGTGCCTGCTGCTCCTGCTCCACGAAGGTGGCCCTCGTGCCCCGCGTGCAGGGGGAGGACGCTTTCTAGACTCCCAGGGCGCACGCCCAGGGTGGCCCCCGCGGGTTGCTGCTTCTCCTCCGTAGCATTGAGCGCATCCCCTTGTCAGGGCTCCTCTGGGCCCTTTGGGCTCAGTTCTTGCCCGCTGCTCTTGCACCTGCGAGGCGCAACTCGTGCCCTGGCACTCCCTGGCTCTTTTGCCCCTTGCAGGTTTGGAGCAGGAGCGAGCTCTGCTCTTCCCTTGGCTGCGTTTCCCGAGGTGTCCTTGCTTGTGCAAAACAGCCTGTGCTTGGAAGGGCTGCAGGCTTGCTGCACCATGCGGAGCTGCCGCTTTTCAGCTCTCCCTGCATGCGATCCAAGCGCAGGGCAGGCAGGAGAGCGCTTGTCATGCCTCCCTGGCCAAGAAGCACAGCGGAGCAAGTTTGGGAAGGCAAAAGGGCTGCTTGTCATCGACACGTGTCCTACTTGTGAAAATACCCCAGGGCACCACACCCCTCCTCTTCTTCCACTTTTCGGTGTGTGGTCGGTACCCATCCTCCTTCTTCAAGTTCTTCTGCACTGTTGAGAAACGAGGGACTGCTTGGCCTGTATTCCTGCTGCTCCTTTCTGCGGCTTTCCTTTGCCAGACTGCAAGGGATGCTTTGTCAAACTAAACCGAAGAACACATCAGCCTGCTCCTGGCTGCACATGCGCATTGTGTTAATGCTTGTGAGCCTTGGCTCTGAAAGAGATTCAGCAAAATAGCCTAAAGGAGCCTAAAAGAAAATAAGATCAAATAAAATGATAAAATAATAAAATAACAAAACAAACTAAGAACGCGTAAAGCAAGGTAAAATAAAATACGATAAACCAACATAAAATATAATAATAAGAAATAACCCCAAAGAAAATATAATAAAATCAAATACAATAACCTAACATGAAAGAAACGAAACTAAACTAACATAAAGCAACAGAACAAGACAGAAAATAAAATCAAGTAAAATCAAGTAAAACCAAATGAAATCAAATCCTGTTTCTACTTGTATCCTTTTTGATTTGTGTCCTCGAAAGTGTTTCTGGAGCTGTAAACCCCCCGGCATTTCAGGCAAATAGCGGTCTCCTTGTTATTCGCCTCATCGTCAGCGCAGGGAATAGAACACAAGTGAAGAGAAGAGAAGGGTTGAGTTGGAAGGGACCTGCAGGACTCTCTAGCTGAGGTGAAGACGACTTAGCAGGAGCAAGGCAAAGGCTGAGAGGGCTGCCGTCACTTTCAGGAAAGGTATTGAGGGTGAAGGCCAAGGGAGGAGAAAAGCTCTGGAGTGCAAGGAAACAGATGGTCAAGAAGAGAAAACGATTTGGGACTTCTTTCCCAGAAGAAGACCTCAGCATAAGCAGGGGAGTAGCAAATGTCCCTTGGTGCATGGGTCAGGAACGGCGAGGCCATCCTGCACGTGCTCTCCGTCTCTGCACAGTTCACGCCGAGGGAACCCAAAGCCTTGCTTTCACCTCTGGCATCCCCACAACCAAATGAATGTAGCTGGGACCAACAGCCTTCACGACGGAGTCTGAATGTCCAGATGTATTTAGCGGGACGCCCAGCAGCTGTGCCCAGGGCATGGCCAGCAAGGGCAGGGACAGCCCCCTGAGCCTCCTGGGCGCAGGGACTGCCTCAGGGCCAGCAGCCCAAAGGCCTTCGTGGGAAGGATGCTGAGCGGAGGGCCAGCGGGCGGGGCCGCGCAGGGGGGGCCCCGTCACCCCCGTGTCACAGTGCCAGCACCCGGCAACGCAGCAGTCACCATGCCCCGGGGCAGCATAAAAGGGAGCACGCTCCCGCGTCGCGCTGCCATAGCTGGCCTGGGGGCAGCCCCAGGATGTGCGAGAGGAAGTCCTTGGGGAAGCGGTGGAATGACTTGGCGAGGGCTGAGGGAGGAAGGCCGGAGGAGGCTCGACGAGGCTGCTGGAGACGAGAAGAACCACCAAGAGCTGGGGGTTCGCGAGGCTGGCTGGCCTTTTCAGCTGGCTAGCAGTGGCAAGAGCAAGGGAATGCCTTCTTGAGGAGCACTGCAGAGCTCGCCATCCTCATCCCTTGCGGAGCCAGGGCCAGCAGCCGTGAGGAATGGGATGCAGAGATGTTGGCGGGGGTGCCGGTGCTTTGGAGCAGCCACTGGTGCCTTGCCAGGCGCCGGAAGGATCGTTGTCCCCCAGATGGATCAGGCGGGGTGCGTTTTGCCCCTCTGGGAAGGCCCTGAGGTGGCAGCAGGTGGAGGGAGAATCGGGGTTGGGCATCTCCTGGGAGGCGTGAGCAGCCTGCGGGCCGAGGAGGCAGGTCTTGCTCACGTGCTCAGGGAATAGCCCATCGCTGGCGACGCTGGGGTCAGGACGGAATTTTCCCCCGGGGCAGATTGGCTCTGGTACCCAGGGGTTTTTTGCCTTCCTCTGCAGCACTGAGCACGGCCCCTTGCCAGGGCTCCTCTGGGCCATTTTGGCTGGGTTACTGCCTGTTGCTCATGCACCACGAAGGTGGCCTCTCGTGCCCTGCAGCTGCGGGGAGGAAGGCTTTTTTCCCGCCACGGTGGGCTAGCAAGTGTCCCCGGGGGTTTTTTGCCTTCCTCTGCAGCACTGAGCACAGCCCCTTGCCAGGGCTCCTTTGCGCCGTTTTGGCTAGGTGCCTGCTGCTCCTGCTCCACAAAGGTGGCCCTCGTGCCCCGCGTGCAGGGGGAGGACGCTTTCTAGACTCCCAGGGCGCACGCCCAGGGTGGCCCCCGCGGGTTGCTGCTTCTCCTCCGTAGCACTGAGCGCAGCCCCTTGTCAGGGCTCCTCTGGGCCCTTTGGGCTCAGTTCTTGCCCGCTGCTCTTGCACCTGCGAGGCGCCACTCGTGCCCTGGTGCTCCCTGGCTCTTTTGCCCCTTGCAGGTTTGGAGCAGGAGCGAGCTCTGCTCTTCCCTTGGCTGCATTTCCCGAGGTGTCCTTGCTTGTGCAAAACAGCCTGTGCTTGGAAGGGCTGCAGGCTTGCTGCACCATGCGGAGCTGCCGCTTTTCAGCTCTCCCTGCAGGCGATCCAAGCGCAGGGCAGGCAGGAGAGCGCTTGTCATGCCTCCCTGGCCAAGAAGCACAGCGGAGCAAGTTTGGGAAGGCAAAAGGGCTGCTTGTCATCGACACGTGTCCTACTTGTGAAAATACCCCAGGGCACCACACCCCTCCTCTTCTTCCACTTTTCGGTGTGTGGTCGGTACCCATCCTCCTTCTTCAAGTTCTTCTGCACTGTTGAGAAACGAGGGACTGCTTGGCCTGTATTCCTGCTGCTCCTTTCTGCGGCTTTCCTTTGCCAGACTGCAAGGGATGCGTTGTCAAACTAAACCGAAGAACACATCAGGCTGCTCCTGGCTGCACATGCGCATTGTGTTAATGCTTGTGAGCCTTGGCTCTGAAAGAGATTCAGCAAAATAGCCTAAAGGAGCCTAAAAGAAAATAAGATCAAATAAAATGATAAAATAATAAAATAACAAAACAAACTAAAAACGCGTAAAGCAAGGTAAAATAAAATAAGATAAACCAACATAAAATATAATAATAAGAAATAACCCCAAAGAAAATATAATAAAATCAAATACAATAACCTAACATGAAAGAAACGAAACTAAACTAACATAAAGCAACAGAACAAGACAGAAAATAAAATCAAGTAAAATCAAGTAAAACCAAATGAAATCAAATCCTGTTTCTACTTGTATCCTTTTTGATTTGTGTCCTCAAAAGTGTTTCTGGAGCTGTAAACCCCCCGGCATTTCAGGCAAATAGCGGTCTCCTTGTTATTCGCCTCATCGTCAGCGCAGGGAATAGAACACAAGTGAAGAGAAGAGAAGGGTTGAGTTGGAAGGGACCTGCAGGACTCTCTAGGTGAGGTGAAGACGACTTAGCAGGAGCAAGGCAAAGGCTGAGAGGGCTGCCGTCACTTTCAGGAAAGGTATTGAGGGTGAAGGCCAAGGGAGGAGAAAAGCTCTGGAGTGCAAGGAAACAGATGGTCAAGAAGAGAAAACGATTTGGGACTTCTTTCCCAGAAGAAGACCTCAGCATAAGCAGGGGAGTAGCAAATGTCCCTTGGTGCATGGGTCCGGAACGGCGAGGCCATCCTGCACGTGCTCTCCGTCTCTGCACAGTTCACGCCGAGGGAACCCAAAGCCTTGCTTTCACCTCTGGCATCCCCACAACCAAATGAATGTAGCTGGGACCAACAGCCTTCACGACGGAGTCTGAATGTCCAGATGTATTTAGCGGGACGCCCAGCAGCTGTGCCCAGGGCATGGCCAGCAAGGGCAGGGACAGCCCCCTGAGCCTCCTGGGCGCAGGGACTGCCTCGGGGCCAGCAGCCCAAAGGCCTTCGTGGGAAGGATGCTGGGCGGAGGGCTGGCGGGCGGGGCCGCGCAGGGGGGGCCCCGTCACCCCCGTGTCACAGTGCCAGCACCCGGCAACGCAGCAGTCACCATGCCCCGGGGCAGCATAAAAGGGAGCACGCTCCCGCGTCGCGCTGCCATAGCTGGCCTGGGGGCAGCCCCAGGACGTGCGAGAGGAAGTCCTTGGGGAAGCGGTGGAATGACTTGGCGAGGGCTGAGGGAGGAAGGCCGGAGGAGGCTCGACGAGGCTGCTGGAGACGAGAAGAACCACCAAGAGCTGGGGGTTCGCGAGGCTGGCTGGCCTTTTCAGCTGGCTAGCAGTGGCAAGAGCAAGGGAATGCCTTCTTGAGGAGCACTGCAGAGCTCGCCATCCTCATCCCCTGCGGAGCCAGGGTCAGCAGCCGTGAGGAATGGGATGCAGAGATGTTGGCGGGGGTGCCGGTGCTTTGGAGCAGCCACTGGTGCCTTGCCAGGCGCCGGAAGGATCGTTGTCCCCCAGATGGATCAGGCGGGGTGCGTTTTGCCCCTCTGGGAAGGCCCTGAGGTGGCAGCGGGTGGAGGGAGAATCGGGGTTGGGCATCTCCTGGGAGGCGTGAGCAGCCTGCGGGCCGAGGAGGCAGGTCTTGCTCACGTGCTCAGGGAAGAGCCCATGGCCGGCGACGCTGGGGTCAGGAAGGAATTTTCCCCCGGGGCAGATTGGCTCTGGTGCCCAGGGGTTTTTTGCCTTCCTCTGCAGCATTGAGCATGAGCACTTGTCAGGGCTCCTCTGGGCCATTTTGGCTGGGTTACTGCCTGTTGCTCATGCACCACGAAGGTGGCCTCTCGTGCCCTGCAGCTGCGGGGAGGAAGGCTTTTTTCCCGCCACGGTGGGCTAGCAAGTGTCCCCGGGGGTTTTTTGCCTTCCTCTGCAGCACTGAGCACGGCCCCTTGCCAGGGCTCCTTTGCGCCGTTTTGGCTAGGTGCCTGCTGCTCCTGCTCCACGAAGGTGGCCCTCGTGCCCCGCGTGCAGGGGGAGGACGCTTTCTAGACTCCCAGGGCGCACGCCCAGGGTGGCCCCCGCGGGTTGCTGCTTCTCCTCCGTAGCATTGAGCGCAGCCCCTTGTCAGGGCTCCTCTGGGCCCTTTGGGCTCAGTTCTTGCCCGCTGCTCTTGCACCTGCGAGGCGCCACTCGTGCCCTGGCGCTCCCTGGCTCTTTTGCCCCTTGCAGGTTTGGAGCAGGAGCGAGCTCTGCTCTTCCCTTGGCTGCGTTTCCCGAGGTGTCCTTGCTTGTGCAAAACAGCCTGTGCTTGGAAGGGCTGCAGGCTTGCTGCACCATGCGGAGCTGCCGCTTTTCAGCTCTCCCTGCAGGCGATCCAAGCGCAGGGCAGGCAGGAGAGCGCTTGTCATGCCTCCCTGGCCAAGAAGCACAGCGGAGCAAGTTTGGGAAGGCAAAAGGGCTGCTTGTCATCGACACGTGTCCTACTTGTGAAAATACCCCAGGGCACCACACCCCTCCTCTTCTTCCACTTTTCGGTGTGTGGTCGGTACCCATCCTCCTTCTTCAAGTTCTTCTGCACTGTTGAGAAACGAGGGACTGCTTGGCCTGTATTCCTGCTGCTCCTTTCTGCGGCTTTCCTTTGCCAGACTGCAAGGGATGCTTTGTCAAACTAAACCGAAGAACACATCAGCCTGCTCCTGGCTGCACATGCGCATTGTGTTAATGCTTGTGAGCCTTGGCTCTGAAAGAGATTCAGCAAAATAGCCTAAAGGAGCCTAAAAGAAAATAAGATCAAATAAAATGATAAAATAATAAAATAACAAAACAAACTAAGAACGCGTAAAGCAAGGTAAAATAAAATACGATAAACCAACATAAAATATAATAATAAGAAATAACCCCAAAGAAAATATAATAAAATCAAATACAATAACCTAACATGAAAGAAACGAAACTAAACTAACATAAAGCAACAGAACAAGACAGAAAATAAAATCAAGTAAAATCAAGTAAAACCAAATGAAATCAAATCCTGTTTCTACTTGTATCCTTTTTGATTTGTGTCCTCAAAAGTGTTTCTGGAGCTGTAAACCCCCCGGCATTTCAGGCAAATAGCGGTCTCCTTGTTATTCGCCTCATCGTCAGCGCAGGGAATAGAACACAAGTGAAGAGAAGAGAAGGGTTGAGTTGGAAGGGACCTGCAGGACTCTCTAGGTGAGGTGAAGACGACTTAGCAGGAGCAAGGCAAAGGCTGAGAGGGCTGCCGTCACTTTCAGGAAAGGTATTGAGGGTGAAGGCCAAGGGAGGAGAAAAGCTCTGGAGTGCAAGGAAACAGATGGTCAAGAAGAGAAAACGATTTGGGACTTCTTTCCCAGAAGAAGACCTCAGCATAAGCAGGGGAGTAGCAAATGTCCCTTGGTGCATGGGTCAGGAACGGCGAGGCCATCCTGCACGTGCTCTCCGTCTCTGCACAGTTCACGCCGAGGGAACCCAAAGCCTTGCTTTCACCTCTGGCATCCCCACAACCAAATGAATGTAGCTGGGACCAACAGCCTTCACGACGGAGTCTGAATGTCCAGATGTATTTAGCGGGACGCCCAGCAGCTGTGCCCAGGGCATGGCCAGCAAGGGCAGGGACAGCCCCCTGAGCCTCCTGGGCGCAGGGACTGCCTCAGGGCCAGCAGCCCAAAGGCCTTCGTGGGAAGGATGCTGAGCGGAGGGCCAGCGGGCGGGGCCGCGCAGGGGGGGCCCCGTCACCCCCGTGTCACAGTGCCAGCACCCGGCAACGCAGCAGTCACCATGCCCCGGGGCAGCATAAAAGGGAGCACGCTCCCGCGTCGCGCTGCCATAGCTGGCCTGGGGGCAGCCCCAGGATGTGCGAGAGGAAGTCCTTGGGGAAGCGGTGGAATGACTTGGCGAGGCCTGAGGGAGGAAGGCCGGAGGAGGCTCGACGAGGCTGCTGGAGACGAGAAGAACCACCAAGAGCTGGGGGTTCGCAAGGCTGGCTGGCCTTTTCAGCTGGCTAGCAGTGGCAAGAGCAAGGGAATGCCTTCTTGAGGAGCAGTGCAGAGCTCGCCATCCTCATCCCCTGCGGAGCCAGGGTCAGCAGCCGTGAGGAATGGGATGCAGAGATGTTGGCGGGGGTGCCGGTGCTTTGGAGCAGCCACTGGTGCCTTGCCAGGCGCCGGAAGGATCGTTGTCCCCCAGATGGATCAGGCGGGGTGCGTTTTGCCCCTCTGGGAAGGCCCTGAGGTGGCAGCAGGTGGAGGGAGAATCGGGGTTGGGCATCTCCTGGGAGGCGTGAGCAGCCTGCGGGCCGAGGAGGCAGGTCTTGCTCACGTGCTCAGGGAATAGCCCATCGCTGGCGACGCTGGGGTCAGGACGGAATTTTCCCCCGGGGCAGATTGGCTCTGGTGCCCAGGGGTTTTTTGCCTTCCTCTGCAGCACTGAGCACGGCCCCTTGCCGGGCTCCTTCGGGCCGTTTTGGCTAGGTACCTGCTGCTCCTGCTCCACGAAGGTGGCCCTTGTGCCCCGCAGGCGGGGGGAGGACGCTTTCTAGACTCCCAGGGCGCACGCCCAGGGTGGCCCCCGCGGGTTGCTGCTTCTCCTCCGTAGCATTGAGCGCAGCCCCTTGTCAGGGCTCCTCTGGGCCCTTTGGGCTCAGTTCTTGCCCGCTGCTCTTGCACCTGCGAGGCGCCACTCGTGCCCTGGCGCTCCCTGGCTCTTTTGCCCCTTGCAGGTTTGGAGCAGGAGCGAGCTCTGCTCTTCCCTTGGCTGCGTTTCCCGAGGTGTCCTTGCTTGTGCAAAACAGCCTGTGCTTGGAAGGGCTGCAGGCTTGCTGCACCATGCGGAGCTGCCGCTTTTCAGCTCTCCCTGCAGGCGATCCAAGCGCAGGGCAGGCAGGAGAGCGCTTGTCATGCCTCCCTGGCCAAGAAGCACAGCGGAGCAAGTTTGGGAAGGCAAAAGGGCTGCTTGTCATCGACACGTGTCCTACTTGTGAAAATACCCCAGGGCACCACACCCCTCCTCTTCTTCCACTTTTCGGTGTGTGGTCAGTACCCATCCTCCTTCTTCAAGTTCTTCTGCACTGTTGAGAAACGAGGGACTGCTTGGCCTGTATTCCTGCTGCTCCTTTCTGCGGCTTTCCTTTGCCAGACTGCAAGGGATGCTTTGTCAAACTAAACCGAAGAACACATCAGCCTGCTCCTGGCTGCACATGCGCATTGTGTGAATGCTTGTGAGCATCGGCTCTGAAAGAGATTCAGCAAAATAGCCTAAAGGAGCCTAAAAGAAAATAAGATCAAATAAAATGATAAAATAATAAAATAACAAAACAAACTAAGAACGCGTAAAGCAAGGTAAAATAAAATAAGATAAACCAACATAAAATATAATAATAAGAAATAACCCCAAAGAAAATATAATAAAATCAAATACAATAACCTAACATGAAAGAAACGAAACTAAACTAACATAAAGCAACAGAACAAGACAGAAAATAAAATCAAGTAAAATCAAGTAAAACCAAATGAAATCAAATCCTGTTTCTACTTGTATCCTTTTTGATTTGTGTCCTCAAAAGTGTTTCTGGAGCTGTAAACCCCCCGGCATTTCAGGCAAATAGCGGTCTCCTTGTTATTCGCCTCATCGTCAGCGCAGGGAATAGAACACAAGTGAAGAGAAGAGAAGGGTTGAGTTGGAAGGGACCTGCAGGACTCTCTAGGTGAGGTGAAGACGACTTAGCAGGAGCAAGGCAAAGGCTGAGAGGGCTGCCGTCACTTTCAGGAAAGGTATTGAGGGTGAAGGCCAAGGGAGGAGAAAAGCTCTGGAGTGCAAGGAAACAGATGGTCAAGAAGAGAAAACGATTTGGGACTTCTTTCCCAGAAGAAGACCTCAGCATAAGCAGGGGAGTAGCAAATGTCCCTTGGTGCATGGGTCAGGAACGGCGAGGCCATCCTGCACGTGCTCTCCGTCTCTGCACAGTTCACGCCGAGGGAACCCAAAGCCTTGCTTTCACCTCTGGCATCCCCACAACCAAATGAATGTAGCTGGGACCAACAGCCTTCACGACGGAGTCTGAATGTCCAGATGTATTTAGCGGGACAGCCAGCAGCTGTGCCCAGGGCATGGCCAGCAAGGGCAGGGACAGCCCCCTGAGCCTCCTGGGCGCAGGGACTGCCTCAGGGCCAGCAGCCCAAAGGCCTTCGTGGGAAGGATGCTGAGCGGAGGGCCAGCGGGCGGGGCCGCGCAGGGGGGGCCCCGTCACCCCCGTGTCACAGTGCCAGCACCCGGCAACGCAGCAGTCACCATGCCCCGGGGCAGCATAAAAGGGAGCACGCTCCCGCGTCGCGCTGCCATAGCTGGCCTGGGGGCAGCCCCAGGATGTGCGAGAGGAAGTCCTTGGGGAAGCGGTGGAATGACTTGGCGAGGCCTGAGGGAGGAAGGCCGGAGGAGGCTCGACGAGGCTGCTGGAGACGAGAAGAACCACCAAGAGCTGGGGGTTCGCAAGGCTGGCTGGCCTTTTCAGCTGGCTAGCAGTGGCAAGAGCAAGGGAATGCCTTCTTGAGGAGCAGTGCAGAGCTCGCCATCCTCATCCCCTGCGGAGCCAGGGTCAGCAGCCGTGAGGAATGGGATGCAGAGATGTTGGCGGGGGTGCCGGTGCTTTGGAGCAGCCACTGGTGCCTTGCCAGGCGCCGGAAGGATCGTTGTCCCCCAGATGGATCAGGCGGGGTGCGTTTTGCCCCTCTGGGAAGGCCCTGAGGTGGCAGCAGGTGGAGGGAGAATCGGGGTTGGGCATCTCCTGGGAGGCGTGAGCAGCCTGCGGGCCGAGGAGGCAGGTCTTGCTCACGTGCTCAGGGAATAGCCCATCGCTGGCGACGCTGGGGTCAGGACGGAATTTTCCCCCGGGGCAGATTGGCTCTGGTGCCCAGGGGTTTTTTGCCTTCCTCTGCAGCACTGAGCACGGCCCCTTGCCGGGCTCCTTCGGGCCGTTTTGGCTAGGTACCTGCTGCTCCTGCTCCACGAAGGTGGCCCTTGTGCCCCGCAGGCGGGGGGAGGACGCTTTCTAGACTCCCAGGGCGCACGCCCAGGGTGGCCCCCGCGGGTTGCTGCTTCTCCTCCGTAGCATTGAGCGCAGCCCCTTGTCAGGGCTCCTCTGGGCCCTTTGGGCTCAGTTCTTGCCCGCTGCTCTTGCACCTGCGAGGCGCCACTCGTGCCCTGGTGCTCCCTGGCTCTTTTGCCCCTTGCAGGTTTGGAGCAGGAGCGAGCTCTGCTCTTCCCTTGGCTGCGTTTCCCGAGGTGTCCTTGCTTGTGCAAAACAGCCTGTGCTTGGAAGGGCTGCAGGCTTGCTGCACCATGCGGAGCTGCCGCTTTTCAGCTCTCCCTGCATGCGATCCAAGCGCAGGGCAGGCAGGAGAGCGCTTGTCATGCCTCCCTGGCCAAGAAGCACAGCGGAGCAAGTTTGGGAAGGCAAAAGGGCTGCTTGTCGTCGACACGTGTCCTACTTGTGAAAATACCCCAGGGCACCACACCCCTCCTCTTCTTCCACTTTTCGGTGTGTGGTCGGTACCCATCCTCCTTCTTCAAGTTCTTCTGCACTGTTGAGAAACGAGGGACTGCTTGGCCTGTATTCCTGCTGCTCCTTTCTGCGGCTTTCCTTTGCCAGACTGCAAGGGATGCGTTGTCAAACTAAACCGAAGAACACATCAGCCTGCTCCTGGCTGCACATGCGCATTGTGTTAATGCTTGTGAGCATCGGCTCTGAAAGAGATTCAGCAAAATAGCCTAAAGGAGCCTAAAAGAAAATAAGATCAAATAAAATGATAAAATAATAAAATAACAAAACAAACTAAGAACGCGTAAAGCAAGGTAAAATAAAATAAGATAAACCAACATAAAATATAATAATAAGAAATAACCCCAAAGAAAATATAATAAAATCAAATACAATAACCTAACATGAAAGAAACGAAACTAAACTAACATAAAGCAACAGAACAAGACAGAAAATAAAATCAAGTAAAATCAAGTAAAACCAAATGAAATCAAATCCTGTTTCTACTTGTATCCTTTTTGATTTGTGTCCTCAAAAGTGTTTCTGGAGCTGTAAACCCCCTGGCATTTCAGGCAAATAGCGGTCTCCTTGTTATTCGCCTCATCGTCAGCGCAGGGAATAGAACAGAAGTGAAGAGAAGAGAAGGGTTGAGTTGGAAGGGACCTGCAGGACTCTCTAGGTGAGGTGAAGACGACTAGCAGGAGCAAGGCAAAGGCTGAGAGGGCTGCCGTCACTTTCAGGAAAGGTATTGAGGGTGAAAGCCAAGGGAGGAGAAAAGCTCTGGAGTGCAAGGAAACAGATGGTCAAGAAGAGAAAACAATTTGGGACTTCTTTCCCAGAAGAAGACCTCAGCATAAGCAGGGGAGTAGCAAATGTCCCTTGGTGCATGGGTCAGGAACGGCGAGGCCATCCTGCACGTGCTCTCCGTCTCTGCACAGTTCACGCCGAGGGAACCCAAAGCCTTGCTTTCACCTCTGGCATCCCCACAACCAAATGAATGTAGCTGGGACCAACAGCCTTCACGACGGAGTCTGAATGTCCAGATGTATTTAGCGGGACGCCCAGCAGCTGTGCCCAGGGCATGGCCAGCAAGGGCAGGGACAGCCCCTGGGCACAGGGACTGCCTCGGGGCCAGCAGCCCAAAGGCCTTCCTGGGAAGGATGCTGGGCGGAGGGCTGGCGGGCGGGGCTGCGCAGGGGGGGCCCCGTCACCCCCGTGTCACAGTGCCAGCACCCGGCAACGCAGCAGTCACCATGCCCCGGGGCAGCATAAAAGGGAGCACGCTCCTGCGTCGCGCTGCCATAGCTGGCCTGGGGGCAGCCCCAGGACGTGCGAGAGGAAGTCCTTGGGGAAGCGGTGGAATGACTTGGCGAGGGCTGAGGGAGGAAGGCCGGAGGAGGCTCGACGAGGCTGCTGGAGACGAGAAGAACCCCCAAGAGCTGGAGGTTCGCGAGGCTGGCTGGCCTTTTCAGCCGGCTAGCAGTGGCAAGAGCAAGGGAATGCCTTCTTGAGGAGCAGTGCAGAGCTCGCCATCCTCATCCCCTGCGGAGCCAGGGTCAGCAGCCGTGAGGAATGGGATGCAGAGATGTTGGCGGGGGTGCCGGTGCTTTGGAGCAGCCACTGGTGCCTTGCCAGGCGCCGGAAGGATCGTTGTCCCCCAGATGGATCAGGCGGGGTGCGTTTTGCCCCTCTGGGAAGGCCCTGAGGTGGCAGCAAGTGGAGGGAGAATCGGGGTTGGGCATCTCCTGGGAGGCGTGAGCAGCCTGCGGGCCGAGGAGGCAGGTCTTGCTCACGTGCTCAGGGAATAGCCCATCGCTGGCGACGCTGGGGTCAGGAAGGAATTTTCCCCCGGGGTAGATTGGCTCTGGTGCCCAGGGGTTTTTTGCCTTCCTCTGCAGCATTGAGCATGAGCACTTGTCAAGGCTCCTCTGGGCCATTTTGGCTGGGTTACTGCCTGCTGCTCATGCACCACGAAGGTGGCCTCTCGTGCCCTGCAGCTGCGGGGAGGAAGGCTTTTTTCCCGCCACGGTGGGCTAGCAAGTGTCCCCGGGGGTTTTTTGCCTTCCTCTGCAGCACTGAGCACGGCCCCTTGCCAGGGCTCCTTTGGGCCGTTTTGGCTAGGTGCCTGCTGCTCCTGCTCCACGAAGGTGGCCCTCGTGCCCCGCGTGCAGGGGGAGGACGCTTTCTAGACTCCCAGGGCGCACGCCCAGGGTGGCCCCCGCGGGTTGCTGCTTCTCCTCCGTAGCATTGAGCGCAGCCCCTTGTCAGGGCTCCTCTGGGCCCTTTGGGCTCAGTTCTTGCCTGCTGCTCTTGCACCTGCGAGGCGCCCCTCGTGCCCTGGCGCTCCCTGGCTCTTTTGCCCCTTGCAGGTTTGGAGCAGGAGCGAGCTCTGCTCTTCCCTTGGCTGCGTTTCCCGAGGTGTCCTTGCTTGTGCAAAACAGCCTGTGCTTGGAAGGGCTGCAGGCTTGCTGCACCATGCGGAGCTGCCGCTTTTCAGCTCTCCCTGCAGGCGATCCAAGCGCAGGGCAGGCAGGAGAGCGCTTGTCATGCCTCCCTGGCCAAGAAGCACAGCGGAGCAAGTTTGGGAAGGCAAAAGGGCTGCTTGTCATCGACACGTGTCCTACTTGTGAAAATACCCCAGGGCACCACACCCCTCCTCTTCTTCCACTTTTCGGTGTGTGGTCGGTACCCATCCTCCTTCTTCAAGTTCTTCTGCACTGTTGAGAAACGAGGGACTGCTTGGCCTGTATTCCTGCTGCTCCTTTCTGCGGCTTTCCTTTGCCAGACTGCAAGGGATGCGTTGTCAAACTAAACCGAAGAACACATCAGCCTGCTCCTGGCTGCACATGCGCATTGTGTGAATGCTTGTCAGCATCGGCTCTGAAAGAGATTCAGCAAAATAGCCTAAAGGAGCCTAAAAGAAAATAAGATCAAATAAAATGATAAAATAATAAAATAACAAAACAAACTAAAAACGCGTAAAGCAAGGTAAAATAAAATAAGATAAACCAACATGAAATATAATAATAAGAAATAACCCCAAAGAAAATATAATAAAATCAAATACAATAACCTAACATGAAAGAAACGAAACTAAACTAACATAAAGCAACAGAACAAGACAGAAAATAAAATCAAGTAAAATCAAGTAAAACCAAATGAAATCAAATCCTGTTTCTACTTGTATCCTTTTTGATTTGTGTCCTCAAAAGTGTTTCTGGAGCTGTAAACCCCCCGGCATTTCAGGCAAATAGCGGTCTCCTTGTTATTCGCCTCATCGTCAGCGCAGGGAATAGAACACAAGTGAAGAGAAGAGAAGGGTTGAGTTGGAAGGGACCTGCAGGACTCTCTAGGTGAGGTGAAGACGACTTAGCAGGAGCAAGGCAAAGGCTGAGAGGGCTGCCGTCACTTTCAGGAAAGGTATTGAGGGTGAAGGCCAAGGGAGGAGAAAAGCTCTGGAGTGCAAGGAAACAGATGGTCAAGAAGAGAAAACAATTTGGGACTTCTTTCCCAGAAGAAGACCTCAGCATAAGCAGGGGAGTAGCAAATGTCCCTTGGTGCATGGGTCCGGAACGGCGAGGCCATCCTGCACGTGCTCTCCGTCTCTGCACAGTTCACGCCGAGGGAACCCAAAGCCTTGCTTTCACCTCTGGCATCCCCACAACCAAATGAATGTAGCTGGGACCAACAGCCTTCACGACGGAGTCTGAATGTCCAGATGTATTTAGCGGGACGCCCAGCAGCTGTGCCCAGGGCATGGCCAGCAAGGGCAGGGACAGCCCCCTGAGCCTCCTGGGCACAGGGACTGCCTCGGGGCCAGCAGCCCAAAGGCCTTCCTGGGAAGGACGCTGGGCAGAGGGCCGGCGGGCGGGGCTGCGCAGGGGGGGCCCCGTCACCCCCGTGTCACAGTGCCAGCACCCGGCAACGCAGCAGTCACCATGCCCCGGGGCAGCATAAAAGGGAGCACGCTCCTGCGTCGCGCTGCCATAGCTGGCCTGGGGGCAGCCCCAAGACGTGCGAGAGGAAGTCCTTGGGGAAGCGGTGGAATGACTTGGCGAGGGCTGAGGGAGGAAGGCCGGAGGAGGCTCGACGAGGCTGCTGGAGACGAGAAGAACCCCCAAGAGCTGGAGGTTCGCGAGGCTGGCTGGCCTTTTCAGCCGGCTAGCAGTGGCAAGAGCAAGGGAATGCCTTCTTGAGGAGCACTGCAGAGCTCGCCGTCCTCATCCCCTGCGGAGCCAGGGTCAGCAGCCGTGAGGAATGGGATGCAGAGATGTTGGCGGGGGTGCCGGTGCTTTGGAGCAGCCACTGGTGCCTTGCCAGGCGCCGGAAGGATCGTTGTCCCCCAGATGGATCAGGCGGGGTGCGTTTTGCCCCTCTGGGAAGGCCCTGAGGTGGCAGCAGGTGGAGGGAGAATCGGGGTTGGGCATCTCCTGGGAGGCGTGAGCAGCCTGCGGGCCGAGGAGGCAGGTCTTGCTCACGTGCTCAGGGAATAGCCCATCGCTGGCGACGCTGGGGTCAGGACGGAATTTTCCCCCGGGGCAGATTGGCTCTGGTGCCCAGGGGTTTTTTGCCTTCCTCTGCAGCACTGAGCACGGCCCCTTGTCAGGGCTCCTCTGGGCCATTTTGGCTGGGTTACTGCCTGTTGCTCATGCACCACCAAGGTGGCCTCTCGTGCCCTGCAGCTGCGGGCAGGAAGGCTTTTTTCCCGCCACGGTGGGCTAGCAAGTGTCCCCGGGGGTTTTTTGCCTTCCTCTGCAGCACTGAGCACGGCCCCTTGCCAGGGCTCCTTTGGGCCGTTTTGGCTAGGTGCCTGCTGCTCCTGCTCCACGAAGGTGGCCCTCGTGCCCCGCGTGCAGGGGGAGGACGCTTTCTAGACTCCCAGGGCGCACGCCCAGGGTGGCCCCCGCGGGTTGCTGCTTCTCCTCCGTAGCATTGAGCGCAGCCCCTTGTCAGGGCTCCTCTGGGCCCTTTGGGCTCAGTTCTTGCCTGCTGCTCTTGCACCTGCGAGGCGCCCCTCGTGCCCTGGCGCTCCCTGGCTCTTTTGCCCCTTGCAGGTTTGGAGCAGGAGCGAGCTCTGCTCTTCCCTTGGCTGCGTTTCCCGAGGTGTCCTTGCTTGTGCAAAACAGCCTGTGCTTGGAAGGGCTGCAGGCTTGCTGCACCATGCGGAGCTGCCGCTTTTCAGCTCTCCCTGCAGGCGATCCAAGCGCAGGGCAGGCAGGAGAGCGCTTGTCATGCCTCCCTGGCCAAGAAGCACAGCGGAGCAAGTTTGGGAAGGCAAAAGGGCTGCTTGTCATCGACACGTGTCCTACTTGTGAAAATACCCCAGGGCACCACACCCCTCCTCTTCTTCCACTTTTCGGTGTGTGGTCGGTACCCATCCTCCTTCTTCAAGTTCTTCTGCACTGTTGAGAAACGAGGGACTGCTTGGCCTGTATTCCTGCTGCTCCTTTCTGCGGCTTTCCTTTGCCAGACTGCAAGGGATGCGTTGTCAAACTAAACCGAAGAACACATCAGCCTGCTCCTGGCTGCACATGCGCATTGTGTGAATGCTTGTCAGCATCGGCTCTGAAAGAGATTCAGCAAAATAGCCTAAAGGAGCCTAAAAGAAAATAAGATCAAATAAAATGATAAAATAATAAAATAACAAAACAAACTAAAAACGCGTAAAGCAAGGTAAAATAAAATAAGATAAACCAACATGAAATATAATAATAAGAAATAACCCCAAAGAAAATATAATAAAATCAAATACAATAACCTAACATGAAAGAAACGAAACTAAACTAACATAAAGCAACAGAACAAGACAGAAAATAAAATCAAGTAAAATCAAGTAAAACCAAATGAAATCAAATCCTGTTTCTACTTGTATCCTTTTTGATTTGTGTCCTCAAAAGTGTTTCTGGAGCTGTAAACCCCCCGGCATTTCAGGCAAATAGCGGTCTCCTTGTTATTCGCCTCATCGTCAGCGCAGGGAATAGAACACAAGTGAAGAGAAGAGAAGGGTTGAGTTGGAAGGGACCTGCAGGACTCTCTAGGTGAGGTGAAGACGACTTAGCAGGAGCAAGGCAAAGGCTGAGAGGGCTGCCGTCACTTTCAGGAAAGGTATTGAGGGTGAAGGCCAAGGGAGGAGAAAAGCTCTGGAGTGCAAGGAAACAGATGGTCAAGAAGAGAAAACAATTTGGGACTTCTTTCCCAGAAGAAGACCTCAGCATAAGCAGGGGAGTAGCAAATGTCCCTTGGTGCATGGGTCCGGAACGGCGAGGCCATCCTGCACGTGCTCTCCGTCTCTGCACAGTTCACGCCGAGGGAACCCAAAGCCTTGCTTTCACCTCTGGCATCCCCACAACCAAATGAATGTAGCTGGGACCAACAGCCTTCACGACGGAGTCTGAATGTCCAGATGTATTTAGCGGGACGCCCAGCAGCTGTGCCCAGGGCATGGCCAGCAAGGGCAGGGACAGCCCCCTGAGCCTCCTGGGCACAGGGACTGCCTCGGGGCCAGCAGCCCAAAGGCCTTCCTGGGAAGGACGCTGGGCAGAGGGCCGGCGGGCGGGGCTGCGCAGGGGGGGCCCCGTCACCCCCGTGTCACAGTGCCAGCACCCGGCAACGCAGCAGTCACCATGCCCCGGGGCAGCATAAAAGGGAGCACGCTCCTGCGTCGCGCTGCCATAGCTGGCCTGGGGGCAGCCCCAAGACGTGCGAGAGGAAGTCCTTGGGGAAGCGGTGGAATGACTTGGCGAGGGCTGAGGGAGGAAGGCCGGAGGAGGCTCGACGAGGCTGCTGGAGACGAGAAGAACCCCCAAGAGCTGGAGGTTCGCGAGGCTGGCTGGCCTTTTCAGCCGGCTAGCAGTGGCAAGAGCAAGGGAATGCCTTCTTGAGGAGCAGTGCAGAGCTCGCCGTCCTCATCCCCTGCGGAGCCAGGGTCAGCAGCCGTGAGGAATGGGATGCAGAGATGTTGGCGGGGGTGCCGGTGCTTTGGAGCAGCCACTGGTGCCTTGCCAGGCGCCGGAAGGATCGTTGTCCCCCAGATGGATCAGGCGGGGTGCGTTTTGCCCCTCTGGGAAGGCCCTGAGGTGGCAGCAGGTGGAGGGAGAATCGGGGTTGGGCATCTCCTGGGAGGCGTGAGCAGCCTGCGGGCCGAGGAGGCAGGTCTTGCTCACGTGCTCAGGGAATAGCCCATCGCTGGCGACGCTGGGGTCAGGACGGAATTTTCCCCCGGGGCAGATTGGCTCTGGTGCCCAGGGGTTTTTTGCCTTCCTCTGCAGCACTGAGCACGGCCCCTTGTCAGGGCTCCTCTGGGCCATTTTGGCTGGGTTACTGCCTGTTGCTCATGCACCACCAAGGTGGCCTCTCGTGCCCTGCAGCTGCGGGCAGGAAGGCTTTTTTCCCGCCACGGTGGGCTAGCAAGTGTCCCCGGGGGTTTTTTGCCTTCCTCTGCAGCACTGAGCACGGCCCCTTGCCAGGGCTCCTTTGGGCCGTTTTGGCTAGGTGCCTGCTGCTCCTGCTCCACGAAGGTGTCCCTCGTGCCCCGCAGGCGGGGGGAGGACGCTTTCTAGACTCCCAGGGTGCACGCCCAGGGTGGCCCCCGCGGGTTGCTGCTTCTCCTCCGTAGCATTGAGCGCAGCCCCTTGTCAGGGCTCCTCTGGGCCCTTTGGGCTCAGTTCTTGCCCGCTGCTCTTGCACCTGCGAGGCGCCACTCGTGCCCTGGCGCTCCCTGGCTCTTTTGCCCCTTGCAGGTTTGGAGCAGGAGCGAGCTCTGCTCTTCCCTTGGCTGCGTTTCCCGAGGTGTCCTTGCTTGTGCAAAACAGCCTGTGCTTGGAAGGGCTGCAGGCTTGCTGCACCATGCGGAGCTGCCGCTTTTCAGCTCTCCCTGCAGGCGATCCAAGCGCAGGGCAGGCAGGAGAGCGCTTGTCATGCCTCCCTGGCCAAGAAGCACAGCGGAGCAAGTTTGGGAAGGCAAAAGGGCTGCTTGTCATCGACACGTGTCCTACTTGTGAAAATACCCCAGGGCACCACACCCCTCCTCTTCTTCCACTTTTCGGTGTGTGGTCGGTACCCATCCTCCTTCTTCAAGTTCTTCTGCACTGTTGAGAAACGAGGGACTGCTTGGCCTGTATTCCTGCTGCTCCTTTCTGCGGCTTGCCTTTGCCAGACTGCAAGGGATGCTTTGTCAAACTAAACCGAAGAACACATCAGCCTGCTCCTGGCTGCACATGCGCATTGTGTGAATGCTTGTGAGCATCGGCTCTGAAAGAGATTCAGCAAAATAGCCTAAAGGAGCCTAAAAGAAAATAAGATCAAATAAAATGATAAAATAATAAAATAACAAAACAAACTAAAAACGCGTAAAGCAAGGTAAAATAAAATAAGATAAACCAACATGAAATATAATAATAAGAAATAACCCCAAAGAAAATATAATAAAATCAAATACAATAACCTAACATGAAAGAAACGAAACTAAACTAACATAAAGCAACAGAACAAGACAGAAAATAAAATCAAGTAAAATCAAGTGAAACCAAATGAAATCAAATCCTGTTTCTACTTGTATCCTTTTTGATTTGTGTCCTCGAAAGTGTTTCTGGAGCTGTAAACCCCCCGGCATTTCAGGCAAATAGCGGTCTCCTTGTTATTCGCCTCATCGTCAGCGCAGGGAATAGAACACAAGTGAAGAGAAGAGAAGGGTTGAGTTGGAAGGGACCTGCAGGACTCTCTAGGTGAGGTGAAGACGACTTAGCAGGAGCAAGGCAAAGGCTGAGAGGGCTGCCGTCACTTTCAGGAAAGGTATTGAGGGTGAAGGCCAAGGGAGGAGAAAAGCTCTGGAGTGCAAGGAAACAGATGGTCAAGAAGAGAAAACAATTTGGGACTTCTTTCCCAGAAGAAGACCTCAGCATAAGCAGGGGAGTAGCAAATGTCCCTTGGTGCATGGGTCCGGAACGGCGAGGCCATCCTGCACGTGCTCTCCGTCTCTGCACAGTTCACGCCGAGGGAACCCAAAGCCTTGCTTTCACCTCTGGCATCCCCACAACCAAATGAATGTAGCTGGGACCAACAGCCTTCACGACGGAGTCTGAATGTCCAGATGTATTTAGCGGGACGCCCAGCAGCTGTGCCCAGGGCATGGCCAGCAAGGGCAGGGACAGCCCCCTGAGCCTCCTGGGCGCAGGGGCTGCCTCGGGGCCAGCAGCCCAAAGGCCTTCCTGGGAAGGACGCTGGGCAGAGGGCCGGCGGGCGGGGCTGCGCAGGGGGGGCCCCGTCACCCCCGTGTCACAGTGCCAGCACCCGGCAACGCAGCAGTCACCATGCCCCGGGGCAGCATAAAAGGGAGCACGCTCCTGCGTCGCGCTGCCATAGCTGGCCTGGGGGCAGCCCCAAGACGTGCGAGAGGAAGTCCTTGGGGAAGCGGTGGAATGACTTGGCGAGGGCTGAGGGAGGAAGGCCGGAGGAGGCTCGACGAGGCTGCTGGAGACGAGAAGAACCCCCAAGAGCTGGAGGTTCGCGAGGCTGGCTGGCCTTTTCAGCCGGCTAGCAGTGGCAAGAGCAAGGGAATGCCTTCTTGAGGAGCAGTGCAGAGCTCGCCGTCCTCATCCCCTGCGGAGCCAGGGTCAGCAGCCGTGAGGAATGGGATGCAGAGATGTTGGCGGGGGTGCCGGTGCTTTGGAGCAGCCACTGGTGCCTTGCCAGGCGCCGGAAGGATCGTTGTCCCCCAGATGGATCAGGCGGGGTGCGTTTTGCCCCTCTGGGAAGGCCCTGAGGTGGCAGCAGGTGGAGGGAGAATCGGGGTTGGGCATCTCCTGGGAGGCGTGAGCAGCCTGCGGGCCGAGGAGGCAGGTCTTGCTCACGTGCTCAGGGAATAGCCCATCGCTGGCGACGCTGGGGTCAGGAAGGAATTTTCCCCCGGGGCAGATTGGCTCTGGTGCCCAGGGGTTTTTTGCCTTCCTCTGCAGCATTGAGCATGAGCACTTGTCAGGGCTCCTCTGGGCCATTTTGGCTGGGTTACTGCCTGTTGCTCATGCACCACCAAGGTGGCCTCTCGTGCCCTGCAGCTGCGGGGAGGAAGGCTTTTTTCCCGCCACAGTGGGCTAGCAAGTGTCCCCGGGGGTTTTTTGCCTTCCTCTGCAGCACTGAGCACGGCCCCTTGCCAGGGCTCCTTTGGGCCGTTTTGGCTAGGTGCCTGCTGCTCCTGCTCCACGAAGGTGTCCCTCGTGCCCCGCAGGCGGGGGGAGGACGCTTTCTAGACTCCCAGGGTGCACGCCCAGGGTGGCCCCCGCGGGTTGCTGCTTCTCCTCCGTAGCATTGAGCGCAGCCCCTTGTCAGGGCTCCTCTGGGCCCTTTGGGCTCAGTTCTTGCCCGCTGCTCTTGCACCTGCGAGGCGCCCCTCGTGCCCTGGCGCTCCCTGGCTCTTTTGCCCCTTGCAGGTTTGGAGCAGGAGCGAGCTCTGCTCTTCCCTTGGCTGCGTTTCCCGAGGTGTCCTTGCTTGTGCAAAACAGCCTGTGCTTGGAAGGGCTGCAGGCTTGCTGCACCATGCGGAGCTGCCGCTTTTCAGCTCTCCCTGCAGGCGATCCAAGCGCAGGGCAGGCAGGAGAGCGCTTGTCATGCCTCCCTGGCCAAGAAGCACAGCGGAGCAAGTTTGGGAAGGCAAAAGGGCTGCTTGTCATCGACACGTGTCCTACTTGTGAAAATACCCCAGGGCACCACACCCCTCCTCTTCTTCCACTTTTCGGTGTGTGGTCGGTACCCATCCTCCTTCTTCAAGTTCTTCTGCACTGTTGAGAAACGAGGGACTGCTTGGCCTGTATTCCTGCTGCTCCTTTCTGCGGCTTTCCTTTGCCAGTCTGCAAGGGATGCTTTGTCAAACTAAACCGAAGAACACATCAGCCTGCTCCTGGCTGCACATGCGCATTGTGTGAATGCTTGTGAGCATCGGCTCTGAAAGAGATTCAGCAAAATAGCCTAAAGGAGCCTAAAAGAAAATAAGATCAAATAAAATGATAAAATAATAAAATAACAAAACAAACTAAAAACGCGTAAAGCAAGGTAAAATAAAATAAGATAAACCAACATGAAATATAATAATAAGAAATAACCCCAAAGAAAATATAATAAAATCAAATACAATAACCTAACATGAAAGAAACGAAACTAAACTAACATAAAGCAACAGAACAAGACAGAAAATAAAATCAAGTAAAATCAAGTGAAACCAAATGAAATCAAATCCTGTTTCTACTTGTATCCTTTTTGATTTGTGTCCTCGAAAGTGTTTCTGGAGCTGTAAACCCCCCGGCATTTCAGGCAAATAGCGGTCTCCTTGTTATTCGCCTCATCGTCAGCGCAGGGAATAGAACAGAAGTGAAGAGAAGAGAAGGGTTGAGTTGGAAGGGACCTGCAGGACTCTCTAGGTGAGGTGAAGACGACTTAGCAGGAGCAAGGCAAAGGCTGAGAGGGCTGCCGTCACTTTCAGGAAAGGTATTGAGGGTGAAGGCCAAGGGAGGAGAAAAGCTCTGGAGTGCAAGGAAACAGATGGTCAAGAAGAGAAAACAATTTGGGACTTCTTTCCCAGAAGAAGACCTCAGCATAAGCAGGGGAGTAGCAAATGTCCCTTGGTGCATGGGTCAGGAACGGCGAGGCCATCCTGCACGTGCTCTCCGTCTCTGCACAGTTCACGCCGAGGGAACCCAAAGCCTTGCTTTCACCTCTGGCATCCCCACAACCAAATGAATGTAGCTGGGACCAACAGCCTTCACGACGGAGTCTGAATGTCCAGATGTATTTAGCGGGACGCCCAGCAGCTGTGCCCAGGGCATGGCCAGCAAGGGCAGGGACAGCCCCCTGAGCCTCCTGGGCCCAGGGACTGCCTCGGGGCCAGCAGCCCAAAGGCCTTCCTGGGAAGGACGCTGGGCAGAGGGCCGGCGGGCGGGGCTGCGCAGGGGGGGCCCCGTCACCCCCGTGTCACAGTGCCAGCACCCGGCAACGCAGCAGTCACCATGCCCCGGGGCAGCATAAAAGGGAGCACGCTCCTGCGTCGCGCTGCCATAGCTGGCCTGGGGGCAGCCCCAAGACGTGCGAGAGGAAGTCCTTGGGGAAGCGGTGGAATGACTTGGCGAGGGCTGAGGGAGGAAGGCCGGAGGAGGCTCGACGAGGCTGCTGGAGACGAGAAGAACCACCAAGAGCTGGAGGTTCGCGAGGCTGGCTGGCCTTTTCAGCCGGCTAGCAGTGGCAAGAGCAAGGGAATGCCTTCTTGAGGAGCAGTGCAGAGCTCGCCGTCCTCATCCCCTGCGGAGCCAGGGTCAGCAGCCGTGAGGAATGGGATGCAGAGATGTTGGCGGGGGTGCCGGTGCTTTGGAGCAGCCACTGGTGCCTTGCCAGGCGCCGGAAGGATCGTTGTCCCCCAGATGGATCAGGCGGGGTGCGTTTTGCCCCTCTGGGAAGGCCCTGAGGTGGCAGCAGGTGGAGGGAGAATCGGGGTTGGGCATCTCCTGGGAGGCGTGAGCAGCCTGCGGGCCGAGGAGGCAGGTCTTGCTCACGTGCTCAGGGAATAGCCCATCGCTGGCGACGCTGGGGTCAGGACGGAATTTTCCCCCGGGGCAGATTGGCTCTGGTGCCCAGGGGTTTTTTGCCTTCCTCTGCAGCATTGAGCATGAGCACTTGTCAGGGCTCCTCTGGGCCATTTTGGCTGGGTTACTGCCTGCTGCTCATGCACCACCAAGGTGGCCTCTCGTGCCCTGCAGCTGCGGGGAGGAAGGCTTTTTTCCCGCCACAGTGGGCTAGCAAGTGTCCCCGGGGGTTTTTTGCCTTCCTCTGCAGCACTGAGCACGGCCCCTTGCCAGGGCTCCTTTGGGCCGTTTTGGCTAGGTGCCTGCTGCTCCTGCTCCACGAAGGTGGCCCTCGTGCCCCGCAGGCGGGGGGAGGACGCTTTCTAGACTCCCAGGGTGCACGCCCAGGGTGGCCCCCGCGGGTTGCTGCTTCTCCTCCGTAGCATTGAGCACAGCCCCTTGTCAGGGCTCCTCTGGGCCCTTTGGGCTCAGTTCTTGCCCGCTGCTCTTGCACCTGCGAGGCGCCACTCGTGCCCTGGCGCTCCCTGGCTCTTTTGCCCCTTGCAGGTTTGGAGCAGGAGCGAGCTCTGCTCTTCCCTTGGCTGCGTTTCCCGAGGTGTCCTTGCTTGTGCAAAACAGCCTGTGCTTGGAAGGGCTGCAGGCTTGCTGCACCATGCGGAGCTGCCGCTTTTCAGCTCTCCCTGCATGCGATCCAAGCGCAGGGCAGGCAGGAGAGCGCTTGTCATGCCTCCCTGGCCAAGAAGCACAGCGGAGCAAGTTTGGGAAGGCAAAAGGGCTGCTTGTCATCGACACGTGTCCTACTTGTGAAAATACCCCAGGGCACCACACCCCTCCTCTTCTTCCACTTTTCGGTGTGTGGTCGGTACCCATCCTCCTTCTTCAAGTTCTTCTGCACTGTTGAGAAACGAGGGACTGCTTGGCCTGTATTCCTGCTGCTCCTTTCTGCGGCTTTCCTTTGCCAGACTGCAAGGGATGCTTTTTCAAACTAAACCGAAGAACACATCAGCCTGCTCCTGGCTGCACATGCGCATTGTGTGAATGCTTGTGAGCATCGGCTCTGAAAGAGATTCAGCAAAATAGCCTAAAGGAGCCTAAAAGAAAATAAGATCAAATAAAATGATAAAATAATAAAATAACAAAACAAACTAAGAATGCGTAAAGCAAGGTAAAATAAAATAAGATAAACCAACATGAAATATAATAATAAGAAATAACCCCAAAGAAAATATAATAAAATCAAATACAATAACCTAACATGAAAGAAACGAAACTAAACTAACATAAAGCAACAGAACAAGACAGAAAATAAAATCAAGTAAAATCAAGTGAAACCAAATGAAATCAAATCCTGTTTCTACTTGTATCCTTTTTGATTTGTGTCCTCGAAAGTGTTTCTGGAGCTGTAAACCCCCCGGCATTTCAGGCAAATAGCGGTCTCCTTGTTATTCGCCTCATCGTCAGCGCAGGGAATAGAACACAAGTGAAGAGAAGAGAAGGGTTGAGTTGGAAGGGACCTGCAGGACTCTCTAGGTGAGGTGAAGACGACTTAGCAGGAGCAAGGCAAAGGCTGAGAGGGCTGCCGTCACTTTCAGGAAAGGTATTGAGGGTGAAGGCCAAGGGAGGAGAAAAGCTCTGGAGTGCAAGGAAACAGATGGTCAAGAAGAGAAAACAATTTGGGACTTCTTTCCCAGAAGAAGACCTCAGCATAAGCAGGGGAGTAGCAAATGTCCCTTGGTGCATGGGTCCGGAACGGCGAGGCCATCCTGCACGTGCTCTCCGTCTCTGCACAGTTCACGCCGAGGGAACCCAAAGCCTTGCTTTCACCTCTGGCATCCCCACAACCAAATGAATGTAGCTGGGACCAACAGCCTTCACGACGGAGTCTGAATGTCCAGATGTATTTAGCGGGACGCCCAGCAGCTGTGCCCAGGGCATGGCCAGCAAGGGCAGGGACAGCCCCCTGAGCCTCCTGGGCACAGGGACTGCCTCGGGGCCAGCAGCCCAAAGGCCTTCCTGGGAAGGACGCTGGGCAGAGGGCCGGCGGGCGGGGCTGCGCAGGGGGGGCCCCGTCACCCCCGTGTCACAGTGCCAGCACCCGGCAACGCAGCAGTCACCATGCCCCGGGGCAGCATAAAAGGGAGCACGCTCCTGCGTCGCGCTGCCATAGCTGGCCTGGGGGCAGCCCCAAGACGTGCGAGAGGAAGTCCTTGGGGAAGCGGTGGAATGACTTGGCGAGGGCTGAGGGAGGAAGGCCGGAGGAGGCTCGACGAGGCTGCTGGAGACGAGAAGAACCCCCAAGAGCTGGAGGTTCGCGAGGCTGGCTGGCCTTTTCAGCCGGCTAGCAGTGGCAAGAGCAAGGGAATGCCTTCTTGAGGAGCAGTGCAGAGCTCGCCGTCCTCATCCCCTGCGGAGCCAGGGTCAGCAGCCGTGAGGAATGGGATGCAGAGATGTTGGCGGGGGTGCCGGTGCTTTGGAGCAGCCACTGGTGCCTTGCCAGGCGCCGGAAGGATCGTTGTCCCCCAGATGCATCAGGCGGGGTGCGTTTTGCCCCTCTGGGAAGGCCCTGAGGTGGCAGCAGGTGGAGGGAGAATCGGGGTTGGGCATCTCCTGGGAGGCGTGAGCAGCCTGCGGGCCGAGGAGGCAGGTCTTGCTCACGTGCTCAGGGAATAGCCCATCGCTGGCGACGCTGGGGTCAGGACGGAATTTTCCCCCGGGGCAGATTGGCTCTGGTGCCCAGGGGTTTTTTGCCTTCCTCTGCAGCACTGAGCACGGCCCCTTGTCAGGGCTCCTCTGGGCCATTTTGGCTGGGTTACTGCCTGTTGCTCATGCACCACCAAGGTGGCCTCTCGTGCCCTGCAGCTGCGGGCAGGAAGGCTTTTTTCCCGCCACGGTGGGCTAGCAAGTGTCCCCGGGGGTTTTTTGCCTTCCTCTGCAGCACTGAGCACGGCCCCTTGCCAGGGCTCCTTTGGGCCGTTTTGGCTAGGTGCCTGCTGCTCCTGCTCCACGAAGGTGTCCCTCGTGCCCCGCAGGCGGGGGGAGGACGCTTTCTAGACTCCCAGGGTGCACGCCCAGGGTGGCCCCCGCGGGTTGCTGCTTCTCCTCCGTAGCATTGAGCGCAGCCCCTTGTCAGGGCTCCTCTGGGCCCTTTGGGCTCAGTTCTTGCCCGCTGCTCTTGCACCTGCGAGGCGCCACTCGTGCCCTGGCGCTCCCTGGCTCTTTTGCCCCTTGCAGGTTTGGAGCAGGAGCGAGCTCTGCTCTACCCTTGGCTGCGTTTCCCGAGGTGTCCTTGCTTGTGCAAAACAGCCTGTGCTTGGAAGGGCTGCAGGCTTGCTGCACCATCCGGAGCTGCCGCTTTTCAGCTCTCCCTGCAGGCGATCCAAGCGCAGGGCAGGCAGGAGAGCGCTTGTCATGCCTCCCTGGCCAAGAAGCACAGCGGAGCAAGTTTGGGAAGGCAAAAGGGCTGCTTGTCATCGACACGTGTCCTACTTGTGAAAATACCCCAGGGCACCACACCCCTCCTCTTCTTCCACTTTTCGGTGTGTGGTCGGTACCCATCCTCCTTCTTCAAGTTCTTCTGCACTGTTGAGAAACGAGGGACTGCTTGGCCTGTATTCCTGCTGCTCCTTTCTGCGGCTTTCCTTTGCCAGTCTGCAAGGGATGCTTTGTCAAACTAAACCGAAGAACACATCAGCCTGCTCCTGGCTGCACATGCGCATTGTGTGAATGCTTGTGAGCATCGGCTCTGAAAGAGATTCAGCAAAATAGCCTAAAGGAGCCTAAAAGAAAATAAGATCAAATAAAATGATAAAATAATAAAATAACAAAACAAACTAAAAACGCGTAAAGCAAGGTAAAATAAAATAAGATAAACCAACATGAAATATAATAATAAGAAATAACCCCAAAGAAAATATAATAAAATCAAATACAATAACCTAACATGAAAGAAACGAAACTAAACTAACATAAAGCAACAGAACAAGACAGAAAATAAAATCAAGTAAAATCAAGTGAAACCAAATGAAATCAAATCCTGTTTCTACTTGTATCCTTTTTGATTTGTGTCCTCGAAAGTGTTTCTGGAGCTGTAAACCCCCCGGCATTTCAGGCAAATAGTGGTCTCCTTGTTATTCGCCTCATCGTCAGCGCAGGGAATAGAACACAAGTGAAGAGAAGAGAAGGGTTGAGTTGGAAGGGACCTGCAGGACTCTCTAGGTGAGGTGAAGACGACTTAGCAGGAGCAAGGCAAAGGCTGAGAGGGCTGCCGTCACTTTCAGGAAAGGTATTGAGGGTGAAGGCCAAGGGAGGAGAAAAGCTCTGGAGTGCAAGGAAACAGATGGTCAAGAAGAGAAAACAATTTGGGACTTCTTTCCCAGAAGAAGACCTCAGCATAAGCAGGGGAGTAGCAAATGTCCCTTGGTGCATGGGTCCGGAACGGCGAGGCCATCCTGCACGTGCTCTCCGTCTCTGCACAGTTCACGCCGAGGGAACCCAAAGCCTTGCTTTCACCTCTGGCATCCCCACAACCAAATGAATGTAGCTGGGACCAACAGCCTTCACGACGGAGTCTGAATGTCCAGATGTATTTAGCGGGACGCCCAGCAGCTGTGCCCAGGGCATGGCCAGCAAGGGCAGGGACAGCCCCCTGAGCCTCCTGGGCGCAGGGGCTGCCTCGGGGCCAGCAGCCCAAAGGCCTTCCTGGGAAGGACGCTGGGCAGAGGGCCGGCGGGCGGGGCTGCGCAGGGGGGGCCCCGTCACCCCCGTGTCACAGTGCCAGCACCCGGCAACGCAGCAGTCACCATGCCCCGGGGCAGCATAAAAGGGAGCACGCTCCTGCGTCGCGCTGCCATAGCTGGCCTGGGGGCAGCCCCAAGACGTGCGAGAGGAAGTCCTTGGGGAAGCGGTGGAATGACTTGGCGAGGGCTGAGGGAGGAAGGCCGGAGGAGGCTCGACGAGGCTGCTGGAGACGAGAAGAACCCCCAAGAGCTGGAGGTTCGCGAGGCTGGCTGGCCTTTTCAGCCGGCTAGCAGTGGCAAGAGCAAGGGAATGCCTTCTTGAGGAGCAGTGCAGAGCTCGCCGTCCTCATCCCCTGCGGAGCCAGGGTCAGCAGCCGTGAGGAATGGGATGCAGAGATGTTGGCGGGGGTGCCGGTGCTTTGGAGCAGCCACTGGTGCCTTGCCAGGCGCCGGAAGGATCGTTGTCCCCCAGATGGATCAGGCGGGGTGCGTTTTGCCCCTCTGGGAAGGCCCTGAGGTGGCAGCAGGTGGAGGGAGAATCGGGGTTGGGCATCTCCTGGGAGGCGTGAGCAGCCTGCGGGCCGAGGAGGCAGGTCTTGCTCACGTGCTCAGGGAATAGCCCATCGCTGGCGACGCTGGGGTCAGGACGGAATTTTCCCCCGGGGCAGATTGGCTCTGGTGCCCAGGGGTTTTTTGCCTTCCTCTGCAGCACTGAGCACGGCCCCTTGCCAGGGCTCCTCTGGGCCATTTTGGCTGGGTTACTGCCTGCTGCTCATGCACCACCAAGGTGGCCTCTCGTGCCCTGCAGCTGCGGGGAGGAAGGCTTTTTTCCCGCCACAGTGGGCTAGCAAGTGTCCCCGGGGGTTTTTTGCCTTCCTCTGCAGCACTGAGCACGGCCCCTTGCCAGGGCTCCTTTGGGCCGTTTTGGCTAGGTGCCTGCTGCTCCTGCTCCACGAAGGTGGCCCTCGTGCCCCGCAGGCGGGGGGAGGACGCTTTCTAGACTCCCAGGGTGCACGCCCAGGGTGGCCCCCGCGGGTTGCTGCTTCTCCTCCGTAGCATTGAGCGCAGCCCCTTGTCAGGGCTCCTCTGGGCCCTTTGGGCTCAGTTCTTGCCCGCTGCTCTTGCACCTGCGAGGCGCCACTCGTGCCCTGGCGCTCCCTGGCTCTTTTGCCCCTTGCAGGTTTGGAGCAGGAGCGAGCTCTGCTCTTCCCTTGGCTGCGTTTCCCGAGGTGTCCTTGCTTGTGCAAAACAGCCTGTGCTTGGAAGGGCTGCAGGCTTGCTGCACCATGCGGAGCTGCCGCTTTTCAGCTCTCCCTGCAGGCGATCCAAGCGCAGGGCAGGCAGGAGAGCGCTTGTCATGCCTCCCTGGCCAAGAAGCACAGCGGAGCAAGTTTGGGAAGGCAAAAGGGCTGCTTGTCATCGACACGTGTCCTACTTGTGAAAATACCCCAGGGCACCACACCCCTCCTCTTCTTCCACTTTTCGGTGTGTGGTCGGTACCCATCCTCCTTCTTCAAGTTCTTCTGCACTGTTGAGAAACGAGGGACTGCTTGGCCTGTATTCCTGCTGCTCCTTTCTGCGGCTTTCCTTTGCCAGTCTGCAAGGGATGCTTTGTCAAACTAAACCGAAGAACACATCAGCCTGCTCCTGGCTGCACATGCGCATTGTGTGAATGCTTGTGAGCATCGGCTCTGAAAGAGATTCAGCAAAATAGCCTAAAGGAGCCTAAAAGAAAATAAGATCAAATAAAATGATAAAATAATAAAATAACAAAACAAACTAAAAACGCGTAAAGCAAGGTAAAATAAAATAAGATAAACCAACATGAAATATAATAATAAGAAATAACCCCAAAGAAAATATAATAAAATCAAATACAATAACCTAACATGAAAGAAACGAAACTAAACTAACATAAAGCAACAGAACAAGACAGAAAATAAAATCAAGTAAAATCAAGTGAAACCAAATGAAATCAAATCCTGTTTCTACTTGTATCCTTTTTGATTTGTGTCCTCGAAAGTGTTTCTGGAGCTGTAAACCCCCCGGCATTTCAGGCAAATAGCGGTCTCCTTGTTATTCGCCTCATCGTCAGCGCAGGGAATAGAACAGAAGTGAAGAGAAGAGAAGGGTTGAGTTGGAAGGGACCTGCAGGACTCTCTAGGTGAGGTGAAGACGACTTAGCAGGAGCAAGGCAAAGGCTGAGAGGGCTGCCGTCACTTTCAGGAAAGGTATTGAGGGTGAAGGCCAAGGGAGGAGAAAAGCTCTGGAGTGCAAGGAAACAGATGGTCAAGAAGAGAAAACAATTTGGGACTTCTTTCCCAGAAGAAGACCTCAGCATAAGCAGGGGAGTAGCAAATGTCCCTTGGTGCATGGGTCAGGAACGGCGAGGCCATCCTGCACGTGCTCTCCGTCTCTGCACAGTTCACGCCGAGGGAACCCAAAGCCTTGCTTTCACCTCTGGCATCCCCACAACCAAATGAATGTAGCTGGGACCAACAGCCTTCACGACGGAGTCTGAATGTCCAGATGTATTTAGCGGGACGCCCAGCAGCTGTGCCCAGGGCATGGCCAGCAAGGGCAGGGACAGCCCCCTGAGCCTCCTGGGCCCAGGGACTGCCTCGGGGCCAGCAGCCCAAAGGCCTTCCTGGGAAGGACGCTGGGCAGAGGGCCGGCGGGCGGGGCTGCGCAGGGGGGGCCCCGTCACCCCCGTGTCACAGTGCCAGCACCCGGCAACGCAGCAGTCACCATGCCCCGGGGCAGCATAAAAGGGAGCACGCTCCTGCGTCGCGCTGCCATAGCTGGCCTGGGGGCAGCCCCAAGACGTGCGAGAGGAAGTCCTTGGGGAAGCGGTGGAATGACTTGGCGAGGGCTGAGGGAGGAAGGCCGGAGGAGGCTCGACGAGGCTGCTGGAGACGAGAAGAACCCCCAAGAGCTGGAGGTTCGCGAGGCTGGCTGGCCTTTTCAGCCGGCTAGCAGTGGCAAGAGCAAGGGAATGCCTTCTTGAGGAGCAGTGCAGAGCTCGCCGTCCTCATCCCCTGCGGAGCCAGGGTCAGCAGCCGTGAGGAATGGGATGCAGAGATGTTGGCGGGGGTGCCGGTGCTTTGGAGCAGCCACTGGTGCCTTGCCAGGCGCCGGAAGGATCGTTGTCCCCCAGATGGATCAGGCGGGGTGCGTTTTGCCCCTCTGGGAAGGCCCTGAGGTGGCAGCAGGTGGAGGGAGAATCGGGGTTGGGCATCTCCTGGGAGGCGTGAGCAGCCTGCGGGCCGAGGAGGCAGGTCTTGCTCACGTGCTCAGGGAATAGCCCATCGCTGGCGACGCTGGGGTCAGGACGGAATTTTCCCCCGGGGCAGATTGGCTCTGGTGCCCAGGGGTTTTTTGCCTTCCTCTGCAGCACTGAGCACGGCCCCTTGCCAGGGCTCCTCTGGGCCATTTTGGCTGGGTTACTGCCTGCTGCTCATGCACCACCAAGGTGGCCTCTCGTGCCCTGCAGCTGCGGGGAGGAAGGCTTTTTTCCCGCCACAGTGGGCTAGCAAGTGTCCCCGGGGGTTTTTTGCCTTCCTCTGCAGCACTGAGCACGGCCCCTTGCCAGGGCTCCTTTGGGCCGTTTTGGCTAGGTGCCTGCTGCTCCTGCTCCACGAAGGTGGCCCTCGTGCCCCGCAGGCGGGGGGAGGACGCTTTCTAGACTCCCAGGGTGCACGCCCAGGGTGGCCCCCGCGGGTTGCTGCTTCTCCTCCGTAGCATTGAGCGCAGCCCCTTGTCAGGGCTCCTCTGGGCCCTTTGGGCTCAGTTCTTGCCCGCTGCTCTTGCACCTGCGAGGCGCCACTCGTGCCCTGGCGCTCCCTGGCTCTTTTGCCCCTTGCAGGTTTGGAGCAGGAGCGAGCTCTGCTCTTCCCTTGGCTGCGTTTCCCGAGGTGTCCTTGCTTGTGCAAAACAGCCTGTGCTTGGAAGGGCTGCAGGCTTGCTGCACCATGCGGAGCTGCCGCTTTTCAGCTCTCCCTGCAGGCGATCCAAGCGCAGGGCAGGCAGGAGAGCGCTTGTCATGCCTCCCTGGCCAAGAAGCACAGCGGAGCAAGTTTGGGAAGGCAAAAGGGCTGCTTGTCATCGACACGTGTCCTACTTGTGAAAATACCCCAGGGCACCACACCCCTCCTCTTCTTCCACTTTTCGGTGTGTGGTCGGTACCCATCCTCCTTCTTCAAGTTCTTCTGCACTGTTGAGAAACGAGGGACTGCTTGGCCTGTATTCCTGCTGCTCCTTTCTGCGGCTTTCCTTTGCCAGACTGCAAGGGATGCTTTTTCAAACTAAACCGAAGAACACATCAGCCTGCTCCTGGCTGCACATGCGCATTGTGTGAATGCTTGTGAGCATCGGCTCTGAAAGAGATTCAGCAAAATAGCCTAAAGGAGCCTAAAAGAAAATAAGATCAAATAAAATGATAAAATAATAAAATAACAAAACAAACTAAGAATGCGTAAAGCAAGGTAAAATAAAATAAGATAAACCAACATGAAATATAATAATAAGAAATAACCCCAAAGAAAATATAATAAAATCAAATACAATAACCTAACATGAAAGAAACGAAACTAAACTAACATAAAGCAACAGAACAAGACAGAAAATAAAATCAAGTAAAATCAAGTGAAACCAAATGAAATCAAATCCTGTTTCTACTTGTATCCTTTTTGATTTGTGTCCTCGAAAGTGTTTCTGGAGCTGTAAACCCCCCGGCATTTCAGGCAAATAGCGGTCTCCTTGTTATTCGCCTCATCGTCAGCGCAGGGAATAGAACACAAGTGAAGAGAAGAGAAGGGTTGAGTTGGAAGGGACCTGCAGGACTCTCTAGGTGAGGTGAAGACGACTTAGCAGGAGCAAGGCAAAGGCTGAGAGGGCTGCCGTCACTTTCAGGAAAGGTATTGAGGGTGAAGGCCAAGGGAGGAGAAAAGCTCTGGAGTGCAAGGAAACAGATGGTCAAGAAGAGAAAACAATTTGGGACTTCTTTCCCAGAAGAAGACCTCAGCATAAGCAGGGGAGTAGCAAATGTCCCTTGGTGCATGGGTCCGGAACGGCGAGGCCATCCTGCACGTGCTCTCCGTCTCTGCACAGTTCACGCCGAGGGAACCCAAAGCCTTGCTTTCACCTCTGGCATCCCCACAACCAAATGAATGTAGCTGGGACCAACAGCCTTCACGACGGAGTCTGAATGTCCAGATGTATTAGGCGGGACGCCCAGCAGCTGTGCCCAGGGCATGGCCAGCAAGGGCAGGGACAGCCCCCTGAGCCTCCTGGGCGCAGGGACTGCCTCGGGGCCAGCAGCCCAAAGGCCTTCCTGGGAAGGACGCTGGGCAGAGGGCCGGCGGGCGGGGCTGCGCAGGGGGGGCCCCGTCACCCCCGTGTCACAGTGCCAGCACCCGGCAACGCAGCAGTCACCATGCCCCGGGGCAGCATAAAAGGGAGCACGCTCCTGCGTCGTGCTGCCATAGCTGGCCTGGGGGCAGCCCCAAGACGTGCGAGAGGAAGTCCTTGGGGAAGCGGTGGAATGACTTGGCGAGGGCT